>OY755217.1:17657676-17973791 GCA_963576765.1 Draba incana
AAGGAAATACTTTCCACCCGAGGCTCGAGATCGGATGGAAGCTCAGTTCCAGAACCTGGTTCAGGGAGAAAAGAGTGTGCGGAGTTATGAGGCAGAATTCACCCGGCTTCGACGATACGCTCATTATGGGATTAATGACGAGCCGGTAATGATCAGGAAGTTCCTGAGGGGACTGAGACCACAACTAAGGAGTAGACTGGTAGTAAACCAGTACTACAGTCTCTTTGAACTTGTGGAAAGGGCGGTCGATGTTGAGGAATGCATTGGAATCGAGGAGGCCGCAGAAGATCGAGTCGAGCAGAAGAACCGAGAACAACGACCACCCGGGCCAAAGAACCAAGTAGCCAGGCCAGGGAATTGGGCACAGGGAAGGGGACGCGGCCAAAGTCAAGGACAGACCTTTGGCCGTGGACAAGACCAGGGACGCGGGCGGGCGTCAGGTCATGGTCAAGGAAGGGGAGCGGCCGGCCGGGGGACTCCGGCCATGGACAGGCTACCCGTATGCTTCAAGTGTGGAGGCCGAGGTCATTATGCGAAGGCATGCCCCAAGGAAGGACAGTCTTCACGGCCTGTGCCGGACCACGTGATCTGTTTCACGTGCAACCAGCCGGGACATTACGCAACATCGTGTCCCGTAACACATCCGACTGGTCCGGGAGTGGGACTTAGGGCGATGGAATGGGAAGATGAACCTGCGGCCAAGAGGCCAGCGATCGAGGGACGCGTGTATTCCCTAGATAAACCCGAACCATCAAGACCTACTAGAGGCCCCGTTGCAGGTACCTAAGGGTTTTGTCCTTAAGTCCTTGTGTGTTGTGCCTTTCTTGTTATTTTTTTGTTTTGCTTGTAAAAAGGCGTGAACCCTTTTTGGAGTGATAAATAAATAAGAAGTTAAACGAAAGTTTATTGCTTATTTAGGGACATTGCATGTGGGCGGCTCACCCACTCATGTTCTGTTTGATTCGGGTGCTACACATAGTTTCGTGTCGCCGAGCATAGCGTCGAAATTCCAAGGAATTTTTACGATCGTAGGGATCTCTATCCGAGTTAGAACACCCGGTGACCAAATCTTATATGCCGATAAGTGCTACATGGGAGTTCCAATAGTAATTGGACGCCATGTCTTTTCCGCTAACTTGATAGTTGTTCCTCTGGACAAATATCAAGTTATTCTAGGTATGGACTGGCTGACGGCGTACATGGCTCGCATCGATTGTGGCCGTGGGAGAATCACTTTTGAACGGTTAGGGAAACCCTCCATCACGTATCTTGGCATCCGACCCAATACCGGAGTGTCTTTCGTAACCGCAGTTAGGGCTGAGATAGCCCTTAGAGAAGGCGAAGCGTATCTGGTGACCTTGACAACGGTCAGTGGCAACAATGAAGAACCGAACCTCGAACAGATACCAGTGGTGTATGGCTATAGTGATGTGTTTAAACCCTTGGAAGGTTTACCACCACCCCGTAAGGATCCCTTTTCCATTGTGTTGGCACCGGGAGCGGCTCCTATAGCCAAGGCACCATACCGAATGGCCCCAGCTGAGTTAGCCGAATTGAAGAAACAAATTGAGGACTTAATGGCGAAAGGATTTATTAGACCAAGTTCGTCACCGTGGGGAGCTCCAGTGTTGTTCGTCAAAAAGAAGGACGGTAGTATGCGATTGTGTATCGACTATCGTGGGATCAACAACGTCACAATCAAAGACAGATATCCATTGCCCAGGATCGATGAGTTGCTGGATCAACTACAAGGAGCAAGTTGGTTTTCAAAGATCGATCTAGCTTCAGGCTACCATCAGATTCCAGTTACAGAGGAGGATATTGTGAAGACCGCGTTTAGGACGCGATACGGCCAGTTCGAGTTTGTAGTCATGCCGTTTGGCCTGACCAATGCTCCGGCTGTGTTTATGCGACTGATGAACGAAGTCTTCAGGGACTACCTTGATGAGTTTGTCATCATATTCATCGATGACATCCTTATATACTCCAAAACCGCAGAAGAACATAAGATACACTTGGGGAAAGTGTTGGAACGGTTGAGAAGCCAAAAGCTTTTTGCAAAACTCAGTAAATGCAGCTTTTGGAAAAGAGAGATCGGATTCTTAGGACACCGAGTGTCGGAAGAAGGAGTTTCAGTAGATCCGGAAAAGATAGGGGCAGTGCGAGACTGGCCAGGGCCGACCAACGCCTCAGAGATAAGAAGTTTCCTAGGATTAGCCGGCTACTACCGTAAGTTCGTCAAGGGATTTTCTAGTTTGTCCAAACCCTTGACTAGCCTAACCGGTAAGGGTGTAGTTTTCATATGGGATGATCAGACAGAGAAAGCGTTTAATGGGTTAAAGGAAGCCTTGACCACAGCACCAGTTCTAGCCCTACCCACGCCAAACCAGCCTTTCACAGTCTTTACCGATGCGTGTGGGACAGGTTTGGGATGTGTCCTAATGCAAAGCGATCGGGTAATCGCTTACGCATCCAGACAATTAAAGAAGCACGAGATCAACTACCCTACGCACGACCTAGAGATGGCCGCGGTTGTTTTTGCCCTTAAGATTTGGCGGTCATACCTCTATGGAGAGCCGGTCAAGGTGATGACCGATCATAAGAGCCTACAATACATATTCACCCAGGCCGACCTTAACTTGAGACAGAGAAGATGGATGGAGTTTGTGGCAGACTACGATTTGAACATCACTTACCATCCAGGGAAAGCCAACGTAGTGGCGGATGCGTTAAGTCGCCGTAAGGCGAGTGTGGATGCAGAACGAGATCTGATTAGTTTGGACTCTGAGTTCAAGAGGATTAGATTATCAGCCTTAGAAGGAGAAAGTATCGAACCCTTGGGTTTACAAGCAGTGACCCAAGCCGGTCTAATTCAGCGCATCCGACGAGAACAGAGAGAGGACGAGAAGCTGAAGAAGATCATTGAAGGACTCAAGGGTCAGGGACAACCAGACGCAAGTGGGTATCACTTGGCTGGGGATGGAACCTTGCTGCAGGGCAAGAGGATTACCGTGCCTAAGGAACGAGGCTTACGGGAAGAAATCCTAAGGTTGGCACATAAATCGAAACTTAGTATCCATCCGGGAAGTACGAAGATGTACCGGGACATACATCAATACTATCACTGGCCCGGTATGAAGCGAACAGTGGCAAGATGGGTGGCTCAGTGCCAGACTTGTCAGCAAGTTAAGATTGAACATCAAGTACCGGCAGGACTGTTACAAAGTTTACCCGTCCCCGAATGGAAATGGGACGCAATCTCTATGGACTTTGTGTCCGGGTTACCAAAGGCACCTGGACGGTCAAACGATGCTATTTGGGTAATAGTGGATCGATTAACCAAGAGTGCCCACTTCTTACCCATGAAATTGAACGATGGGATCGAGATATTGGCTAAGTTGTATCTGGACCAGATCGTAAAGCTACACGGGGTTCCAGCCAATATCGTATCCGACCGAGACCCTCGGTTCACATCCAGGCTATGGACAGCCCTTCAGAAGGCATTAGGGACTGATTTGCACATGAGTACGGCATTTCACCCTGAAACCGATGGTCAAACGGAGAGGACCATCCTGACGCTGGAAGATCTTCTTAGGATGTGCATACTGGACTATAAGAGCCATTGGGAAGACCACTTACCCTTAGTAGAATTTGCCTACAACAATAGTTATCATGCTAGTATTGGTATGGCACCATACGAAGCGTTGTATGGACGGCCATGTAGATCGCCCATATGTTGGACCGAGGTGGGAGAAAGACGAGAGTTTGGACCGGAAATAGTGAAGGAAACCACGAACAAGATTAATCTCATCCGGACCAATATGAAAAAGGCCCAAGACCGACAAAAGAAATATGCGGATCAGCATAGAAGAGAGGTAGTATTTGAAGTCGATGATTGGGTATGGTTGAAAGCTGAGGCATCAAAAGGAAAAGACCGATTTGGGAAGCCGAGTAAGCTAGACCCACGAGCTCAAGGGCCGTACCGTATTGTTAAGAGGATAGGAGAAGTGGCTTATGAGTTGGACCTACCTTCGGATAAAGGAATGCATAATGTGTTCCATGTGTCCATGCTCAGAAAGTTTGTCCGTCGCCCAGAAGAACCGCAACCAGAACGGTTACCCGCACCACAAACCGAGATTAGACCTCCTTCCCCGGAACCTATAAGGATCGGTGAGACACGATCCAGATTTCTCAAAGGACGAGAGATTTCACAAATCAAGGTGATTAGGAGGAAGAATCATCGAGACGCGATTACATGGGAGGATGAGGAAAGTTTCAGAAGAAACCATCCGGAAATGTTTACCGAACCTCAAACCGTTGAGGCTGGACCCTTAATTAGATAAGAATTCGGGACGAATTCTAAATAAGGGGGGGAGAATGTAGTGACCCATACCGCGATCTAGGCAGAGGCCGGCCCAGATCACGCGGAACGGCCAGTCCAGATAAGGGAAGCGACCGGCCAGGCAAGGATTTTTGCCTTAGGCGCGACCTGTGATCGTGCCCCGATCGGATGAAGACCGCGCCTAGTCACGCGCCGAGACCGGTCCGTTCGGACACCGTTCGGCCGTGGTCAACGCCGAACTGTATGTCGGTAACGATAAGGACGTGTTGCCGACGTGAAAAACACGTGTCACACGCTAGAGAGGCCCTTTTTGCATGCCTTCACCGTGACACGATGCCACGTGTCACCCGATGGTGAGTTCCGGCTTGCATGTGAGCCACAAGGACCGGGAAACCCTAGGTCCTTGTTAGCTTCCATTTTCCTATAAAAGGAAGGACCCCCTTGTTCTTTTGGACCGTTAGAAACCCTTTGGGACCGTGAGCTATCATTCGGAAACCCTAAAATCCTCACGATAAAGAGAAGTAGTCGAATCCGTACTGATCTCGTACCGCGCTTGTACCGATCACGTACTCAGTCCGAGAACGATACGCACCAGGCATACTGAACCCGTACCGTCCCGATCCACCCGAAGAATCAATCCGAGCCTTTGCCGAGCCGGAAAGTCCATTCTAGCATCCTTAGAAGTTTCCGTAAGGTTGGTTCATGTCCATTTCAACCTTAGTAGATATTCTTTAGCCTATCTCTAAAGGGAAAACTCTAAGCGTGCCTTAGTAACCTTGGGACTTACTTGTTAGGATCAAGCCAAGTCCAAAGGAAGGAACCGAGATCAAGTCTTGAGCCGGCTTCATACTTCATCATCTCGGTGAGTCTAAGTTCGTGTATTGATGAGTAGAATACATGTAGACAGAAGTATGTGTGATGGTGTTGATGAGTAGAACACCTTGCTTGATTTATTGCACTATGCGAACCGAGGTTCAAATAGTTTATTAATAAGAATTGCTAAGTGTTGGACTTAATTCCATGATTGAATATTTATGAGTTTATATGCATGGTTAAATGATATAAAACTTTATAAATACGCGGTATGTCATTCCCGTGTTCCGTGACTTAGTTAGTTACCCGTGGGGTACTAATTAATACTCACGATGACATGGAGAGACGGGATTGCAGCCTTGGCCATGTATGCATAAGCGATCGATGCATAAATTCCGTTAGAGTCCGTAAAGATTCGGCGACGGAATTGTTAAAGGATCATAAGTCTTAGCCTTTGTGGCAAAGGACCGAGTGATGCCTTAACATTCACGTGACGGGAATGGACAACGCGTAAGGCCTTAAGAGAATAGAGAACGTTTAATTGCATACGAGCGGTCATGTTAATTATGCATCTCTTTGAGTGATTGCGTGCTGCTTGATTTTGGGTTCGGATTGGGTTGTATATGTTTAAAATCGTTTAGGTAAAACCTAGACTCACTAAGCATCTAGTGCTTACGACTCAATCTGTTTTGCAGGTAACCATAGACTATTAGACCATGTGGCACTCGGAACACTAGGAAATCAGTGGTAGAATTTCCTTGTTTTTGTAAATGTATATATGTAATATGTACAAGCCTTTTTGGAGTAATAGGCTCAGGATCGATATAATCTTGTAATCGTTTTGAAAGACTAAGTATAAATAAATAAAGGAAGGTTTTTATTAAATGGGGTTTCATACGATACTTAGTCTTGTCCAGACGAACCAACTGTCGAGTAAGACTCGGGTTGGCAAGCCTAAAGTCGTATTCGATAGGGACGGTTGCTGGAATGTCTAGTCTAAGGCTTTAGGGTTCGTTCCTGGAACCTCGGATAGGGCGTTCTAGTGATCCTCAGTACCGTTCCGGTCTAGATCCTGGACTGGGGCGTTACAGCCGTGAACTCCAAATGGGTGTTCACCATCAAACATTTGAGTAGTGGAGAGATTAAACGGTTCAAAGCACGGTTAGTAGCAAGAGGGTTCACCCAAACCTATGGGGATGACTACACGGATACATTTGCACCGGTGGCCAAACTCAATACGGTCCTATCCATGGTGGTCAACCTAGATTGGGAACTTTGGCAAATGGATGTAAAGAATGCCTTTCTTCAAGGAGAACTTGAAGAAGAAGTCTACATGGCTCCACCACCCGGACTTGAAGAGATAGTGAAACCGGGAAAAGTTTTGAGATTAAGAAAGGCAATCTATGGTCTCAAACAATCTCCAAGAGCTTGGTACAAGAAGCTAAGTGTCACCCTTATGGATAAGGGATTCAAGAAATCGGAGTTGGATCACACCCTCTTTACGATACAAGGACCAAAAGGTATCATAGTTGTCCTTGTTTATGTTGATGATCTAATCATTTCCGGTAGTGATAAGGTAGGAATTCAAGAGACCAAGGAGTATCTCAAATCGGAATTCGAAATCAAGGACCTTGGAGAGCTTAAATACTTCCTTGGAATAGAAGTTTGCCGGTTTCCAAACGGCTTACACATCTCTCAAAGGAAGTATACGTTGGACCTCCTCACGGAAACGGGAAAGATGGGAGCCAAACCGGCCAAGACACCTCTAGACGAAGGCTACAAGGTTGTTTGAAAGGGGGAGATTGGAGATGAGCCATATGACAATCCGGCTCAATATCGAAGAATGGTGGGGAAGATGATATATTTGACACTCACTAGACCGGACCTTTGCTTTGCGGTCAATCAAGTGAGTCAACACATGCAAGCACCAAAGGTGCATCATTGGAATATGGTGGAACGGATACTTAGATACTTAAAAGGAAGTCCCGGTCAAGGAGTTTGGATGGGAAAGAATGAGAACACGGAAGTGGTCGGCTAATGTGATGCGGATTGGGTCGGAGACATCAATGATCGCAAATCCACCACCGGGTATTGTACGTTCCTTGGAGGAAACTTAGTAACTTGGAAGACAAAGAAGCAAAAGTCCGTATCATGTTCAAGCGCCGAGGCCGAGTATAGAGCAATGAAGAAGCTCACAAATGAGCTCACTTGGCTAAAAGGAATCTTGCTACATTTGGGAATATCACAAGACCACCCATTCATCATGCATTGCGACAATCAAGCGGCCATTCACATAGCAACAAACTCAGTGTTTCACGAACGAACCAAACACATCGAAATTGATTGCCACAAGGTTAGAGAGAAGATCGAACAAGGAGTGACTCTACCATGCTACACAAGGAGTGAAGACCAATTGGCGGACATTCTTACCAAGGCCGCACGTCTAAAAGTTTTCAACCACATCTTTAGCAAACTAGGACTTGTGGACTTGACCAAACCGTGATCGGATCCTCTACCCATGACCATTACACTCTTTTTCCCTTAAAAGGTTTTATCCCATGAGGTTTTACTTACTAAGGTTTTGAATGAGGTAATGTGTTGTGGGTTTCCAAGCTTAGCCTAAAACCTTTATGCTAAGCTTGAGGGGGAGTATTGGCCAAAAAATAAATAAAGGTCATGTGAATAAATCACCTAAGGGAAATAAAAGGTGCTAAGTGTATATCGGACCCGCGGGAAGGTTTGGCATCGAGGAAACCAACCGCGGGTTGGTTCGGCATCGAGAGGATGGAACCGTGGGACAATCGAGCATCGGGAAGACTTACCCGCCGATCAGTTCGGCACTGAGAGGGAAGCTACCCGCAGATCAGTTCGGCACCGAGAGGGAAGCTACCCGCGGGATGAGTGGCATCGAGTGGTGAAGTCGGGTCGCGTACCGGGTAAACGGATAAACGCGCGGATCTTCAACCGGGTACGTGTCGCGTACGTTGACTTTCGACCTGCAGTACGTGCATCACCGAGGCGCGGGTTGAGTAGGTCCGAGATCTGTACGTGAAGACGCACGTTGACTTTCCGTCCCGCGTTGACCTGTACTGATCCGTCCGAAATCACACAAGGATCGAGTTGACAGCGACGTTCCTCGACCCGCGGATCGAGACTGATCGTGACCTCCCGTCCGAACTGTTTGAATCATTTGACTGTTTGATGCAAACGGTCTCTTTCCTCTTTTAGAAGATCCTAAGTCCTATTTAAACATTGTAAACCATCTTTGTAAAATCATCTTGAATAATTCAATTATCAAGTTCATATTCTCTCAAATCTCTTATTCTCTCTAAATCTCTAATTCTCCTAAATCTCTAAGTCTATTTCCGCAAATTCTTACACTTTGTTCCGCCTCGGTCTTGCTCTTCTTCTCTGAGCTTCGGCCTCAACATCCGTGATAGCTTCGGCCTTGCTTCTTTTCTTGAGTGACCTTCCTAATACTCCCCTGCACTCTTAGCCGCCGTGAAGATTAATGAACAAAGGCTAAGAGTGGAGCTTGGCCTCATCTTTGGCCTTTTGAATTTCCGGATCAATCTTTGGCCATATTGCTTCCTTTGATTCTTCTTCTTAATTCCGGTTCTTCATCATGGTCTCCTCATCATTTCTCTTTCATTTGCACCTTTGATCAGGAGGTTTAAACAAAAGAAAACATTAGGGATGTTCCACAAATTAAACTATAAATTAAGAAATATATGTATAATAGCAATAGATTTTAAATAAGAAATAATTGATCCATAAATTGAGAGTTTAGAAATGGCCCTTTTCTTTTGTTACGGTTTGGAGACACGAAATTTGCAATTCCTTTGATTGGTCTTCTCCCCCGTACACACAACTCAACCGATCCGGTTGTTCTTTAATGATTACTCTTGAAATTCCAAGTCTCTTCTCAACCTTCCTTAACGCCAAGCCTAATCACCATCCGGAGCATCTCAATCTCTTTTTAGCTTTATCCGGATGACGTCAAAACATTGGCTTGATCAACCCTTCTTCATCATCCAAGAATAGGGGGAATGACTTCAAGGTTGATCTTCAAAGGCTAGTTGCTTCTTCTTGGATTCCTTGAGTTTAATTTCACCTTGCATACACACAATAAACGAATTTGATCAGTCACATTCAAATATTTAATTTTAAAATCATAAACCGAAATTAACCGAAATTAAGTTATTGATTTTAACTATAGCTAATTCGGTTTTATCAACTCAATTTCATCATGATTTTAAACTTTCTATCTTCAATTCGTTTATAGGATTCAATTTGCAAGCACAACATTTTTCAAGAAATTAAAATTTCTTTAACCAACCGATTTTCACTCTAACCGGATTCAAAGATTCAAAATTCAAATAAAATCAAAGAGAGGGAAAAGAATTTAGAAACTCCCTCTTTCTTCCAATTTCGGATTGGAAGAATGAACACCATTGAAGCTTGGTAGCTCCATGAAGAATTTTGTAACACTTGTGTGGTTTCCTTTGAACCGCAAAATCATCAATTCCTTGATGAACAACCTTGGACCGGATGCATCGGCTATCACGGTCTTAAACTTGGGATTGGATTCAACATGATTTTAAATGCTCTAAAGGCATCCCACGGTTCTCTCCCATAAGAATTAGGATTGGATTCATCATGATTTTAAATGCACAAAGGCATCCCATGGATATCTTCCTACAACAATTTCAAAATTAGTAACCAAAGATTTAAGTAACCAGGAGTTTTAGTAACCAAGATTAAGTAACCGAGAGTTTAGAGATATTTAGTGACCGAGAGATTAGAGAGATTAAGTAACCGAGAGATTATAGAGATTTAGTAACCGAGAGTTTAGTAACCAAAGATTTAGAGTAACCAAGATTTAGTAACCAAGATTTGAGCTTTAAGGAAAAACTAGATTCAAAATGAAAAGCTTTGAGCTTTGAAGAAATCCGGATAAAGAGAGAGAAGCTTTGAGCTTTTAGAAGAATTTGTAACCAAAGTTTGAAACCAAGATTTTTCAAACATTTATCCTTTGAAAAACCGAACTTTTAAGAAAGATTTCAAACCAAAATTTTCAAAATTTGAAATCAAAACTTTTGAAAACATATTTGAGCAGCGGAAAACAACAAAGATTTTGTAACCAAGATTTTCAAAACATTTTCATTGAAAACCGAAATTTTCAAACTTTTGACACCAAAATCTTTAAGCTTTTGAAATCAAACCTTTTCAAAGTATTTTAAATCAATTTGCAGCGGATAATCTACATAGAATTTGAGTTGGGTTAAGCGCATGGGAAAGATTGAAACTTTCTCATACCGATTCAGCCCAACAAATTCAAAGAAACTTTTAAAATTTTATAACTTTTGAAAATCAAAACCGATTGCTCCAAATCTCTAACCCTAGAGCTTATGCTCTGATACCTTAGAATTTGATGATACTAAGCTTATCTACCAAGAACAAACACGTTAGTGTCATTGATAAGAGATCCTCACAAACCGGTTTATACAAAACCGAGTATTACATGTGTGGAGAGATTTGGAGTGAAATAAGAAAGATTAAGAGATCATAGACTTAATAAAGTGGGTTCAATCCAAATGGATATCACCCTAAATGAAATGTCTACTCTTAATCTACATTGAAAATACTAAAGAACACTTAAGTAACATAAAAGAGAAATAATGGAACTTGAACTCTGATTTATTAATTGAATAAGTTAATGATTTACAAATGATAAGTTTCATATTTATAAAGGAACTTGAGAATATGAACGTTACGATCAGGTTGCTTTATGTCATCATAAAGCATAAAGCATAAAGCAACCTTATCCTTTCTTTTGAATCAAAATCAGATGGTCCCCCCCTTTAACCATTTTAATCCAACGGTAATATTTGTATGGGGACCACGAGGAGAACGAGACTGATCCGTATTAGAGAGGAAAGCATCAAGGAAAGAGCAAGGCCGAAGTTATCAAAGAAAGAGTAAGGCCGAAGCTCAAAGAAGAAGAGCAAGACCAAGGCGGAACAAAGAGGAGCCGAGGTGAAGCTCAAGACCTTGGTTTAAAACCCTTAAGATCTTGGATTGATACTCTTTTTCCTTAGTGTGGTTTTGTCCCAAAGGGTTTTCCTACTAAGGTTTTAATGAGGTCTCTCCTTGTATCTCCAAGTTAATACTTTGAGTCATCTGCGTATTAACTTGCGGGGGAGTGTTAAACAAAGAGAACACAAAGGTGTTCAAGAGAAGAAACAAGAATACCCAAAGTTAGAGACATTCGGGTCACTTTGGGAAATGGAAGGCCAAGCATGTTTAAGGCTTGGTAAATGGTGTTCCAGGCCACTCAAGTTAAGAAGGAGTGAGGCCGCATGAGGAACGAAGAAGGCCGCACAAGAAAATGGCGAAAATGGTGAAAAATAGAAGTTGGGAAAATTTGGGTTGGCCATGTACCGCGGGTCGGACCGGGCATCAAGGAAAGCATCAAGGAAAGAGCAAGGCCGATATTAGAGAGGAAAGCATCAAGGAAAGAGGAAGGCCGATATTATTAGAGAGGAAAGCGTCAAAATGGTTATTAGCGAGGAAAGCATCAAGTAAAGAGCAAGGCCGATATTAGAGAGGAAAGCATCAAGGAAAGAGCAAGGCCGAAGTTATCAAGAGGCCAAAGACGAGGCCAATCTCCACTCTTAGCCTTTGTTCATTAATCTTCACGGCGGCTAAAAGTGCGGGGGAGTATTAGAGAGGAAAGCATCAAGGAAAGAGCAAGGCAGAAGTTATCAAAGAAAAAGTAAGGCCGAAGCTCAAAGAAGAAGAGCAAGACCGAGGCGGAACAAAGAGGAGCCGAGGTAAAGCTCAAGACCTTGGTTTAAAACCCTTAAGATCTTGGATTGATACTCTTTTTCCTTAGTGAGGTTTTGTCCCAAAGGGTTTTCCCACTAAGGTTTTAATGAGGTCTCTCCTTGTATCTCCAAGTTAATACTTCGAGTCATCTGCGTATTAACTTGTGGGGGAGTGTTAAACAAGGAGAACACAAAGGTGTTCAAGAGAAGAAACAAGAATACCCAAAGTTAGAGACATTCGGGTCACTTTGGGAAATGGAAGGCCAAGCATGTTCAAGGCTTGGTAAATGGTGTTCTAGGCCACTCAAGTTAAGAAGGAGTGAGGCCACATGAGGAACGAAGAAGGCCGTACGAGAAAATGGCGAAAATGGTGAAAAATGGAAGTTGGGAAAATTTGGGTCGGCCATGTACCGCGGGTCGGACCTGGCATCGACGGCACTCGTCCCGCGAGTCGAAGAAACATCGAGAGGCCGCGTAATGATGCGTGTTCGGATGGGAACACGCAGATCTAGAGAAGATCCAGGATCCGCGTGTTTATCTGTTTACCCAACCCGGGTTAACGGATAAACATGCGGGTCACGTACTGATCCATGTCCCGCGACCCAAACGTCCGTGCCTGGCATCGATCCGTCCCGCGTCTCATCACGTACCGCTCCCGAGTCCCGCACGTCCTGATCCGCCTGAGGCACCGATGCTGATCCGGGTCAGCACGAGGGAAGACTAGCCGTTGGTATGGACGCTTTGATGCTTTCCTCTCTAATATCAGCCTTGCTCTTTCCTTGATGCTTTCCTCTCTAAAAAAAAAAAATTTGTTAAACAAGGAGAACACAAAGGTGTTCAAGAGAAGAAACAAGAATACCCAAAGTTAGAGACATTCGGGTCACTTTGCGAAATGGAAGGCCAAGCATGTTCAAGGCTTGGTAAATGGTGTTCTAGGCAACTCAAGTTAAGAAGGAGTGAGGCCGCATGAGGAACGAAGAAGGCCACACGAGAAAATGGCGAAAATGGTGAAAAATGGAAGTTAGGAAAATTTGGGTCGGCCATGTACCGCGGGTCGGACCTGGCATCGACGCCACTCGTCCCGCGGGTCGAAGAAGCATCGAGAGGCCGCGTACTGATGCGTGTTCGGATGGGAACACGCGGATCCAGAGAAGATCCAGGATCCGAGTGTTTATCTGTTTACCCGACCAGGGTTAATGGATAAACACGCGGGTCACGTACTGATCCGTGCCTGGCATCGATCCGTCCCGCGTCCCGTCACGTACCGCTCCCGAGTCTTGCACATCCTGATCCGCCTGAGGCACCGATGCTGATCTGATTCAGTACGAGGGAAGACTAGCCGTTGGTACGGACGCTGGAGTCCAACGACACAGTTGACCGGAATTCAAATATGGTCAACTTTTTTACATGTGACTTATTTTTGATTTTATTTCTTTTGAGTCTGATTTTTCCTCTATAAATACAAGTTGTAAGATTCATTTGTAATCATCCAAGTATTCTTAATAAAAGAGAGAAACTCTTGTTCTTATTTATCTTTTATTTTCTTTAAGTCTTTCTTTAGTATTTTACAATGTAGATTATTAAAGGAGCTAAGTTATGGGTTTGATTCTTATGAATCAAACCCCATCTTTTATGTAACTTTCCTTTAATAATCTATCTCTTTTCTTCTTATCAAACTCCAAATCTTTCCACACATGTAATACTCGGTTTTGTATAAACCGGTTTGTGTGGATTCTTTCTTCAACACTTTTAGGTGTTTGTTCTTCATAGATGAGCTTAGACTCATAAAAGTTGTGATTCTTCAATTCGGAATTTTAAAGAAAAAGTGTTTGAAAAATCTTGGTTACTATCCTTCAAAATCGTTCTTAACCTTAAATTCTCTAAAGCTCAAAGCTTTTCTCTTAAAATCTCTAAAGCTCAAAGCTTTTCTTAAATTCTCAAAGCTCAAAGCTTTTCTCTTAAATTCTCTAAAGCTCAAAGCTTTTCCTTGGTTACTTATTCTCTCAATCTTTGGTTACTAAATATCTCTAATCTTTGGTTACTAAATCTTTCAAACTCTTGGTTACTAATACTCTTTTGTTACTACATCTTGGTTACTAATACTTTGGTTACTATTTCTTTTGAAGGAAGAGATCCATGGGATGCCTTTGTGCATTTAAAATCATGATGAATCTGAATCCTTGGTTTATGGGAGAGAACCGGGGGATGCTAAAAGATTAGCATTTAAAATCTCGTTGTATCCATTCCCAAATTTTAGGAGACCGTGGTAGCCGATGCACCCGGTCCAAGTTGTCTCATCCAAATGGTGGATGTTCTTGTGGTAGCCGAAGCACCACACATGAAGTTTCTTTATTCTTCAAGGAGCTATCAAGCTTCAATGGTGTTTCATACTTCCAATCCGAAATTGGAAGAAGAGGGAGTTTCTAAAATCTTTTCCCTCTCATTTTGAATTTGAATTTTGAATTTTGATTTCCGATTTAAGAGTGAAAACCGGTTGGTTAAAGAAATTTTTAATTTCTTGAAAATGGTTGTGCTTGCAAATTTGAAACCTATAAACAAATTGAAGATAGAAAGTTTAAAATCATGATAAAATTAAGTTGATAAAACCGAATTAGCTATAGTTAAATTCAATAGCTTAATTTCGGTTAGTTTCGGTTTATGGTTTTAAACTTAAATATTTGAATATGACTGATCCAATTTATTTATATGGTTTATGCAAGGTGAAATTAAACTCAAGGAATCCAAGGAGAAGCAACTAGCCTTTGAAGATCAATCTTGAAGCCATTCTCTCTAATCTTGGATGGTGAAGAAGGGTTGATCAAGCTAATGTTTTGATGTTATCCGAATAAAGGTAAAAGAGATTGAGATGCTCCGGATAATGATTAGGCTTGGCGTTAAGGAAGGTTGAGAAGAGACTTGGAATTTCAAGAGTAATCATTAAAGAACAACCGGATCGGTTGAGTTGTGTGAATGGAGGAGAACTCACAAGGGTGTATGGCTTGTAAGCACAAGGACCCGAAAGCTTCCCCATTCGGATAAGAAGATCCGAATCAAAAAGAGGTGTGAAGTCTAAGGAGATCAAAGGAAGATCCAACCACACCATCAAATTCTGTCAAACCGACCGGTCGGTCTCGCATTTAGACCGGTCGGTCCCATTTCCAGAGAAGTGGACCGGTCGATCTTTTGAATTGGATCGGTTGGTCTCACACCAAATTAAAAGGCTACTCTCTAAACTCTCACTTTTTAATGTGAGCTTAGTTTATGATTTGATCCAATGGCATATACTTACCCTATACTTTAAGCTTTCTCTTGTTTGAACCTCTTGATCAAAGGTTTAAGGAGGAGAAGAATGGAGTCAACTATGAGGATCATGAGACTAAGAGGAAAGTATCATCAAGACCGACGATATCAAGAGGCCAAAGACGAGGCCAATCTTCACTCTTAGCCTTTGTTCACTAATCTTCACGGCAACTAAGAGTGCGGGGGAGTATTAGAGAGGAAACCATCAAGGAAAGAGCAAGGCCAAAGTTATCAAAGAAAGAGTAAGGCCGAAGCTCAAAGAAGAAGAGCAAGACCGAGGCGGAACAAAGAGGAGCCGAGGTGAAGGTCAAGACCTTGGTTTAAAACCCTTAAGATCTTGGATTGATACTCTTTTTCCTTAGTGTGGTTTTGTCCCAAAGGGTTTTCCCACTAACGTTTTACTGAGGTCTCTCCTTGTATCTCCAAGTTAATACTTTGAGTCATCTGCGTATTAACTTGGGAAGGAGTGTTAAACAAGGAGAACACAAAGGTGTTCAAGAGAAGAAACAAGAATACCCAAAGTTAGAGACATTCGGGTCACCTTGGGAAATGGAAGGCCAAGCATGTTCAAGGCTTGGTAAATGGTGTTCTAGGCCACACAAGTTAAGAAGGAGTGAGGCCGCATGAGGAACAAAGAAGGCCGCCCGAGAAAATGGCAAAAATGGTGAAAAATGGAAGTTGGGAAAATTTGGGTCGGCCATGTACCGCGGGTCGGACCTGGCATCGATGCCACTCGTCCCGCGGGTCGAAGAAGCATCGAGAGGCCGCATACTAATGCGTGTTCGGATGGGAACACGCGGATCCAGAGAAGATCCAGGATCCGTGTGTTTATCTGTTTACCCGACCCGGGTTAACGGATAAACACGCGGGTCACGTACTGATCCGCGTCCCGCGACCCGAACGTCCGTGCCTGGCATCGATCCGTCCCTCATCCCATCACGTACCGCTCCCGAGTCCCGCACGTTCTGATCCGCCTGAGGCGCTGATGCTGATCCGGGTCAGCACGAGGGAAGACTAGCCGTTGGTACGGACGCTGGAGTCCAACGACACAGTTGACCGAAATTCAAATATGGTCAACTTTTTTACATGTGACTTATTTTTGATTTTATTTCTTTTGATTCTGATTTTTCCTCTATAAATACAAGTTGTAAGATTCATTTGTAATCATCCAAGTATTCTTAATAAAAGAGAGAAACTCTTGTTCTTATTTATCTTTTATTTTCTTTAAGTCTTTCTTTAGTATTTTACAATGTAGATTATTAAAGGAGCTAAGTTATGGGTTTGATTCTTATGAATCAAACCCCATCTTTTATGTAACTTTCCTTTAATAATCTATCTCTTTTCTTCTTATCAAACTCCAAATCTTTCCACACATGTAATACTCGGTTTTGTATAAACCGGTTTGTGTGGATTCTTTCTTCAACACTTTTAGGTGTTTGTTCTTCATAGATGAGCTTAGACTCATCAAATTTTAACAATCCGGGCCTCGACTAATCCGCGTTCCTTTGTTCCGTGGATCGAGAGTCTTCGTGTGTTCCATCGTCCCGCGGATCCAACACAAGCATAAACTGATCCGCGTGTTCAACGGGTCAAGTCTCCGAGTCTTCTCATGTGGCTTCAACTCTTCTTCATGCGGCCTAGCTTCTCCAAGCCATGACCGCTCTAGACCGCCACTAGACTGCTACTAGATCCGCGTCCTCATCTCTGACCGTCCGCGTATCCAAGCGTCCGACTTGTTTTTTCAACCGTTTCTTGTGCGATCTCTTCCATTCTTCATGCGGTCTCACTTACTCTATCATTGAGTGACTTAGACCGCCATCTATCAAGTCTTGAACGCCACTTGGCCTTGCTTTCCCAAAGTCACCCGAACATAGTTTCTTCTTGGGTAACTTTGTATTCTCCTTGTTTAACAGATATTATGAAGGGAGGAATTAGGAAAACTTGAAAGATTTGTCTCATACCCCATCTGATAGAGCTACAAACCTTATAAGGATAATGGAGACCCTTTGCATCACCCAACCTACTGAAAATGGTGGTAGAAGGAATCTAAGCTCTCCAATACATCGAAATGAACCAGTTGGTGAATCCATCCCCTTAGATCATGAGGGAGGCAGTAATAATCAAGTAGAAGAAGTTCCAGTCATCCATGATCAAGGTGACTCGATTCAAGAACAATCTGGATCCGAATTCATTCAAGAAGAAGAATCGGACCAAGATGAGGAATCTACTGAAGATGAACAGCCACAACAACAATTTGTCTCAGTGAGAAGAAGTGCAAGACTCAATCCACCAATCAATCCACAAGCTACACAGTTGAGAAGCAGTACATGGCCAAGAAATTCACCATCAAATTGGAAGAATACAAGGGTCTTCTATAATAGCAATGCTGTAGCACATCCAATTCAAGCAGTTTACAATTTTGCCTACATCCCTCAAGAAAACCAAGTCTTCATTGGAAAACTTGATCAAGAACAGATTCCAACAAGCTATGAAGAACCTAGGGAACACAAAGTGTGGATGGATGCAGTAGGTGAAGAATGCAATGCTATGGAAAAAAATCACACTTGGGATGAAGCAGAGTTACCTAAGGGCAAGAAGACTGTGAGTTCTAAGTGGGTATTCACAATCAAGTACCAAAGCAGTGGGGAGATAGAGAGGCACAAGGCTAGATTAGTTGCAAGAGGCTTCACCCAAACCTATGGAGAAGATTACCGAGATACATTTGCTCTAGTAGCTAAGCTTCACACAGTAAGGGTCATACAGTCCTTAGCTACTAACTTGGGATGGGATCTTTGGCAAATGGATGTCAAGAATGCATTCTTGCAAGGTGAACTAGAAGATGAGGTGTATATGACTCCTCCCCCTGGTCTTGAAGATTCAGTTGCACCGGGAAAGGTTTTGAGACTTAGAAAGGCTATCTACCAAGAGCGTGGTACCACAAGCTGAGCATGACTTTGAGAGACAGAGGATTCAAGAAGTCTGAATAAGATCATACACTCTTCACTTTACAAAGCCAAGAAGGTATTGTGGTCATTCTCATCTATGTAGATGACATTATCATCTCTGGGAGTGATAAGGCTGGTATTCAAGCTACTAAAGGTTATCTAAAATCAGTGTTTGATAATAAGGATCTTGCAGAACTAAAGTACTTTCTAGGGATAGAAGTATGTCGTTCTAAAGTGAGACTCTTCTTATCACAAAGAAAGTACATTCTTGATCTTTTGACTGAAACAGGAAAGCTTGAGGCTCAACTAGCCAAGACACCTCTAGTATTAACCTTAGGTCTCACATTGAGACTAAGGGAAAATAAAAGAATAAGGTTTGGGAAATAAAGAGATAGTCGGATCCGAGTATCGGGACATAAAGGAACGAGACACAGATCAAGACATATATCGATCGCGGGTCAGATGAGGCATCGAGGGACCGAATACTGCGGGACGGACTGGCATTGCAAGATGCTACCCGCGGGACGTACTGGCATTGAGGCGGGACATACCAGCATCGAGACAGGACTGATCCGCGGGAAGGGAAAACACGCGGGTCAATCTCGGATCAGGGTTGGGCTATCGGATAAACGCGCAGGTCTGTTTAAACTGACCAAACGCTACGTTTTAGATCGTTCGGATGTATAAGGCCGCGGATCAGGACAGATACGCGGGACACGTCCTACCCGCACGGATCAGTACGTGGCGACCATACCGTCCGACCTTGACCGCACCCATTTTCTTATCTTGATCCAAACTGTCATATTTTTGATTCCTTATGCTTTATTTCTATTTATAGGCTGTTCTTGGATAATGTAAGATCTTATCTTGAATAAAAGAAATCAAGTTCATACTACTTTATTCTCCATGGGTTTCCAAGAACCCTAATCTTCCTTTACTCTTAATAATTCTTCTAATCTACCCTTAATCTTCTGCAAATCTTACATGGTATCAGAGAAATTCAATCTTGGTGACCTCATTAATCTCTAAATCTTCTTTATCTCAAAAATCTCTCGGATCCATAACAATCTCAAGTCGTTAAGTTGAATCGTTATATTGAGATATCTATTCTCTTTATGCGCTTAACTTAACATACAAAATCTCTCCGGTTGGTTGAATCTTGTTTGGTTGGTTGAAAACTTCAATCTTTGGTGGAAAAGCTTCGATCTTGGTTGTGAACTTGTGTTGGTTGCTTGAAGTTTCAATCTTGTGTAGGTCTCTTCCGTTTGTGTTAAAAAATCGAAAAGAAGAATGAATCCAATGGAGAATCCTAAGGTGTTAGTTGTTCCGGTGATTCTCAAAGGAGAAAACTACTTCTTGTGGTCGAGAACGACCAAAACGGCTCTTTGTGGCCGAGGTTTGTGGGAACATGTTGATCTCTCACTAAGACCGATATTTGATTCGGTGGAAAAAGAAGATGAAGCCACCAAGAAGGCTAGAGAGGCTAAGTGGTTTCAAGAAGACCAAACGGTCTTGGCGGTGCTTCAAATGGTATTGCTCCATCGATCCTTGAGGCGTATTCGTATTGTGAAACGGCCTTTTAGCTTTGGGAGACATTGAGGAATGTGTATGGAAATGTCTCGAAATTGGCTCGTGAGTTTGAAGTGAAGAAGGCTATCAATAACCTCCACCAAGAAGATATGGAGTTCACGAAGCATTTGGGAAAGTATCGGTCTTTATGGTCGGAGCTTGATATGTTGAGACCAAGCTCCATTGATCCGATTGTGTTGAATGATAGGAAAGAGCAAGACAAGGTTTTCGGGTTGCTCCTCACCTTAAATCCGGCATACAATGATCTTATCAAACATATTCTAAGGTCGGAGAAGCTACCAAGTATGGAGGATGTGTGTTCTCAAATTCAAAGGGAGCAAGGGACTCATGGATTATTTGGTGGTAAGGGGGAGCTTCTGATGGCCAATGTTGGAGCTTACAACCGCAATGATAACCGGAACTATAGAGGCAAACACTTTAATCCGGATCTCAAGTGTGAGCATTGCAAGAAGGATGGTCACTCAAAGGAGAGGTGTTGGTTACTTAATCCTCATCTTCGACCATTACCAAGGCTGGGATACTCAAAGGGCTACTCAAGTAGAAGAAGTTCCAGTCATCCATGATCAAGGTGACTCGATTCAAGAAGAATCTGGATCCGAATTCATTCAAGAAGAAGAATCGGACCAAGATGAGGAATCTGCTCAAGATCAGCAGCCATAACAACAATTTGTCTCAGTGAGAAGAAGTGCAAGACTCAATCCACCAATCAATCCACAAGCTACACCGTTGAGAAGCAGTACATGGCCAAGAAATTCACCATCAAATTGGAAGAATACAAGGGTCTTCTATAATAGCAATGCTGTAGCACATCCAATTCAAGCAGTTTACAATTTTGCCTACATCCCTCAAGAAAACCAAGTCTTCATTGGAAAACTTGATCAAGAACAGATTCCAACAAGCTATGAAGAACCTAAGGAACACAAAGTGTGGATGGATGCAGTAGGTGAAGAACGCAATGCTATGGAAAGAAATCACACTTGGGATGAAGCAGAGTTACCTAAGGGCAAGAAGACTGTGAGTTCTAAGTGGGTATTCACAATCAAGTACCAAAGCAGTGGGGAGATAGAGAGGCACAAGGCTAGATTAGTTGCAAGAGGCTTCACCCAAACCTATGGAGAAGATTACCGAGATACATTTGCTCCAGTAGCTAAGCTTCACACAGTAAGGGTCATACAGTCCTTAGCTACTAACTTGGGATAGGATCTTTGGCAAATGGATGTCAAGAATGCATTCTTGCAAGGTGAACTAGAAGATGAGGTGTATATGACTCCTCCCCCTGGTCTTGAAGATTCAGTTGCACCGGGAAAGGTTTTGAGACTTAGAAAGGCTATCTACCAAGAGCGTGGTACCACAAGCTGAGCATGACTTTGAGAGACAGAGGATTCAAGAAGTCTGAATAAGATCATACACTCTTCACTTTACAAAGCCAAGAAGGTATTGTGGTCATTCTCATCTATGTAGATGACATTATCATCTCTGGGAGTGATAAGGCTGGTATTCAAGCTACTAAAGGTTATCTAAAATCAGTGTTTGATATTAAGGATCTTGCAGAACTAAAGTACTTTCTAGGGATAGAAATATGTCATTCTAAAGTGAGACTCTTCTTATCACAAAGAAAGCACATTCTTGATCTTTTGAGTGAAACTGGAAAGCTTGAGGCTCAACCAGCCAAGACACCTCTAGTATTAACCTTAGGTCTCACATTGAGACTAAGGGAAAATAAAAGAATAAGGTTTGGGAAATAAAGAGGTAGTCGGATCCGAGTATCGGGACATAAAGGAACGAGACGCAGATCAGGACATATATCGATCGCAGGTCAGATGAGGCATCGAGGGACCGAATACTGCGGGACAGACTGGCATTGCAAGATGCTACCCGCGGGACGTACTGGCATTGAGGCGGGACATACCAGCATCGAGACAGGACTGGTCCGCGGGAAGGGAAAACACGCGGGTCGGATCCGGGTTGGGCTATCGGATAAACGCGCAGGTCCATTTAAACTGACCTAACGCTACGTTTTAGATCGTTCGGATGTATAAGGCTGCGGATCAGGACAGATACGCGGGACGCGTCCTACCCGCACGGATCAGTACGTGGCGACCATACC
Organism: Draba incana; assembly: GCA_963576765.1. NCBI lineage: Eukaryota > Viridiplantae > Streptophyta > Magnoliopsida > Brassicales > Brassicaceae > Draba > Draba incana. The sequence continues at coordinate 17,679,604 of OY755217.1, forward strand.
GTCCGACCTTGACCGCACCCATTTTCTTATCTTGATCCAAACGGTCATATTTTTGATTCCTTATGCTTTATTTCTATTTATAGGCTGTTCTAGGATAATGTAAGATCTTATCTTGAATAAAAGAAATCAAGTTCATACTACTTTATTCTCCATGGGTTTCCAAGAACCCTAATCTTCCTTTACTCTTAATAATTCTTCTAATCTACCCTTAATCTTCTGCAAATCTTACATGGTATCAGAGAAATTCAATCTTGGTGTCCTCATTAATATCTAAATCTTCCTTATCTCAAAAATCTCTCGGATCCATAACAATCTCAAGTCGTTAAGTTGAATCGTTATATTGAGATATCTATTCTCTTTATGCGCTTAACTTAACATACAAAATCTCTCCGGTTGGTTGAATCTTGTTTGGTTGGTTGAAAACTTCAATCTTTGGTGGAAAAGCTTCGATCTTGGTTGTGAACTTGTGTTGGTTGCTTGAAGTTTCAATCTTGTGTAGGTCTCTTCCGTTTGTGTTGAAAAATCGAAGAGAAGAATGAATCCAATGGAGAATCCTAAGGTGTTAGTTGTTCCGGTGATTCTCAAAGGAGAAAACTACTTGTTGTGGTCGAGAACGACCAAAACGGCTCTTTGTGGCCGAGGTTTGTGGGAACATGTTGATCTCTCACTAAGACCGATATTTGATTCGGTGGAAAAAGAAGATGAAGCCACCAAGAAGGCTAGAGAGGCTAAGTGGTTTCAAGAAGACCAAACGGTCTTGGCGGTGCTTCAAATGGTATTGATCCATCGATCCTTGAGGCGTATTCGTATTGCGAAACGGCCTTTGAGCTTTGGGAGACATTGAGGAATGTGTATAGAAATGTCTCGAATTTGGCTCGTGTGTTTGAAGTGAAGAAGGCTATCAATAACCTCCACCAAGAAGATATGGAGTTCACGAAGCATTTGGGAAAGTATCGGTCTTTATGGTCGGAGCTTGATATGTTGAGACCAAGCTCCATTGATCCGATTGTGTTGAATGATAGGAAAGAGCAAGACAAGGTTTTCGGGTTGCTCCTCACCTTAAATCCGGCATACAATGATCTTATCAAACATATTCTAAGGTCGGAGAAGCTACCAAGTATGGAGGATGTGTGTTCTCAAATTCAAAGGGAGCAAGGGACTCATGGATTATTTGGTGGTAAGGGGGAGCTTCCGATGGCCTATGTTGGAGCTTACAACCGCAATGATAACCGGAACTATAGAGGTAAACACTTTAATCCGGATCTCAAGTGTGAGCATTGCAAGAAGGATGGTCACTCAAAGGAGCGGTGTTGGTTACTTAATCCTCATCTTCGACCATTACCAAGGCTGGGATACTCAAAGGGCTACTCAAGAGCCAACTACACTTCGGCAAAGCAAGACCAAGGTGGAACCGGATCTTCCAAGCAAGGAGACGAGTCCAACCATGGCGAGTACGTGAGGAAATCCGACTTGGAATCTCTTATCAAGTCAATTGCATCACTCAAGGAGTCCGGTAAAACTTTTTATACTCGTAGACCTAGTAACTCTCTCGTGGTTGATTCGGGTGCTTCTCACCATATGATTAGTAACTTGAACTTGCTTGAGAAATTGAACCTTTTAGAGGAAATGTGATGATTGCAAATGGTGAGGATATACCTATCAAAGGAATTGGAAATTGAACTTGTTTAATAAAAACTCTAGAGCGTTTTACATGCCAAATTTTGAATATAATTCGCTCTCGGTTAAAAGAATGACTAGTGACTTGAATTGTTATCCAATCTTTGGTCCTAATGACTTCCATTTTCAGGATATTGAATCCGGGGAAGTGATAGGAGGTGGTGGTACCAAGGATGATCTCTATGTCTTAGAAGATTTATCACCAAGCTCATCTAGTGTTTTTCGATTTCATACTTGTTTAGGAGTAGCGAATAATGCAATATGGCATGCTAGAGTAGGGCATCCCCATTCTCGGGCTCTTGAAATAATGCTTCCCAATGTTTCCTTTGATTATTTGTCTTGTGAATCTTGTATTCTCGGAAAACATTGCAAATCAGTTTTTACTAAATCATCCACTGTTTATGAAAATTGCTTTGATCTTGTGCATTCAGATGTTTGGACCTCACCTTGTTCATCTAGAGATAAAAATAAATACTTTGTCACATTCATTGATGAAAAATCCAAATATACATGGCTTACTCTTTTACCCTCTAAAGATAGAGTCCTTGATGCATTTTAGAATTTTCAAGCTTATATTACTAACAACTACAATGCCAAGATTAAGATTTTTAGAACAGATAATGGTGGTGAATATATGAGCAACAAATTCAAAGACCACCTAGCTAAACTTGGCATTGTTCATTAAACGACTTGCCCATACACTCCTCAACAAAACGGTGTGGCCGAAAGGAAGAATCGACACCTAATGGAGGTTTCAAAAGCCATGATGTTCCATATGAATGTGCCAAGAAGATTTTGGGGAGATGCGGTCATGACCGCTTGCTACTTAATAAATCGGACACCTACACAAATTCTTGGTGACATCTCACCATTTGAGGTACTTAATAAGACTAAACCCTTTCTTGATCATTTGAGAGTTTTTGGGTGTGTTTGTTTTGTTTTGGTGCCTAGGGAACTAAGGGACAAGCTAGAACCAAAGAGTACAAGATGAATCTTCCTTGGATATTCGACAACGCAAAAAGGATACAAATGTTATGACCCGATCTCAAGGAAGACTTTTGTGTCTCGAGATGTGAAGTTCATTGAGAATCAAGGGTTCTATGATGTCAAAGATCGTGGTGACTTGAGTGATTTAGCTACCCCGTCGGACCTTAGCTCAAAATTGCGATTCCTTCTTCAAAACCTTGGGAATCATGAGCCAAGAGACAATATGGGTATTCAAAACAATACTCTACCAATTCAAGAGGAGGTAGCTCAAGATTCGGTTCAAGAGGATGGGATTCAAGACTCAATTCAAGGGGAAGCCAGCCATGATGAAGCCTCGGTAGAGCAAGGACAAGGTTGAGAGGTAGCTCCGGATGTTGAGATACAAGAAGAGGTTTTAGAGCTAGTTTTGCGTAGAAGCACTAGACTGAAGAAAGATCCCTCTCAATGGAAAGAGAGCCGTGTTTATTTCAACAATGAAGCCGTAGCTCATCCAATCCAAGAGGTGTGTTCGCTCGCCCTCTTACCCTCTTCTCATAGGGCGTTTGTGACAAAGATAGATGAGTATACTATTCCTAAGACATTTGAGGAAGCTATGGAAGATGAGCATTGGGTAGAGGCAGTTGATGATGAGGCTGGAGCTATGGTCAAAAACCATACTTGGGATGAAGCGGATCTTCCCGAAGGCAAAAGAACCGTGAGTTCCAAATGGGTATTCACGATAAAGTACTTAAGCAATGGAGATCTTGAGAGGTATAAGGCTAGGTTGGTGGGTAGAGGATTTACCCAAACGTATGGGGACGATTACACGGATACATTTGCTCCGATTGCAAAGCTTAACACGGTGAGAGTTGTGTTCTCTTTGGCGGCAAACTTAGATTGGTATTTATGGCAAATAGACGTAAAAAACGCTTTCTTACAAGGAGATCTTGAAGAGGAAGTGTATATGACACCACCACCCGGCCTTGAGACCTCTATAGCTCCCGGAAAGGTTCTCAAACTGAATAAGGCCATCTATGGGTTGAAACAATCACCAAGAGCTTGGTACAAGAAGCTTAGCTCAACACTCAAGGAAAGAGGATTCAAGAAATGTGAGCTAGACCCCACACTCTTCACACTTCAAGGACCGAATGGGATTGTTGTTGTTTTGATCTATGTGGATGATATGATCATCTCCGGGAGTGATAAGCAAGGGATTCAAGACACAAAGGACTTTCTCAACTCGGTATTTGAAATGAAAGACCTCGGAGAAGTAAAGTATTTTCTTGGGATTGAGGTGTGTCGGTTCAAGAATGGATTGCATATTTCCCAAAGGAAGTACACATTGGATTTGTTGAAAGAAACCGGGAACCTTGGAGCTAAGTCGGCTAAAACCCCATTAGAAGAAGGTTATAAGGGCGATCGAAAGGGGGAGAAAAAGAATGAGCCATACGAAGATCCATCAAGATATAGACGGCTTTGCGGTAAACCAAATTAGTCAACATATGCAAAAACCGACGGTGTATCATTGGCAAATGGTCGAGAGGATTCTTAGATACTTGAAAGATAGTCCGGGTCTAGGAGTTTGGATGGGAAAGAATGAAAGCTCCGATGTGGTTGGTTATTGTGATGCGGATTGGGCCGGTGATAGAAACGATAAAAGATCTACAACCGGATATTGCACTTTTATTGGCGGGAACTTGGTCACTTGGAGGACTAAGAAGCAAAAAGAAGTCTCATGCTCGAGTGCGGAGGCCGAGTATAGGGCCATGAAGAAATTGACAAATATACTTACTTGGTTGAAAGGGATCTTAGCTCACTTGGGAATTGAGACAGATAAGCCGATGGTAATGCATTGTGACAATCAAGCCGCAATCCACATTGCGACCAACTCGGTTTTCCATGAAAGGACAAAGGATATTAAGATCGATTGCCACAAGGTTCGAGAGAAGATTGAGCAAGGATGGACTATACCGTGCTTTACAAGGAGTGAAGACCAATTGGCGGATGTGTTCACCAAGGCAGCAAGTCTTAAAGTTTGCAATCACATTTTGAGCAAACTTGGACTTGTGGATCTTACACATCCATGAGAAGCCCCCTTACTTGCAATCATCATACTCTTTTTCCCTTAGCAAAGTTTTGTCCACCGTGGTTTTCTTTGCTAAGGTTTTTAATGAGGTGATGGTTGCGAGTTCCAAGTTAAGCATAAATCCTTTATGTTTAACTTGAGGGGGAGTATTAACCTTAGGTCTCACATTGAGACTAAGGGAAAATAAAAGAATAAGGTTCGAGAAATAAAGAGATAGTTGGATCCGAGTATCGGGACATAAGGGAACGAGACGCAGATCAAGACGTATATCGATCGCGGGTCATATGAGGCATCGAGGGACCGAATACTGCGGGACGGACTGGCATTGCAAGATGTTACTCGCGGGACGTACTAGCATCGAGGCGGGACGTACCAGCATCAAGACAGGACTGATCCGCGGGAAGGGAAAACACGCGGGTCGATCTCGGATCCGGGTCGGGCTATCGGATAAACGCGCCGATCTGTTTAAACTGACCAAATGCTGCGTTTTAGACCGTTCGGATGTATAAGGCCGCGGATCGGGACAGATACGCGGGACACGTCCAACCCGCACGGATCAGTACGTGGCGACCGTACCGTCCGACCTTGACCGCACCCATTTTCTTATCTTGATCCAAACGGTCATATTTTTGATTCTTATGCTTTATTTATATTTATAGGCTGTTCTAGGATGATGTAAGATCTTATCTTGAATAAAAGAAATCAAGTTCATACTACTTTATTCTCCGTGGGTTTCCAAGAACCCTAATCTTCCTTTACTCTTAATAATTCTTCTAATCTACCCTTAATCTTCCGCAAATACTAACCGGCCAAGACACCTCTAGAAGAAGGCTACAAAGTTGAACGAGAGGGGGAGATAAAAGATGGGCCATTTGAGGATGTCACCCAGTATAGGAAAATGGTTGGTAAGCTTATCTATCTAACCATTACCAGACCAGACTTGTGTTTTGCGGTGAATCAGGTGAGCCAACACATGCAAGCCCCCAAGACATACCATTGGAACATGGTGGACCGTATCTTGAGATACCTCAAGGGAACTTCAAGTCAAGGCATTTGGATGGGATGCAATGGAAGCTCATAGATAGTAGGATATTGTGATGCTGATTGGGCTGGAGATAGAAGGGATAGAAGATCGACAACAGGTTATTGCACTTTCATTGGAGGAAACTTTGTTACTTGGAAGACCAAGAAGCAGAAGGTGGTTTCATGTTCAAGTGCTGAAGCTGAGTATAGAGCCATGAGAAAGCTTACCAATGAGCTCACTTGGCTGAAGGCTCTCCTCAAATACTTAGGCATTGAGTCAAATGATCCAATAACCATGCACTGTGACAATCAAGCAGCGATCAACATCGCCTCTAACTCGGTGTTTCATGAGCGTACCAAGCACATTGAAGTGGATTGTCATAAGGTGCGACAAGCAGTAGAAGAAAGATTGATCTTGCCATGCTATACAAGAAGCTCAGACCAACTGGCCCACATATTCACCAAGGCAGCAAGCTTGAAGGTGTGTGAGTTCATTCACTTAAAGCTTGAACTTATAGAGATCAATTAGCCACGGAGTTCATACTCTTTTTCTTTCAATGTAGTTTTTATCCCACGTGGTTTTTCTACAGTAAGGTTTTAATGAGGTGAATCTTCATGGTCCAATCTTAACTTAGATCTCTATAGTTAAGCTTGAGGGGGAGTGTTGAACCAAGGATTAAAATAATGTGGAGTGATCTGATCTATTCTACAATTACCGAGTAATCAGTTATATTCTACAATTACGGAGTAATCAGGTCTATTCTACAATATGTTACCGTTGGATCTCAAGTACAATATTACCGTTGGAAGCTGCAAATGAATGTCTCTATCTCTGTGCACAGCTCAACCACTTGTGTGTACTTGTTTGACTTTTATCTATGCTTAGTTTGTATAAATATCTTGTCCCTGGTCTGAATCTAATTAAGGAGAAAGTTTCTCTCTTCCAAATCTCTTAATCTTATTAGAGTGGTAGAAGCTAATGAGAAGGCAAGGCTGAAGTCACAAGACAAAGCCGAAGCATTCTCCACTCAAATGAAGCTTCACACATTGAGTGTGATCAAGAATGTGTGTGTGTAGTCCAACAAGTGATCAAGACAAGGCTAGTTACTTAGAAGAAGTAACAATCAAGGAGGGAGCAAAGAAGAGACTATCAAGGTTCTTGTTTGCTATCCAAGTCTTAGTTATGCAAAAGGGAAAGTGTGAGAAGGCTGATCAAGCTGTCAATACTTGGCTACATTGTATCATGAGCCAAAAGTATACAAAAGAAGCCTAGAATCTATACACAAGACATCAATTCAGATTATAAAGGGAACCAACAGCTACAACATTCAAATAAAGGAGGGAAAGCTGTCACTATCACCTTCTAGGAGTCCCAAAACAGCATCTTCAAGTTGTCCCTTTCAATATGGACGTTTTGGAGTTGTCATTATCAAGCTCTCACTCCTCAAGTCACTATCACCCTTGGAAAACACAATAGAGCTGTTGGAGAGCTCCTCACACACACATTCACACTGATTTTCTTCTATAAATACATGTTCTATCTCATTGTTGTATTTATCCAATTCTGAAACATGTAAACCTTATAATAAAATCAGATTGAGGTTCTATCTTTTTCTCTCTTTATTCCTTCATGTTCTTCACTTAAACACTCTAAAATCATATTATAAATGTAGAATTAGAGTGAAACAAGTTCTGGGTTTGATCCTCATGGATCAAACCCCATTTTATTCAGAAACTCTTCTAAACACAGTTTTAGTCCAATCTGTTCTGTTTTTGATTCAATCATCATTCGATTGTTTCTTTCATCTTTGTGAGCTTAATCTCACCAAAATCTAACATGGTATCAGAGCATAAGCTCTTGGGTTAGATGATTTGGGGTTTTCGTTTTTGATTTTCAAAAGTTTGAAAATTTTAGTTTCTTTGAAATTGTTGGATTGAATCGTTATAAGGATGTTTCCATCTTCCTTATGCGCTTAATCCAACACAAATTCTATGTTGTTTTCCGCTGCAAAATGTTTTGAAAAGTTGATTTCAAAATTTGAAAATTTTAGTTACCAAAAGTTTTGATTTTTCAATTCGGTTTTTAAAGAAAATGTTTTTAAAATCTTGGTTACCAAATCTTTGAAGAAATCCGAGATGATGCTCGGTCTTTAGCTAGAATCTTCTAAATCTACCCCTTTCTAAACTCAAAATCTTTCTTTTATTCTCCCCAATCTTTACAATCTTTAAAATCTCTATATTCTCTAATTTTCTATTCTCAATATGAATGTGGGTGAACCTATTAAGGTTTCACAAAAGTTTTAAAAGGGAAGAGAACCATGGGATGCTAAAAGTTTAGCACCATGATGAATCCAAAAGTCCTTTGTTGTGAGAGAATCTTTGTGTAACACAAGTGGGAAGAGAACCATGGGATGCTAAAAGTTGAGCATTTAAAATCATGATGAATCCAAAAGTCCCTTGTGATTTCAACTTATGGGAGAAAACCGTGGTATGCCAATAGAGCATTTAAAAAAAACACATTGTATCCAAATCCGAAATTGATGATTTTGTGGTTTTAAAAGAAACCACACAAGATGTTTCAAAATTCTTCAAGAAGCTACAAAGCTTCCAAGGTGTTCATACTTCCAATCCGAATTGGAAGAAAGGGAGTTTCTAAATTTTTCCCTCTCATTTTATTTCGAAATTTGAATTTTGAATTTTCCCTCTCATTTTTATTTTTGAATTTTGAATCTTGAAAATCCGGTTTAGAGTAAAACTGGTTGGTTAAAGAAATTTTAATTTCTTGAAAAATGATGTTCTTGCAAATTGAAACCTATAAACGAATTGAAGATAGAAATGCTAAAATCATGATGAGAATGAGTTGATAAAACAAATTAGCTATAGTTAAAATCAATAGCTTAATTTCGGTTTATTCTCTATGGTCATGACTTTGAACAATCATGGAGGCAACAAGCATGGAGGAGTTGGAAGGGAAAATCCGAACTGTTGGCTACATAATCGACGAGCCTAAAAGGGAAAATCAGAACTTGTAGCTGTCTAATCAACGAGCCACTCCAATTCCTCAAAACAAGCCGTGGTGGAAAATTCCGAATTGGTGTTACTTAATGGGCATTACCAACCTATGGAGGACATGGAAGCAACCTTGGAGAGACTGACCTAAGCTACTAGGCAAGTGTTCTAGAGAAGGCGGTTCATCAAAGAAGAGGAAGCTAAATGTGGAGTGCATCCGGTTTCAACCTAAGCGACGAGTCCACCCGGTTCATTGTAATACCTTTAAACTCAAGTGACAACCAAATGGTTGTGTGAATGGAGGAGAACTCACTAAGGTTGAATGTGCAAAGGCACAAGGAACCGAAACTCCACCATATGGAGAAGACCAGTAAAGAACAAAGGCTACTAAGCCAAAGTCTCAAGACTAGTCCAGAACAGCGAATCTGCTTTGAAGAGGAGTGGGTGACAAACTGAGAAGTCTGGTGGCAAGAATCTCAACATGAAAAATTTAGAGGAATGTGTGTGTGTGTAGTCCAACAAGTGATCAAGACAAGGCTAGTTACTTAGAAGAAGTAACAATCAAGGAGGGAGCAAAGAAGAGACTATCAAGGTTCTTGTTTGCTATCCAAGTCTTAGTTATGCAAAGGGGAAAGTGTGAGAAGGCTGATCAAGCTGTCAATACTTGGCTACATTGTATCATGAGCCAAAAGTATACAAAAGAAGCCTAGAATCTATACACAAGACATCAATTCAGATTATAAAGGGAACCAACAGCTACAACATTCAAATAAAGGAGGGAAAGTTGTCACTATCACCTTCTAGGAGTCCCAAAACAGCATCTTCAAGTTGTCCCTTTCAATATGGACGTTTTGGAGTTGTCACTATCAAGCTCTCACTCCTCAAGTCACTATCACCCTTGGAAAACACAATAGAGCTGTTGGAGAGCTCCTCACACACACATTCACACTGATTTTCTTCTATAAATACATGTTCTATCTCATTGTTGTATTTATCCAATTCTGAAACATGTAAACCTTATAATAAAATCAGATTGAGGTTCTATCTTTTTCTCTCTTTATTCCTTCATGTTCTTCACTTAAACACTCTAAAATCATATTATAAATGTAGAATTAGAGTGAAACAAGTTCTGGGTTTGATCCTCATGGATCAAACCCCATTTTATTCAGAAACTCTTCTAAACACAGTTTTAGTCCAATCTGTTCTGTTTTTGATTCAATCATCATTCGATTGTTTCTTTCATCTTTGTGAGCTTAATCTCACCAAAATCTAACAAATCTCTCAATCTCTCTCAACAATCTCTACTTTTACACTATTCTTATTCTGAAACTCTAAACATAATCTAAACTCAAATCTCTCTTATTCTGCATAATCTTACATGACTCATCTTTATTCATACCAAATATAGTAAGTTGGTACTTAGAAATAATTAGTAACTTAAGAGATGATAATTGATTAATCAATCTTAAGTACTCTCCTTGATTAATAGATCCAACCATTAACAAGGGTTGAATCAACAAGAAATGCTCAACTAAGCCAAACAGATTTAAGAGAGATTAGAAAGAGATTTAGAACAGATTTAGAGAGCTTTAGGAGTGTTTAGAAGAGATTTATGAAAGATAAACATAAATGGGTTTGATCCTAAAGGATCTCACCCTAAACATGTTAAACAAGGAGAACACATCGGTGTTCAAGTGAAGAAACCAAAGGACCCATGAAGAAGCTAAGTTCGGGTCACTTTGGGGAATGGAAGGCCAAGTGTGTTCAAGGCTTGGTAAGTGGCGTTCCAGGCCACTCAAGGTGATATTAAGTGAGGCCGGATGAGAAATGAAGAAGGCCGCATGTGGAACGGTTGGGAACGCAACTAGAATGAGACCGAGACGTGGAACAAAGTGGAACGGATCGGTCCACTCATGGCCAAGGCATGAACGGTGGCGGTCTAGGTTTTTCTGGACATGGAGAAGCTAGACCGCATGAAGAACGGAGAGACCACCCAAGGAACGGTTGAACGGTTAAGGACGCTTGAAGACGCTAACGGTCGGAGATAAGGACGCCGGACCAGTAGCGGTCTATGGGCGGTCTAGAGTGGCCTTGATGTGGAGAAGTCAGGCCGAATAAAGAGAAGTGGAAGCCGCATGAGAAGACTCGTGGAACGGTGCATGAAGATCCGGCCCGCGGTATGAGAATTATCGAGGCGCGGGACGGACGATGGTTCCGGATCAGTTGGATCCGCAGAACGAGCAAAGGCGCAGATCAGTATGAGGAGGTGCGTGTCCATGTGGTCCCGAATCAAGAAGAACGTTTGAAAAAGAAAGGAGAGGATAAGGTTGCTTTATGCTTTATGCTTTATGCTTTATGTTGTCATAAAGCAACCCCTCTCCCAACGGTCATATTTGATCTGATCTTCATTATTATTTTCTATATATAAGCTTGATAATCATTTGTAAACATTAACTTGCTTATTATTAATAAAAGACAAGTAATATTCAAGTTCCATCTTTTCTCTCTTTTACTTGTTTAAACCAATCTTGAGCAATGTAGAACTTAGGAGTTCTTGTGTTTAGGGTGATATCCATTTAGGATTGAACCCATCTTATTATGTTTATTATGTCTTAATCTTTCTTAGTTTACTCCAAATCTCTCCACACTTAATCTATTCGGTTTTATGGGAAACCGGATTGTGTGGTTCTTTTATCAAACCCATTTAGGTGTTTGATCTTCATAGATGAGCTTAGTCTCATCAAATTCTAACATGGTATCAGAGCAGTTAGCTCTTGGGTTAGAGGTTTGGAGTTTCGGTTTTGATTTTTAAAAGTTTTGAAAATTTTTGATTTCTTGGGTTTGTTGGGTTGAATCGGTATGAAGAAGTTTCAATCTTTCTCATGCGCTTAACCCAACAAAAATTCGTATTAGATTCCGCTGCAAATTCGATTTCAAAAGTTTTGATTTCAAAGGTTTAAAAGTTTTGATTTCAAAGGTTTAAAAGTTTTGATTTTTCCGGGTTTCTACTGAAAATCGTTTTAAAAGCTTTAAAAGTTTGATTCTTGTTTTCTCAAACTTGGTTCTGTTGTAAAAGTTTGAAAATGTCAGTTTAAGAGTATTTGAAAAGTTGATTTCAAAATTTGTAAATTTTGGTTTGAAATCTTTCTTAAAATTCTGTTTTAAAGAGAAAGTGTTTTAAATCTTTGGTTACTTTAATCTCTCAATCTTGGTTACTATTCTCTCAATCTTGGTTACTCAATCTATCAATCTCTTTGTTACTATTCTCTCAATCTTGGTTACTAATTCTCTCAATCTTGGTTACTAAATCTCGCATTCTCTTGGTTACTAAATCTTGGTTACTTAAATCTTGGTTACTTGAATCTCCTGGTTACTATTGTTTGAAATTGTTGATTTGATGATTTTGTGGTTGAATAGAAATCACACAAGCTGTTTTGAAATGGTCCAAACAAGTGGGGTGATAAGGGAAATAAGTTTCTCGCCCATGGAGCCAAATCTTGGTCACAAATTCTTCAAGGAGCTATCAAGCTTCAATGGAGTTCATACTTCCAATCCGAATTGGAAGAAGAGGGAGTCCCTAAATCTTTCCCTCTCTTGATTTTTTTGAAATTTGAATTTGAAACCCGGTTTAGAGGAAAACCAGTTGTTAAAAGAAAGTTTTAATTTCTTGAAAAATTGATGCTCCTCTCTAATAATGCTATTGCAAATTGGAATCTATAAACGAATTGAAGATAGAAATGCTAAAATCATGATGAGAATGAGTTGATAAAACGAAATTGCTATAGTAATAATTCAATAGCTTAATTTCGGTTTATCATCTTTGGTTAAAATTAAAATGTTATGATTTTAAGTATTCAAGTGAAAGTGTTTGATCCAATTCGTTTATTGTGTTTTGCAAGGTGGAATTGAACTTAAGAAAACCAAGTTTGTGCTAATTGTGACTGGACCCCTATTCTCTATGGCATGACTTTGTACAAACTTGGAGGCCACGAGCTTGGAGGAGTTGGAAAGGAAAATCCGAACTGTTGGCTGCATAATCGACGAGCCCAAAAGGGAAAATCCGAACTTGTAGTTGTCTAATCGACGAGCCACTCCAATTCTTCAAGACAAGCCGTGGGTGAAAATTTCGAATTGAAAAAGGTCCGTTGAAGAAAAGAAGCTCAAACAAGAAGGTGGTTCCTTGATGGGTCAAGGAGTAAATTTCCAACCTTAGGAGCTAATTTGAAGAAAAGGCCAAAGACGATTCCAAGCTCCACTCTTAGCCTTTGTTCACTAATCTTCACGGCGGCTAAGAGTGCATGGGAGTATTAGAGAGGAAAGCTCAAAGAAGAAGAGCAAGACCGAGGCGGAACAAAGATGAGCCGAGGTGAAGCTCAAGACCTTGGTTTAAAACCCTTAAGACCTTGGATTGAGATACTCTTTTTCCTTAGTGCGGTTTTGTCCCAAAGGGTTTTCCCACTAAGGTTTTAATGAGGTCTCTCCTTGTGTCTCCAAGTTAATACTTCGTGCTAATGCGTATTAACTTGCGGGGGAGTGTTAAACAAGGAGAACACATCGGTGTTCAAGTGAAGAAACCAAAGGACCCATGAAGAAGCTAAGTTCGGGTCACTTTGGGGAATGGAAGGCCAAGTGTGGTCAAGGCTTGGTAAGTGGCGTTCCAGGCCACTCAAGGTGATATTAAGTGAGGCCGGATGAGAAATGAAGAAGACCGCATGTGGAACGGTTGGGAACGTAACTAGAATGAGACCGAGATGTGGAACAAAGTGGAACGGATCGGTCCACTCACGGCCAAGGCATGGACGGTGGCGGTCTAGTGTTTTCTGGACTTGGAGAAGCTAGACCGCATGAAGAACGGAGAGACCACCCAAGGAACGGTTGAACGGTTAAGGACGCTTGAAGACGCAAACGGTCGGAGATAAGGACGCCGGACCAGTAGCGGTCTATGGGCGGTCTAGAGTGGCCTTGATGTGGAGAAGTCAGGCCGCATGAAGAGAAGTGGAAGCCGCATGAGAAGACTCGTGGAACGGTGCATGAAGATTCGGCCCGCAGTATGAGAATTATCGAGGCGTGGGACAGACGATGGTTCCGGATCAGTTGGATCCACAGAACGAGCAAAGGCGCGGATTAGTATGAGGAGGCGCGTGTCCACGTGGTCCCGAATCAAGAAGAACGTTTGAAAAAGAAAGGAGAGGATAAGGTTGCTTTATGCTTTATGCTTTATGCTTTATGTTGTCATAAAGCAACCCCTCTCCCAACGGTCATATTTGATCTGATCTTCATTATTATTTTCTATATATAAGCTTGATAATCATTTGTAAACATTAACTTGCTTATTATTAATAAAAGAGAAGTAATATTCAAGTTCCATCTTTTCTCTCTTTTACTTGTTTAAACCAATCTTGAGCAATGTAGAACTTAGGAGTTCTTGTGTTTAGGGTGATATCCATTTAGGATTGAACCCATCTTATTATGTTTATTATGTCTTAATCTTTCTTAGTTTACTCCATATCTCTCCACACTTAATCTATTCGGTTTTCATGAGAAACCGGATTGTGTGGTTCTTTTATCAAACCCATTTAGGTGTTTGATCTTCATAGATGAGCTTAGTCTCATCAAATTCTAACAAAACACGGTTTTACTCCTAATCTCTACATTTTGAATATAAGAGTTGAATCTGATTTTTATTATTGATTCAAGTTAAGAATTACAATGAGAGATTACAACTATATAAAGGAAAGGAGCTGATAAGGATCTGATCATAAAGTAATAAAGCAACATTTGCTTTATTGTGAGGGTAAGGTTGATGATATGGTTGTCCTTTGCTTTTCTTTGGATCAGCCAAACCTTATCTTCAAACGGTCCCCTCCTTTTCAAACCCCGGGATCACTTGGACCGCGCCTTTGGGCTTAATGGATCCACGTCCAAACTGATCCGCGCTTCGGGAAACCTTCCCGCGGGTCAACTCCCGCATCTTGCTTCGACCCGCATATCGGCCCCTCGATGTCAATCTGTTCCGCGGGTCGAGCATCCGAGTGTCCGAGTATCCAAGCTTCTTCTTGATGTGTTCTCGACTCTCTTTGGTGTGGCCTAGCTTCTTCTTGATACGGCCTAGCTTCTTCAAGGCATGACCGCATTAGACCATCATTCACCAAGTCTCGGACACTCTTCATTAGTAACTTAAGGAAAGATTAATCCTTAAGTACTCTCCTTGATTAACATTCCCCCTCAAGTCCAAACACAACAAAGTGAAGTGTGGACTTGGAGATACAAGGAGAGACCTCATTAAAACCTTAGTAGATAAAACCCAATGGGATAAAACTCTACTAAGGAAAAAGAGTACCAACTCAATGATCTTTAGGGGAATTCAATCAAGGTCTTGTTCTTCTTGAGCTTCGGTCCTCGACTTCTCTTCTCGTGCCTCGGCCTCGCCCTCCTTCTTCATGCTTCGTCTCTAATACTCCCCCTCAACCTTAGGCGTTGTGAACACAAAGTCTAAGGTTGAAACCGCCGGTTCTGATGCTTCCTCTTCGTCTCACGATCATCGGCTTACTCCATTCTTCTTCTCCTTGAACCTTAACATAATTCAAACAAGAGAAAGCTTAAAGTATACACCAATGAACCAAGAAAGCAATCAAAGAACCAAACGATTATAATTGAACAAATTTAAAGAGTGAGAGTTTTGGAGAGTAGCCTTTTCATTTCGGTGGTGTGGTTGATCCTTTGATCTTCACTTCATTCCACACCTCTTTAAACAACTCGGACCATCATGATCCAAGTGGTGGAGCTTTTCGGTTTCTTCTTCATTTCGCCATAAAACGTGTGAGTCATCCTCCATTCACACAACTCAACCATTTCGGTTGTTCTTCAATGATCACTCCTTGAAAGTATGATCATTTTATCCCACTAGTGTGACTTGGAACCGCCATTCTTCTTCACACAAACCGGTTCAACTCTTCACCCGAAGCCATTCCATTCTACTTTTAGCTTCGAGTTTGATCATAAACTCCAAGTGGCTCTTCTATCTCGGCCTCCTCCGTGTTCCCTCCGGTTACAATTTTAACCAATAGCAATCCCATTTCTCCCCCCCTTAGCTCCTTGACTCCCAAGTCTATCCAACCTTCCTTTACGCCATGATTATTTCACCATCCGAAGCAACAATCTCGGATAACTCCATCACATCAGCTCAATCAACTCTTCATCACCCAAGATTAGAAGCAATTATTAGCTTCATGAATGATTCCAAGTTTAATCTCCAAAGGCTAGTTGCATCTCCTTGGTCTCCTTGGATGTGCATCATCGGTTCCATATTCGAACAAGAACCGCTACAAAACATAACACAAGCACAACTCCAAGCAATCGTTCCATTCCCATCAATGTTCTAATCAATATTACCAACACCAAACATCTTCTCAATGTTACCAACATTAATCTTTCAATGATTCCTCACAAGGTTGGTATTGCTATTGGTTGTAAATGTAACCGGAGGAAACACGGAGGAGGCCGAGATAGAAAAGGCACTTGGAGTTCATGATCAACCCAAAGCTAAAAGAAGGATGGAATGGCTTAGGGTGGAGAGTAGAAATGGTTTGTGTGAAGAAGAATGGCGGTTCCAAGTCACACTAGGTGGATAAAGGTGATCATGCTTCTAAGGAGTGATCATCATGGAATGAATCAAAGAAGTTGAATTGGTGTGGAATGAAGTGAAGATTAAAGGATCAACCACACCACCGAAATGAAAAGGCTACTCTCTAAACTCTTAATCTTTTAAATATGTTTAATTATAATTGATTGTTTCATTGATTGATTGCTTGGTTCATTGGTATATACTTTAAGCTTTCTCTTGTTTGAATTATGTTAAGGTTCAAGGAGGAGAAGAATGGAGTAAGCCGATGATCGTGAGACAAAGAGGAAGCATGGAGACCGGCGGTTTCAACCTTAGCCTTTGTGTTCACGACGCCTAAGGTTGAGGAGGAGTATTAGAGAGGAAGCATGAAGAAGAATGGCAAGGCCGAGGCAAGAGAAGAGGAGCCGAGGACCAAAGCTCAACAAGAAGAACAAGACCCTGATTATGTTCCCCTAAGATCATTGAGTTGGTACTCTTTTTCCTTAGTAGAGTTTTATCCCAATGGGTTTTATCTACTAAGGTTTTAATGAGGCCTCTCCTTGTATCTCCAAGTTCATCCTTCACCTTGTTGTGTATCAATCTCTAAAGGTTGAATCCTTATTTGAATAAACTAAGAACCCTAAAATCTAACATGGTATCAGAGCAGGTTGCTCTTGGGTTATTGATTTTAAAATGTTAGATTGAATTGTTATAAGGATGTGTCAATCTTCCTTATGCGCTTAATCTAACAAATATTGTATGAAATTTCCGCTTCTTGAAGAAGGAGGAAGCTTGAAGCTTTTCCATGGAGTTTGAAGAAGAAAGCCCGAAGCTTTCTAGTTGAAGTTTGAAGAAGAAAGCACGAAGCTTTCTAGTTGAAGATTGAAGAAGAAAGCTTGAAGCTTTCATGAAAAAATGAAGAAGAAGAACCGAGAAGAAGCTCACGGTTTGGAGACGTCCAAATCTATGGAGCCGAGGCTAATATATGAAGAAATGAAGCTCAAACAAGAAGGTGGTTCCTTGATGGGTCAAGGAGTAAATTTCCAACCTTTGGAGCTGTTTTGGAATGGTTCAAACAAGAAGGAGAAAAGGAGAAGAAAGTCCCAACCTTTGGAGCCAAAATCCGAGTGTAATGATGCTCGGTCACTAGTGTGAAGCTTATTGGGATTCAAGGGATGTTAGTCACAAAAAATTTGAAGCTTTCCCTCCCATAAAGCTCAAGGATGTTGTGTTCTCTAATTGGTGTGGCTAGATGAAGGAAGGACCGAGATTGTTTACAAGAGAAGAGGAGAATATTGAAATCATGGAGATACTCAAAGAGAGACTCTCGGGAGGAGATCATTGGAGTTGATCGGCCGGTGATGTTCAACCATGGAAGCTAAATTTGGGTTAATCCTAATCCTTACCTCTCTTGTTTAAAATTTATGGTTGATGATACCATGATCTAGCTTGAGATGAAACACATTCATGAGGATAGAGAGTAATTCTTAAATCTACCCCTTTCTTATACTCAAATCTTTCTATATTCTTTTAAAATCTCTCAATCTCTCAATCTTTATATACTTTATACTCTCTATACTCTCTATTCTCAAAATAGATTGGAACCAAAGCCTAAACACAAACCAAACACTAACCCGAATCCTTATGTGCTCGATTACTCTTGGTTTGAATTATCTTGTGTTGTGAATTCTCTTCGGTAAAAGAAAGAAACGTTTCCCCTTTATCAAAGCTCACCGTGTGTGTGGAACTTATCACCGGATCCTTATACTCTATGGTGATAAGGTTTGAGCACTTATGGTCAATTTTTGTAACATTGATGGTTGGTGTTGGTAACATTGAGAAGATGTTTGGTGTTGGTAACATTGAGTGGTAACATTGATGGGAATGGAAAGATTGCTTGGAGTTGTGCTTGTGTTATGTTTTGTAGCGGTTCTTGTTTGAATATGAACCGATGATGCACATCCAAGGAAACCAAGGAGATGCAACTAGCTTTTGGAGATCCACAAGCATGGAGGATTTGGAAGGGAAAATCCGAACTGGTGGCTACATAATCGACGAGCCCGAAAGGGAAAATCCAAACTTGTAGCTATCTAATCGACGAGCCATTTCAATTCCTCAAGACAAGCCGATGTGATGGAGCTATCCGAGATTATTGCTTCGAATGGTTAAAGAATCATGGCTTAAAGAAAGGTTGCATAAACTTGGGCAGTCAAGGAGGTAAGGGGGAGAATTGGTATTGCTATTGGTTGTAAATGTAACCGGAGGAAACACGGAGGAGGCCGAGATAGAAAAGGCACTTGGAGTTCATGATCAACCCGAAGCTAGAAGAAGGATGGAATGGCTTAGGGTGGAGAGTAGAAACAGTTTGTGTGATCATGCTTCTAAGGAATGATCATCATGGAATGAATCAAAGAAGTTGAATTGGTGTGGAATGAAGTGAAGATTAAAGGATCAACTACACCACCTAAATGAAAAGGCTACTCTCTAAAATCTTAATCTTTTAAATTTGTTCAATTATAATTGTTTGTTTCATTGATTGCTTGCTTGGTTCATTGGTGTATACTTTAAGCTTTCTCTTGTTTGAATTATGTTAAGGTTCAAGGAGGAGAAGAATGGAGTAAGCCGATGATCGTGAGACGAAGAGGAAGCATGGAGACCAGCGGTTTTAACCTTAGCCTTTGTGTTCACGACGCTTAAGGTTGAGGGGGAGTATTAGGGAGGAAGCATGAAGAAGAAGGGCGAGGCCGAGGCAAGAGAAGAGAAGCTGAAGACCGAAGCTCAACAAGAAGAACAAGACCTTGATTATGTTCCCCTAAGATCATTGAGTTGGTACTCTTTTTCCTTAGTAGAGTTTTATCCCAATGGGTTTTATCTACTAAGGTTTTAATGAGGCCTCTCCTTGTATCTCCAAGTTCATCCTTCACCTTGTTGTGTATGAACTTGAGGGGGAGTGTTAATCAAGGAGAGTACTTAAGGATTAATCTTTTCTTAAGTTACTAAGGTGAATAAAAGTTACCATGGTGGAATAAACATGTTCGGGTAACTTTGGGAGTAGGACCGAGACGCGGAACAAAATGGAGCAGCTCGGTACCGAGAAGGATGCAGATCAGTACGAGTTGCATCGAAGCCACTCGACCCGACAAGGAATTTCTCCGAGAAGGAACGGATCAGTCCTGAGGCCGGGTGTGATTTGAATGTGACCGTTTGTGGATAAGGTATTGGCTGATTCAAAGAAAAGCAAAGGACTCTTTGCTTTATCACTTCAAGCCAAGAAATGCTTTATGACCTCACCTTATCCTCTCCCCAACGTTCACATTTTGTAATCTGAGCTTGCTTTATGTCTTTATAAATATGTATTCCTTTCCTTTGTAATAATTAACAAGTTTTGAATAAGAAAATCAGATTCAAGTTCATATTACACAAAATGTAGAGATTAGAAGTTAAAACGTGTTTAGGGTGAGATCCTTTAGGATCAAACCCATTTATGTTTATCTCTTCTTCTGAATCTATTCTAATCTCTCTTGAATCTGTCCTAATCTCTTTAAGCTCTCTTGAGCTATTCTTATGGATTCAATCTCAAAAGGTTGAATCTTATTTGAATAAACTAAGAACCCTAAAATCTAACATTCTCATGAATGTGTTTCTCTTAGGCTAGATCATGGATTCATTTAATATCAATCCACCAGGATAGTATGGACAGGAAATTACCCAAATAAGCAATCCATGGCTTGACTCCCATCAGGCCCAATGTTCACCTTACCAAGAACCTCCATTTGAGAATCTCCACTTTCATTCTACTCCTCTCTAGCAAACCAACCGATCCTTCCTTCATCTAACCGGACCAACATAGGCTTCTTGAGAGTAAACAACATCCTTGAGCTTCATGGGAGGGGAAAATCCAATCTTTAATGTTTTTCTTCCCTTGAATCCCATTTGCTTCAGACTAATGACCGAGCATCATTACACTCGGGGTTTCTTTGACTTGGCTCCAAAGGTTGGGACTTTCTTCTCCCTTTCACCTTCTTGATTGAACCATCTTAAAACAGCTCCAAAGGTTGGAAATTTACTCCTTGACCCATCAAGGAACCACTTTCTTGTTTGAGCTTCTTTTTCAACTAGCTCCAAAGGCTGGATATTTACACCCTTTCATGGGAACCACCTTCTTGTTTGAGCTTCTTCTCTTCAAAGGAACCTTCTTTGCTTCATGGTAAGAACATCTTCAAACCGTGAGCTTCTTTCTTCCGTTTCTTCATGAAAGCTTCAGGCTTTCTTCTTCAATCTTCATGGGACAGAACATCTTCAAATCCCTAAGCTTCTTCATTCTTCAATCTCAGATTTAGCTTTCTCCGAGCAATAGATCCAAGTCTTCAACAAAACAATCATTCACAATGTTTTCACCACAAGAATGTGTGTTAGATTAAGCGCATAAGGAGAATGGAAACCTCCTTATAACGATTCAATCTAACATTTTTAAGAAACCAAATAAGAGAGCTTTTAGCTTCTCTTTAACAACAGTAGCGGAAATCATGAACCCCAAGAGCAACCCGCTCTGATACCATGTTAGATTTAGGGTTCATAACATGTTCATAAACAAAGATCCAACCATTAACAAGGGTTGAATCTGTTGAACCAAGGATTAAAAGAAGGTGGAGTGATCTGATCAGTTCTATTCTACAATTACGGAGTAATCAGTTCTATTCTACACTATGTTACCGTTGGATCTCAAGTACAATATTACTGTTGGAAGCTGCAAATGGATGTCTCTATCTCTGTGCACAGCTCAGCCACTTGTGTGTACTTGTTTGACTTTTATCTATGCTTAGTTTGTATAAATATCTTGTACTTAATCTGGAACTAATTAAGGAGAATGTTTCTCTTTTCTAAATCTCTTAATCTCTCAATCTCTCTCAACAATCTCTGCTCTTTCTATGTTCTTATTCTGAAACTCTAAACATAATCTAAACTCAAATCTCTCTTATTCCGCTTAATCTTACATGGTATCAGAGCTTTAAGCTCCAAATCTTCTTATTTTCACTCAATCTTCATTCTGTTTTTTCAAAATTTCTGGGAAATCATGTTTTTGAACAGTGGTTCATTCTATTATCCAGCAGTTTATAAACTTCTGGAAATTTTCAAGAAGTCTTTGTTTGCTCTTGAAATAAATCAGACTAACCTCCTCACTTTGAGATTGAATAATCCTCAAATCCATTGGTGCTGAGTTGTGAGAAGTTAGAGTGGTTTATTTCTTGTAGATTTCTCAAAGAACTTTCAAAAATCTTCTCAATAACTTTTCTGGAGAATTTGCTTTATCCAGTGGTTTATAAGGTTTTAACTGTAGATTTTCAAGTAATCAAGCTAAGGAACAAGAAGGTTTAGACTTGATTACACAAGATCTTTGTATAGGAAAAGAGAATGATTTATTTGTAAGAACAAGAACAAAGTTTCTTGATGATTCTTGTGTGTATTTCCGTGTGTCTTTGTTATGTTACACCCATCACTCATATATATACTACTTAATCCCTTAAACAAGTGGGATGAAATATCTAGATATTTAATCTAAAGATTACTTAAGGAGAAGGAAACCTCTAAATACCTAAAGATTACTTAAGAGGAAGGAAACCTCTAAATAAATATCTAAAGTAACTTTAAGTCTCTTACTTATCTTGTTGCTTCATTTCAACACTCCCCCTCAAGATGGTTGGCTGGTGGAGATCAACTAAGCCCATCTTGTCGTGAAGCTCATTGCACACCTTAGAAGTCGTTGCCTTAGTAAAGATATCTGCCACTTGATCCAAGCTTCTCACGAAGGAAAGAAGTATCAAACCTGCTTGAACCTTTTCCCTAATATAGTGACAATCAACTTCTATGTGTTTAATTCTCACATGAAACACCGAATTAGTAGCAATGTGTATCGCTGCTTGATTATCACAATGCAAACAAATCGGTTCAGACTGCTCCACTCCAAGATCTTTCAAGAGACTTTTAAGCCACATTAGTTCACCCGTGATGTTTGCCATTTCTCTATACTCAGCCTCTGCACTTGACCTTGAAACCACTTTCTGTTTCTTACTCTTCCAAGTTACTAAGTTTCCACCAACAAAGGTACAATAGCCTGTTGTACTCTTTCTATCAAGCTTGTCACCAGCCCAATTTGCATCACAATAGCCAACTATTTATGAATTAGCATTGCGACCCATCCACACTCCTTTTCCTGGTGTACCCTTGATATATCTTAGAATCCTCTCAACCATTTTCCAATGATGAGTTGTAGGTGCTTGCATATGTTGGCTCACTTGATTAACGGCAAAGCAAATATCTGGTCTAGTAATAGTCAAATAGATCAACTTACCAACCATTCTTTAATATTGCTTTACATTCGCAGCTATCTCCCCCTCAGGTTCATCCTTATAGTTTTCTTCAATAGAAGTCTTAGCGGGTTTGCAGCCTAGGTTTCCCGTTTCAGACAAAAGATCCAAAGCATACTTCCTTTGGGATAGAAATAATCCATCATCCATCTTGCAAACTTCAATACCAAGGAAGTATTTGAGTTCTCCCAAGTCTTTGATGTCAAACGTCTGCTTGAGTGTAAGAATTTACGGAAATAGACTTAGAGATTTAGGAGAATTAGAGATTTAGAGAGAATAAGAGATTTGAGAGAATATGAACTTGATAATTAATTATTCAAGATATCTTTACAAGTGTGGATTACAATGATTTACATAGACTTTAGGATCATCTTAAAGAGGAAAGAGACCGTTTGAATCAAACGGTCACATGATTCAAACGGCTCGGACGGGCTGTCGCAATCGGTCTCGATCCGCGGTACGAGGAGACGTCGCTGTCCCTTGGATCCCTCGTGACATCGGGACGGATCCGTATGGGTCAACGCGGGACGGAAAGTCAACGCGCGTCTTCACATACTAATCTCGGACTTACTCGACCCGTGCATTGGTGATGCACGTACTGCGGGTCGAGAGTGTCTCGATCATAACTCGAGATCAGTACGCGACCCGTACCCAGTTGAGGATCCGCGCATTTATCCGTTTACCCGGTATGCGACCCGACTTCACCACTCGATGTCACTCGTCCCGCGGGTAGCTTTCCTCGATGCCAGGTACGTACTGATCTTCGGGTAAGTATTCCTGATGCCCGACTGTCCCGCGGTTCTATCCTCTCGATGCCAGACCGACCCGCGGTTGGTTTCCTCGATGCCAAACCTTCCCGCGGGTCCGATACACACTTAGCACCATTTATTTCCCTTAGGTGATTTATTCACATGACCTTTATTTATTTTGGTCAATAGTCCCCCTCAAGCTTAGCATAAAGGTTTTTTGGCTAAGCATGGAAACCCACAACACATTACCTCATTAAAAACCTTAGTAAGTAAAACCTCATGGGATAAAGCCTTACTAAGGGAAAAAGAGTGTAATGGTCATGGGTAGAGGATCCGATCACGGTTTGGTCAAGTCCACAAGTCCTAGTTTACTAAAGATGTGGTTGCAAACTTTTAGACTTGCGGCCTTGGTAAGGATGTCCGCTAATTGGTCTTCACTCCTTGTGTAGCACGGTAGAGTCATTCCTTGTTCGATCTTCTCTCTAACCTTGTGGCAATCAATCTCGATGTGTTTGGTTCTTTCCTGAAACACCGAGTTTGTTGCTATGTGAATGGCCGCTTGATTGTCGCAATGCATGATGAATGGGTGGTCTTGTGATACTCCCAAATGTAGCAAGATTCCTTTTAGCCAAGTGAGCTCATTGGTGAGCTTCTTCATTTCTCTATTCTCGGCCTTGGCGCTTGAACATGATACAGACTTTTCCTTCTTTGTCTTCCAAGTTACTAAGTTCCCTCCAAGGAACGTACAATACCCGGTGGTGGATTTGCGATCATTGACGTCCCCGGCCCAATCCGCATCACAAGACTTCGTTTTAAGTATCTAAGTATCCGTTCCACCATATTCCAATGATGCACCTTTGGTTCTTGCATGTGTTGACTCACTTGATTGACCGCAAAGCAAAGGTCCGGTCTAGTGAGTGTCAAATATATCATCTTCCCCACCATTCTTCGATATTGAGCCGGATTGTCATATGGCTAGTCTTCAATCTCCTCCTTTCAAACGACCTTGTAGCCTTCGTCTAGAGGTTTCTTGGCCGGTTTGGCTCCCATCTTTCCCGTTTCCGTGAGAAGGTCCATTGTATACTTCCTTTGAGAGATGTCTAAGCCGTTTGGAAACCGGCAAACTTCTATTCCAAGGAAGTATTTAAGCTCTCCAAGATCCTTGATTTCAAATTCCGATTTGAGATACTCCTTGGTCTCTTGAATTCCTACCTTATCACTACCGGAAATAATTAGATCATCAACATAAACAAGGACAACTATGATACCTTTTGGTCCTTGTATCGTGAAGAGTGTGTGATCCAACTCCGATTTCTTGAATCCCTTATCCATAAGGGTGACACTTAGCTTCTTGTACCAAGCTCTTGGAGATTGTTTGAGACCATAAATTGCCTTTCTTAATCTCAAAACTTTTCCCGGTTTCACTATCTTTTCAAGTCCGGGTGGTGGAGCCATGTAGACCTCTTCTTCAAGTTCTCCTTGAAGGAAGGCATTTTTTACATCCATTTGCCAAAGTTCCCAATCTAGGTTGACCGCCAAGGATAGGACCACACAGACCATATTAAGTTTGGCCACCGGTGCAAATGTATCCGTGTAATCATCCCCATATGTTTGGGTGAACACTCTTGCTACTAACCGTGCCTTGAACCGTTCAATCTCTCCACTACTCAAATGTTTGATAGTGAACACCCATTTGGAGGTCACGGCTCTCTTTCCTTCCGGGAGATCGGCCTCATCCCAAGTATGATTCTTGATCATGGCTCCAACTTCCTCATCTACCGCACCACTCCATTCTTCTTTTTCCATAGCCTCCTCATATGTTGATGGAATCACATACTCATAAATCTTAGCTATGAACGCTTGATAATCCGAAGGCAAGAGGGCGAGAGAACATGTGGCTGGAATTGGATGAGCCATGACTTTGTTGTTGTAGAATACTCTCTTGTCTCTCCATGTTGATGGGTCGCTTCTAATTCTTTCGCTCCGTCTAAGTGGTTGAGCCACTTCGGTTACTTGTTCCCCGGTTTGATCAATGTTGTCTTCTTGAGCTTCCGGTTCTTGGGTTTCTTCATGAATGCTCGTTTCCTCGTGTGGTTCCATTCCTAGACCTTCAGTATTGATAGGTGTTTCTTCTTGTACGGGGATTTCCATTGTTTGAACTTGAGGTGTAACCTCCACTTGTGGTGAGACCGGTCCTCTAAGATGTTCTAGGAGAAATCTCAAGGAGGCTCCCCGGTCCGATGGTGTTGTTAAATCTTTCAAACTTTCCTAATCTTTCTTCTCATAGTAACCTTGGTCTTTGATGAATTTCACATCCTGGGACACATAACACTTGTTGCTAATTGGATTATAGCACTTGTAGCCCTTTTGTGTATTTGAGTATCCTATTAGCATGCACTTGGTGATTTTCTCATCCAACTTTGTCCTTAATTCTCCGGGAACTAAAACAAAACAAACACAACCAAAAAAACCTTAGATGTTCAAAAGAAGGTCTAGTTTGATTTAATACCTCAAATGGCGAGTGATCCTCTAGGACTCTGGTGGGCATTCTATTTATCAAATAGCATGCCGTCATGACTGCATCTCCCCAGAATCTCTTGGGAACATTCGTATGGAACATCATTGATCTTGCGGTTTCCATGAGGTGCCGATTCTTTCTTTTGGCAACACCATTTTGTTGAGGCGTGTATGGACACGATGTTTGATGAACAATGTCGTGATTTGCCAAGTGTTCTTTGAATTTGTTACTTGTGTATTCACCTCCATTATCCGACCTAAACACTTTGATCTTGGCATTATAATGGTTAATCACATGATTTTCAAAGTTAATGAATGCATCAAACATGCGATCTTTTGATGGTAAAAGGGTTACCCAAGTATATTTTGATTTTTCATCAATGAATGTCACAAAGTACTTGTTATTATCCCTAGAGATGCATGGAGATGTCCATACATCCGAATGAACTAAGTCAAAGCATTTCTCATAGATGGTCGTAGATTTATTAAAAACACTTTTGCAATGTTTTCCCAAAATACAAGATTCGCAAGTTAAATGATTAAAGAAAACATTTGGCAACATAAGTTCAATGGCTCTAGCATGAGGATGACCTAGTCTAGCATGCCAAATTGCATTATTTGGTAAATTAAAACTTGAAGCAAAAGCAAGCGATCTTGGTAGAGATTCTTCAAGAACGTATATACCATCCTTTGTACTACCTTCTCCAATAATCTTTGCCGACTTAATATCCTGAAAATGGACATCATTAGGTCCAAAAATAGCATAGCAATCTAGATCCTTAGTCACCTTACTAATAGATAACAAGTTGCTAGCAAATTTAGGCATATAAAAGGCTTTAGATTCTTTTCCGAATAACTTAGGATTTCCAATTCCATCAATCGGTATTTTATCACCATTTGCAATTTCTACATTACCATTAACCTTTCTAATATTCCCAAGTAAGTTCTCATTACTAATCATATGGTGTGAAGCACCCGAATCAACAATCAAATCATTTTTAGATTTATGAGAAAGATATGTGATACCGGATTCTTTGAGTGCTTTGATCATAGCATCCATGTCGGATTTCTTGACATAATCTCCAAGATTCATCTCTTCTCCTTGCTTGAGTGACACGACTTGCGTTTGATCACCTTTGGATGCCCCATAATTTGCTCTTGGCCCGTAGTGACTTGGCTTCGGTTGGAACCGTCTAAGGTGTGGCTTGAGGATATAACATCTAGCTTTGGTATGACCGATCTTCTTGCAATGTTCCCACCAAAGTTCTTGATTCGGTCCTTGGTAGTTGTTGTTGTACCGATTGTTGTTGTTGTTGTTGTTCCTCTTATCTCCATACGGCGTATATGCTCTTTTGTGAGCAGTTGGTAGCTCCCCCTTTCCCGTAAACAGCCCATGGGAACCTATTTCCTTTTGAATTTGAGCACACACATCGTCAAAGCTTGGGAGCTTGTCGGACCGTAGGATGTGCTTGATGAGGTCGTTGTAGGATGGGCTTACGGTAAGGAGGAGACCGAACACGTTATCTTGCTCTCTTCTTTCATTAAGGGCATCCGGATTCATGGTCAATGGTCGAAGCATCTCCAATTTAGCTCTAAGTGCTTGATACTTCCCGAGGTATTCGGTAAAATCACCATCTCCTTGGCTTAGCTCGTTCAAGGCTTTCTTCACGTCGAACACACGGGTTAGGTTTGAAATATTCCCGTAGACTTTCTTTAGAGTCTCCCAAAGCTCATTTGCGGTTTCGCAATATGAGTAGGCAACAAGAATTGGAGTGTCAATACCATTTTGAAGAATGGCCAACACAATTTGATCTTCTTGGAACCATTTGGCCTCATTCTCCTTCTTTCTTTCAATGTCTTCTTCATCATCGGATGAGTCTACTTCGGGTTCTTTTGGCACGAGGCTTAGATCGATGTGACTCCATAGACCACGACCACAAAGGGCTGTTTTAGTGGTTCTTGGCCACAAAAGATAATTTTCTCTTTTGAGAATAATCGGAAGGACAAATGTTTTGCTTGATCCACCACTTTCCATTTTGGAATTCTTTTAGAAATGAAAGCTCAAGGCTTTAGAAGAAATTTGGGATTATATGTATGTTAAATCAAGCGCATAAAGAGAATAGAAATCTCGATATAACGATTTGATCTAACAATTTAAAGATTATTGAGAGATTGAGATTAGAGAGTATTGCGGTCACAAGATCAAAACCGCTCTGATACCATGTAAGAATTTGCGGAAATAGACTTAGCGATTTAGGAGAATTAGAGATTTAGAATATGAACTTGATAATTAAATTATTCAAGATATCTTTACAAGTGTGGATTGCAATGATTTAAATAGACTTTATGATCATCTAAAAGAGGAAAGAGACCGTTTGAATCAAACTGTCACATGATTCAAACGGCTCGGACGGGCTGTCGCAATCGGTTTCAATCCGCAGTACGAGGAGACGTCACTGTCCCTTGGATCCCTCGTGACATCGGTACAGATCCTTATGGGTCAACGCGGGACAAAAAGTCAACGCGCGTCTTCACGTACTGATCTCGGACTTACTCGACCTGTGCCTTGGTGATGCATATACTACGGGTCGAGAGTGTCTCGATCATAACTCGAGATCAGTACGCAACCCGTACCCGGTTGAGGATCCGCGCGTTTATCCGTTTACCCGGTACGCGACCCGACTTCACCACTCGATGCCACTCGTCCTGCGGGTAGCTTTCCTCGATGCCAGGTACGTACTGATCCGCGGGTAAGTCTTCTCGATGCCCGACTGTCCTGCGGTTCTATCCTCTTGATGCCAGACTGACCCGCGGTTGGTTTCCTCGATGCCAAACCTTCCCGCGGGTCCGATACACACTTAGCACCATTTATTTCCCTTAGGTGATTTATTCACATGACCTTTATTTATTTTGGTCAATATTGAGAAGGTCTTTAGTCCGCTTAACACCATCACAATGTGTATCGCTGCTTGAACCTTTTCCCTAATATAGTGACAATCAACTTCTATGTGTTTAGTTCTCTCATGAAACACCGAATTTGTAGCAATGTGTATCGCTGCTTGATTATCACAATGCAAACAAATCGGTTCAGACTGCTCCACTCCAAGATCTTTCAAGAGACTTTTAAGCCACATTAGTTCACCCGTGATGTTTGCCATTGCTCTATACTCAGCCTCTGCACTTGACCTTGAGACCACTTTCTGTTTCTTACTCTTCCAAGTTACTAAGTTTCCACCAACAAAGGTACAATAGCCTGTTGTACTCTTTCTATCAAGCTTGTCACCAGCCCAATTTGCATCACAATAGCCAACTATTTCTGTATTAGCATTGCGACCCATCCACACTCCTTTTCCTGATGTACCCTTGATATATCTTAGAATCTTCTCAACCATTTTCCAATGATGAGTTGTAGGTGCTTGCATATGTTGGCTCACTTGATTAACGGCAAAGCAAATATCTGGTCTAGTAATAGTCAAATAGATCAACTTACCAACCATTCTTTGATATTGCTTTACATTCACAGCTATCTCCCCCTTAGGTTCATCCTTATAGTTTTCTTCAATAGGAGTCTTAGCGGGTTTGCAGCCTAGCTTTCCCGTTTCACACAAAAGATCCAAAGCATACTTCCTTTGGGATAGAAATAATTCATCATCCATCTTGCAAACTTCAATACCAAGGAAGTATTTGAGTTCTCCCAAGTCTTTGATGTCAAACGTCCGCTTGAGAAGGTTTTTAGTCCGCTTAACACCATCACAATCATCATCAGTAATGATTATATCATCAACATATATGAGAACTACAACCATACCTCTGTCCCCCTTCGTTGTGAACAATGTATGATCAGCTTCTGATCTTTTAAACCCATCTTCCAAAAGGCAGCAACTTAGTCTTTCATACCAGGCCCTTGGTGACTATTTAAGACCATAGATTGCTTTCTTCAGTTTACACACTTGATTCCCCTGAATAAACCCTTCTGGAGGCTCCATATACACTTCCTCTTATAAGTTTCCTTGAAGAAAGGCATTCTTGACATCCATTTGCCAAAGATCCCAAGAGAGATTAGTAGCATGATGGTTGGTTCTAATACAGATGCTCTATCTATAGATGAGCTGAGATCTCTTAAATTGTCCCAATCCTTGTTCTCAAAGAAGCCCTTTTCTTCATCAAATTTGACTTCTCTAGATACATACATCCGCTTGGCTTCAGGGTTGTAGCATTTGTAACCTTTCTGAGTGGTAGAATAACCAATGAACATGCATCTGGTGCTCTTTGGCTCAAGCTTATTTCTCAGACCATCTTGTACGAAGACATAGCAAACACAACCAAAGATTTTGAGATGATCAATGACAGGTTTTGCTTTGTTAAGTGCCTCATATGGAGACAAATCCTTCAGTTGTTTGTTTGGCAATCTGTTGATGAGATAACACGCTGTCATCACATCATCTCCCCAAAAACTCTTTGGAACTCCCTTATCAAACATCATTGTTCTAGCTACTTCCATCTATTAAACAAGGAGAACACAAAGGTGTTCAAGATAAGAAACCAAGTTACCTAAGACTTAGCCATATTCAGGTGACTTTTGGAAAAGAAGACCAAGTGGCGTTCAAGGCTTGGTAAGTGGTGTTCCTGGCCATTCAAGTTAATATTAAGTGAGGCCGGATGAAGAATGAAGAAGGCCGCACGTGAAAATGGCGAAAAATGGAAATTGGGAAAATTGGGATCGGCCATGTACTGATCCGGCCGATCCTCGTGTCGCAGAACCGAGACGCTCGAGGCGCGAGTCGAAGGTCGCGTCCTGATGCATGTACTGATGCGGATCACGCGGACCTAGAGAAGATCCAGGATCCGCGTGTTTATCCGTTTACCCGACCCGGGTAATACGGATAAACACGCGGGTCG
The DNA here is from genome assembly GCA_963576765.1 of Draba incana. Taxonomy (NCBI): domain Eukaryota; kingdom Viridiplantae; phylum Streptophyta; class Magnoliopsida; order Brassicales; family Brassicaceae; genus Draba; species Draba incana. The sequence goes on from OY755217.1 coordinate 17,710,498, forward strand.
CATCCTGACCCGCGTACTGATCCTGTCCCGTGTCCGAGTCTTGTGTTCTGATCCGTGTCCTGCGATCGATGCTGTCCCGTCCTGATCCGAGAGAAGTCCCGAGACCCGCCTGGAGTGACCTGGCCGGATAGAGCCGTTGGCCGGTCGGATAGTGCCGTTTGTCACAATTGACCAAATTCAAATTTGGTCAACTCTTTTATTTTGATTTTATTTATAATGTTACTTTTGATTCTGATTTTTGTGGGTATAAATACCACTTGTAAGATTCATTTGTAAGTATCCTATTGATCAATACAAAGAGAGAAAACTCTTGTTCTTATATTTATTTGTCTTTTATTTTACTTAAGCTTTCCTTAGCATTTTTAATGTAGATTAAGAGGAGACATTGCATTTAGGGTGATATCCATTTGGATTGAACCCATATTTATTAAGTCTATGATCTCTTAATCTTTAATATTTTACTCCAAATCTCTCCACACATGTAATACTCGGTTTTGTGTAAACCGGTTTGTGTGGTTCCTTTCTCAAACACATTTGTGTGTTTGTTCTTGTTAGATAAGCTTAGTATCATCAAATTCTAACATAGTATCAGAGCATGAAGCTCTTGGGTTAGAGATTTGGAGATCTTGTTTTGATTTTTCAAAAGTTTAAATTTGTCAATGTTTCTTTGGACTTGTTGGGTTGTATCGGTATGAGGAAGTTTCAATCTTTCTCATGCGCTTAACCCAACTCAAATTCAATGTAGATTATCCGCTGCAAATTGATTTCAAATATTTGAGGAATTTTGATTTCAAAAGTTTAAAGTTTTGTGTTTCTTTAAACCGGATTTTGCTTTGTGTTAAAAGAGTTTGAAAAATCTTTGTTTTCGAAAATCTTTGAAGAAATTTTAGTGTATTTGAAAAGTATGTTTTCAAAGGTTTGATTTCAAAAGGTTGAAGAATTTTGATTTCAAAAAAATGTTGAATTTCCGGTTACAAAAGTTTTGAACTTTAATTCGGTTTTCAAATGAAATGTTTTTGAAAATCTTTGAAAAAATCCGAGTATGATGCTTGGTTCTTGAGCTAGATGAATTGGTTCCTAGCTTTGAAAAACACATTCATGAGAATAGAGAATCTTCTTAAATCTACCCCTTTCTAATCTTATAATCTTTCTTTTATAATCTTTACAATGTTTAAAATCTTTAAAATCTCTATATTCTCTAATTTTCTATTCTCACATGAATGTGGGTAACCTATGGAGGTTTCACAAAAGTTGTTAAAGGAAGAGAACCAAGGGATGCTAAAAGATTAGCATTTAAAATCATGATGGATCCAATCCTAATTGTTTAAGTAACACAAGTGGGAAGTGAACCGTGGGATGCCTTTGTGCATTTAAAATCACGATGGATCCAAAAGTCCCTTGTGTTTATATTTAAAGGAAGTGAGCCGTGGGATGCCTTTGTGCATTTTATTAGATTTTGATGAGCAAATGCTCACATAAACACAAGATTTGAGAAAGAGATTTGAGAGAGATTAAGAGATATTAGGAGAGATTAAACATAAATGGGTTTGATTCAAAAGAATCTCACCCTAAACACCATAAACTCCTAATATCTACATTTTGAATAATCTGATTTTGAATGAGTGAAAGAGAGAAAGACGGAATCTGATTTTTCTTTCTTATTAATGTGATAAGGATTACAATGAAAGAGATACATATATATAAAGGGAAAGCAAGATCAGATCCTAAAGATATGACCGTTGGAAATAATCCTCTCTAATGACATCATAAAGCATATAAAGTAGATTTTGTCTTTATGCATAAAGAGGAAGAGTCCTTGATCTGATCTTGACTCCCCTTTGTGGTCCTCACACACATCTAACGGCTCTATTTGAATTGGACCAGCTTGATCTAACGATCGGATTCAAACAAAACCGGGACCACTTGAAAATTCTACTCGGGCGCGCTTTCATTCTCGGGACTGATCCGCGTCTCGGGAGAATCCTTCCCGCGTATCGAGCATCCGTCCCGCGTGTTTGTTTCTTCCTGCACCTCGAGTATTCCTTCCCGCGGGTCGAGTGGCTTCGATGCCACTCGTACTGATCCGCATCCTTCTCGGTACCGAGCCGCTCCATTTTATTCCGCGTCTCGGTCCTACTCCCAAAGTTACCCGAACATGTTTATTCCACCATGGTAACTTTTATTCACCTTAGTAACTTAAGGAAAGATTAATCCTTAAGTACTCTCCTCGATTAACACTCCCCCTCAAGTCCAAACACAACAATGTGAAGTGTGGACTTGGAGATATAAGGAGAGGCCTCAGTAAAACCTTAGTAGATAAAACCCAATGGGATAAAACTCTACTAAGGAAAAAGAGTACCAACTCAATGATCAAGGGAAATTCAATCAAGGTCTTGATATTCGGTTGAGCTTGGACCTCGGCTTCTCTTCTTTCGCCTCGGCCTTGCTCTTCCCTTCATGCTTCCTCTCTAATACTCCCCCTCAAGCTTAGTCGTCGGGACGCCTTAAGGACCAAAGGCTAAGCTTGCAACACGCAATTGCCTCGGTTTTGCTCTTGATATGAAACCGAATCCTCTTCAAGTTTGTCTCATTCCTTTAGCCCTTCTTTGACTTGATTTCTCTTCTTAGGAATCCTTCCCTCACTGTCTTGTACTTCTTTGAGGCTCTCATGGTCTCCTTTACCCTTAAACAAGTGATAAAGAAGAAAAGATTAAGTATGTGCCATGAGGAATATCAAAGGTTTATAAGATCAATGATTTAAGACTTCCTAGAAGAAACTTGAACTAAGGTAATGAAATAATCATAAATTAAAATGAGAGTTGAGTTTAGAGAGTAGCCCTTTTTATTTGGATGATGTGGTTGGATTCTTTGATCTCCTTATACTTCACACCTTCGTTGAATCGGATCTTCATGATCCATTTTGGTGGAGCTTTCGGTTCCTTGTGCTATACGCCATTCAACCTCGTGAGTCTCCTCCATTCACGCCTTGGTGGAGTTTTCGGGTCCTTGTGCTTGAAAGCCATACACCCACGTGAGTTCTCCTCCATTCACGCAAAACACTAGTGTGACTTGGAACCGCCTCTTTTACACCTTCCCATCACACCCTTTGAATCATTCAACCCTAAGCTTCAATCTTCTTCTCACGGTTTCCTCTTGCTCCCTTCGATTACCACAACCAAGCACCATTTCTTCTCTTTCGTCGCTTCTTGAATTCCAAGCCTATGTAACCTTCCTCAACGCCAAGCATAATCACCATCCGAAGCATCTCAATCTCTTTTAGCTTCCGTAAAAACGTCAAAACATTGGCTTGATCAACCCTTCTTCACCACTCACGGCTCCTTTTGCTCTTTTGAATGACTTCAAGATTGACCTTCAAAGGCTAGTTACATCTTCTTGGGTATCTTGAGTGTGCAACGGTTCCATAGCTCAATCAAACAAGAACCGCTACAAAAACATACCAAAAACACAACACCAAGCAATCCAACCATTCCCATCAATGTTTCCCATCCAATCAATGTTACCAAACACCAATCTTTGTTTTCCACACCAAGAATGGACCTTAAGTGCTCATTCATAATCAACCCGAGAGAATAAGGATCGAGAGTAACCATGCTTCACACTTAAGACAAGTTTCGATCAAGATAATATGACTTGGACCCAGAGGATTCTCACACAAGAGTATCTCAACATAAACCGAGAGTAACCACAAGCTTTAGGATTCGGGGTTTGTGTTTAGGTTTTGTGTTTAGGCTTGATTCCAAACTGTTTGAGAATAGAGAACTAAAGAGTATAGAGATAATAAAGAGTATAAAGATTGGGGAGTATAATAGAGTATATAAAGATTTTGAAGATATAAAAAGGGGTAGATTAATAAATGTTCTCTATTCTCATGAATGGTTTCTCTTTGGATAGATCATGGATTCATCTTATATCAATTCACCAAGAGAGTAAGGATAGGAAATAACCCAAATCAAGCTTCCATTGGTTTGAATGATACCGGCCGAATGCTTCTCCTCTCCAATGGTCTCCATTTGACAATCTCCACTTGCATTCTATTCCCCTTCTCTAGCAAACCAATCAATCCTTCATTCATCTAACCTCACCAACAAAGGCTTCTTGAGAGTAAACCATCCTTGAGCTTCATGGGGAAAGGAAAGCTCCAATCTTTAATGGTTTTCTTCCCTAGAAAACCCATTTGCTTCACACTAGCGACCAAGCTCCAAACACACTTGGATTTTCTCAAGCAAGAGTTTTTCAAATAAGCTTCTCCTAGCTTACTTGGACCAAGATCCGGCTTCATCTTGAACTGGACCACAGAAAACGAGCTCCAAAGGTGGACATCCATCACCTCTTCTTGTGAGCTTCTTCATCAAAAGAAACAGGCTTCTTCTCACGGGTAAAAACTTCTTTAACCCGTGAGGGGCTTCTCCATTCTCCTTCTTTTTCGTTGGAGACCTTCTGAGCATCTCCTTCTTTAATGAAAAGCTTTGAGCTTTATTCTTCAATCTTCATGAAAACTTCAGGCTTTCACGTCTTCAACCTACTCGCTCCATTCTAGATTTATCCGAGCAATAATACGAGCTTCCACACAAAGAGATTTAACACACAATCAAAGAGAACCAAAGAAGAGATCTTTTCAAAGCATCTCTTCAACACAAGCACAGCGGAATCATTAAGAATGTGTGTTAGATTAAGCGCATAAGGAGAATGGAAACCTCCTTATAACGATTCAATCTAACAACCCAAGAGCTTATGCTATGATACCATGTAAGATTTTGATGAGCAAATGCTCACATAAACACAAGATTCATCCTTTAGGAAGGAATGAAACAAAGAAAAGCTCAAGAGAGCAAAGAGAGATTTACAACAGATTTGAGAAAGAGATTTGAGAGAGATTAAGAGATATTAGGAGAGATTAAACATAAATGGGTTTGATTCAAATGAATCTCACCCTAAACACCATAAACTCCTAATATCTACATTTTGAATAATCTGATTTTGAATGAGTGAAAGAGAGAAAGATGGAATCTGATTTTTCTTTCTTATTAATGTGATAAGGATTACAATGAAAGAGATACATATATATATATAAAGGGAAAAAAAGAAAGATCAGATCCTAAAGATATGCCCGTTAGAAATAATCCTCTCTAATGACATCATAAAGCATAAAGCAGATTTTTTCCTTATGCATAAAGAGGAAGAGTCCTTGATTTGATCTTGACTCCCCTTTATGGTCCTCACACATCTAACGGCTCTATTTGAATTGGACTAGCTTGATCTAAAGGTCGGATTCAAACCAAACCGGGACCACTTGAAAATTCTTCTCGGGGGTGCTTTCATTCTCGGGACTGATCCGCGTCTCGGGAGAATCCTTCCCACGGGTCGAGTATTCCTTCCCGCGGGTCGAGTGGCTTCGATGTCACTCTTACTGATCCGCATCCTTCTCGGTCCTACTCCCAAAGTTACCCGAATATGTTTATTCCACCATGGTAACTTTTATTCACCTTAGTAACTTAAGGAAAGATTAATCCTTAAGTACTCTCCTTGATTAACACTCTCCCTCAAGTCCAAACACAACAAAGTGAAGTGTGGACTTGGAGATACAAGGAGAGGCCTCATTAAAACCTTAGTAGATAAAACCCAATGGGATAAAACTCTACTAGGGAAAAAGAGTAGCAACTCAATGATCAAGGGAAATTCAATCAAGGTCTTGATCTTCGGTTGAGCTCGGACCTCGGATTCTCTTCTTTCGCCTCGGCCTTGCTCTTCTCTTCATGCTTCCTCTCTAATACATTTAAAATCACGATGGATCCAATCCTAATTTGATGGGAGAGAACCGTGGGATGCCCATAGAGCATTTAAAATCACGATGGATCCAAGCCCAAGTTTGTTCATCAATGAGTTGATGATTTTGTGGTTCAATAAAAACCACAAGAGATGTGACAAAATTCTTCAAGGAGCTATCAAGCTTCAATGTTGTTCATACTTCCAATCCGAAATTGGAAGAAAGAGGGAGTTTCTAAATTATTTTCCCTCTCTTTGATTTTATTTGATTTTTGAATCTTTGAATCCGGTTAGTGTGAAAACCGGTTGGTTAAAGAATTTTAATTCTTGAAAAATGATGTTCTTGCAAATTTGAGACCTATAAACGAATTGAAGATAGAAATGCTAATATCATGATGAAATTGAGTTGATAAAACGAATTAGCTATAGTTAAAATCAATAGTCTAATTTCGGTTTAATAATTTTGGTTAGAATTAAAATGTTATGATTTTAAGTGTTCAATTGAATGTGATTGATCCAATTCGTTTATATGGTTTGTGCAAGGTGAAATTGAGCTCAAGGAATCCAAGAAGATGCAACTAGCCTTTGAAGATCAATCTTGAAGTCATTCATGAAGCCAAAGGAGCCGTGGGTGGTGATGAAGGGTTGATCGAGCCAATGTTTTGACGTTATCCGAAGGGGTTCCGGATGGTGATTAGGCTTGGCGGTAAGGAAGGTTGAGAAGACTTGGAATTTCAAGAGTGATTATCAAAGAGCAACCGAAGAGGTTGAGTTGTATGGATAATGAAGGTCCGAATTGATTAAGTAAGGTGTGAAGTCAAAGGAGATTGGAAAGATCCAACCACACCATCAAATAAATTCAAAAGGCCAATGATGAGGCCAAACTCCACTCTTAGCCTTTGTTCACAAATCTTCACGGCGGCTAAGAGTGCGGGGGAGAAATAAAAGGAAGAAGAGCAAGACCAAGGCGGAACAAAAGAGGAGCCGAGGTGAAGCTCAAGACCTTGGTTTAAAACCCTTATGATCTTGGATTGATACTCTTTTTCCTTAGTGTGGTTTTGTCCCAAAGGGTTTTCCCACTAAGGTTTTAATGAGGTCTCTCCTTGTGTCTCCAAGTTAATACTTCGTGCTACTGCGTATTAACTTGCGGGGGAGTGTTAAACAAGGAGAACACAAAGGTGTTCAAGATAAGAAACCAAGTTACCCAAGACTTAGCCATATTCGGGTGACTTTGGGAAAAGAAGACCAAGTGGCGTTCAAGGCTTGGTAAGTGGTGTTCCTGGCCATTCAAGTTAATATTAAGTGAGGCCGGATGAAGAATGAAGAAGGCCGCACGTGAAAATGGCGAAAAATGGAAATTGGGAAAATTGGGATCGGCCATGTACTGATCCGACCGATCCTCGTGTCGCAGGACCGAGACGCTCGAGGCGCGGGTCGAAGGCCATGTCCTGATGCACGTACTGATGCGGATCACGCGGACCCAGAGAAGATCTAGGATCCGCGTGTTTATCCGTTTACCCGACCCGAGTAAAACGAATAAACACACGGGTCGCGTCCTGACCCGCGTACTAATCCTGTCCCGCGTTCGAGTCTTGTGTTCTGATCCGTGTCCTGCGATCGATGCTGTCCCGTCCTGATCCGAGAGAAGTCCCGAGACCCGCCTGGAGTGACCCGGCCGGATAGAGCCGTTGGCCGGTCGGATAGTGCCGTTTGGCACAGTTGACCAAATTCAAATTTGGTCAACTCTTTTATTTTGATTTTATTTTTAATGTTACTTTTGATTCTGATTTTTGTGGGTATAAATACCACTTGTAAGATTCATTTGTAAGTATCCAATTGATCAATACAAAGAGAGAAAACTCTTGTTCTTATATTTATTTGTCTTTTATTTTACTTAAGCTTTCCTTAGCATTTTCAATGTAGATTAAGAGTAGACATTGCATTTAGGGTGATATCCATTTGGATTGAACCCATATTTATTAAGTCTATGATCTCTTAATCTTTAGTATTTTACTCCAAATCTCTCCACACATGTAATACTCGGTTTTGTGTAAACCGGTTTGTGTGGTTCCTTTCTCAAACACATTTGTGTGTTTGTTCTTGTTAGATGAGCTTAGTCTCAACAAATTCTAACACCATCAAGTGCCTATTCTTGCGTTCAGCAACTCCATTTTGCTGAGGGGTATACGCACAAGAAGTCTGATGAATTATCCCATGGTTGCTCACAAATTCATTAAACTGATTGCTTGTGTATTCTCCACCGTTGTCACTTCTCAATATTTTGATCTTCTTCTTGTATTGAGTTTCCACATATTTGTAAAAATTTGTGAATGCTTGCTTTTCTCATCAATAAAAGAAACGAAGTACTTATATTGATCCTTAGAAATACATGGAGCAGTCCATACATCAGTGTGAACTAATTCAAATCACTCATTATACACAGTAGATGAGTCTTGATACACGGTCCTACACTGTTTTCCCAAAATACAAGCTTCACACCCTTGATCAGCTTGAGTCAGATTTGGCAACACGATCTTCATAACCTTGGAGTGAGGATGACCGAGGCGAGGGTGCCATACTGAGCTATTAATCTGAGAGCTCAAAGCAGAGTGAGCTTCTATAACTGGTTCCTTGTTGTTCAAAACATCCAAAAAATAGAGACCATCTTTGGAGCAACCTTCTCCAATGGTCTTTCCCGACTTAATGTCCTGAAACCATAAATCATCAGGGCTAAACACAGCCAAGCAATCCAAATCCTTAGTTGCCTTTTCAGCAGACAACAAATTGTTAGCAAAGTTGGGCATAAACAAAGCCTTAGTACTTTTACTAAACAATTCTACATCTCCAATTCCTTTAATCTCAATATCATGTCCATTTGCAATTGTAACCCTCCCCTCATGAGGCTTAACATTGGACAATAGCTCCTTATCACAAAACATATGATGAGAAGCCCCTGAATCAACAATCACAGGTTTGAGAATCATAGAGGCAAGGGAACTCTTCCCGGATTGAGAAAGCTTGGCAATGCTCCTCATGAGAGCATCCAAGTCAGATTCCTTACAACATCATCATTGCTGGTAGACGCAATTCCAACAACTCCCTTTGATGTTTGACCTTTCTCCTTCATGTTCTTTGGCATCAAATGAGGATGGAGAGTCCAGCATTTGTCTTTGGTGTGGCCCTTCTTTTGGCAATGCTCACACCGAATGTTCCACTTTTCAGCTTGATAATCACCTTTGCTCGCTACATTGGCAACTTCAACCGCTTCTCTACCCTTGCTCATATGGGCAGTCTCACTTGTCCCTTTGAAGAGACCTCTTGGTCCTTCCTCTTTCAAGACCATCATACACACCTGGTTTAAAGTAGGAAGCTTATCAAACCTTAAAATGTGGTAAATAAGCCCTTGGTAGGACTTATTCAGCGTGAGAAGCAAGCCAAACACTTTGTCTTGTTCACGCCTCTCATTCATCTCTCTAGCGTCAAGAGTAGGTGGCCTCAGTATCTCTAGCTCTGCCCATAATCCTCTGTAATCGCCAAAGAGATCCTTGAACTCCCTCTCTTCTTATTGGAGATCGCTTAGTGCCTTCTTAACCTCAAACATCCTGCTGAGATTAGATGTGTTTCCATAAACACCTTCAAGAGTTTCCCACAACTCCTTTGTCGTCTCTACATAAGATTAAGAGGCAAGAATAGATTGCTCCAATGAGCTCAGAAGAACAGCCAAGACAAGCTGATCTTCTTGGATCCACTTCGAATCCACCACTCCTCCACCGGTTTTAGCTGGAGGTGAGCTAAAGATCTCACCGGTTGCTGCTTCACTATCTTCATCTTGATTCACGAAACAATGCTCCCAAAGACCACGGCTTCTCAGAGCCGTCTTTGTGGTTCTAGACCACAAGAGATAGTTTCTCCCTTTAAGAACAACATGTTGAATGATATGCTTCTGATTCCCCATTAATATCTTCTTCACACGGACAGAGAATACAAATGAAGAGCTTTGCAGAAATAGGTTCTCAAGAGCTTTGATGCTCTGATACCAAGTAGATTTTCAAGTAATCAAGCTAAGGAACAAGAAGGTTTAGACTTGATTACACAAGATCTTAGTATAGGAAAAGAGAATGATTTATTTGTAAGAACAAGAACAAAGTTTCTTGATGATTCTTGTGTGTATATTTCCGTGTGTCTTTGTTATGTTACACCCATCACTCATATATATACTACTTAATCCCTTAAACAAGTGGGATGAAATATCTAGATATTTAATCTAAAGATTACTTAAGGAGAAGGAAACCTCTAAATATCTAAAGATTACTTAAGAGGAAGGAAACCTCTAAATAAATATCTAAAGTAACTTAAAGTCTCTTACTTATCTTGTTGCTTCATTTCAACATTAACCATGGAAAATTCAAAACCTGTTGTTGTGCCTGTTACCCTTAAGGGGGTAAACTATTTGCTGTGGTCTAGAACGACCAAAACAGCTCTGTGTAGCTGTGGGCTTTGGGAGCATGTCGTGAAGAGCGAAGCACCAAAAGAGACGGTTGAGAGGGATGGTAAGAAGATGGTAATTGCTGGTGACAGTAACCAGTGGTTCCAAGAGGATCAAATGGTGTTATCTATCATCCAAAACTCTCTTGAAGCATCTCTCCTTGAAGCATACTCCTACTGTGAGTCAGCCTAGGAGTTATGGGAGACTCTCCAAAAGGTATTAGGGAATACCTCGAACTTGAGTAGAGTATATGAAGTCAAGAAGGCTATCAATGACCTTATAACGATTCAACCCAACAAACCAAAGAAATCAAAATTTTTCAAAACTTTTAAAATCAAAATAAAACTGAAACTTCTAATTTCTAACCCAAGAGCTAACCGCTCTGAAACCATGTTAGAATTTGATGAGACTAAGCTCATCTATGAAGAACAAACACCTAAATGGGTTTGATAAAGAACCACACAATCCGGTTTCCCATAAAACCGAATTGCAGAGATTTGGAGTAAACTAAGAAAGATTAGGATAAAATAAACTAACTTAAGATGGGTTCAATCCTAAATGGATATCACCCTAAACACAAGAACTCCTTAGTTCTACATTGAAGAAAATCGGTTTGAACAAGTAAAGAAAGAAAATAATACTTGAATCTTATTTCTTATTATTGAATCAAGTTAACCATTACAAATGAAGAGTTTACATATTTATAAAAAAAGTGATGATAAGGATCAGATCACACAAAAGCAAAGATGACAACATAAAGCAACATTTGCTTTATGCAAAGATAAGGTTAAGGATAAGGTTTTGCTTTTGGGACCACTTTAATTCAAACAGCTCTATTGACTCAAATACCGCACGTGACCGTGTGTAACTTTCTCCCCACCTCTCTCTGGGATAAGGACCGCTCCGTTCTCGACCGTTATCACCATTTTGAACCGTTCAGACTAAAGTGTGAAATTTATTTTCACCTCGGTAACTTTAGTTCACCTTGCGGCTTCAACTCTTCTTCATGCGGCCTAGCTTCTCCAAGCCCAGACCACTCTAGACCGCCACCGTTCATGCCTTGGCCGAGAGTGAACTAAAGTTGCGTTCCACTTTGTTCCACGTCTCGGTCTCATCCGAGTTGCGTTCTCAATCATTTCTCATGCGGCCTTCTTCATTCTTGGGCCGGCCTTACTTCTTCTACACTTGAATGGCTTAGAACGCCACTTAACCAGCCTTGGCCACACTTGGCCTTCCATTTCCCAATCTTACCCAAACTTAGCTTTTCCTCGGGTAATCTTTGAACACTCCTTGTTTAACACTCCCCCACAAGTTAATACGCAGTAGGACGAAGTATTAACTTGTAGACACAAGGATAGACCTCATTAAAACCTTAGTGGGAAAACCCTTTGGGACAAAACCACAATAAGGAAAAAGATTATCTACTCCAAGGTCTTAAGGGTTTTAAACCAATGTCTTTTCCAATTTGTTGAGCTTCACCTCGGCTCCTCTTTGTTCCGCCTCGGTCTTGCTCTTCCTTTTTGATGTTCCTCTCTAATACTCCCCCGCACTCTTAGCCGTCGTGAATATTTGTGAACAAAGGCTAAGAGTGGAGCTCGGCATAGTCTTAGTCTTTGGCCTCTTCTTCAATTAGCTCCAAAGGTTGGAAATTTACTCCTTGACCTATCAAGGAACCACCTTCTTGTTTGACCTTCATCTTCAACTAGCTCCAAAGGTTGGAAATTTACTCCCTTTCATGGGAACCACCTTCTTGTTTGAGCTTCCTTTCTTTAACCGGCCTTTTCAATTTGGTATCTTCACCCACGGCTTGTCTTGAGATTGGCCTCTTGTTTAATTAGCTCCAAAGGTTGGAAATTTACTCCTTGACCTATCAAAGAACCACCTTCTTGATTGAGCTTCCTTCCTTCAAACAGCCTTCTCTTGAGGAATTGGAACGGCTCGTCGATTAGACAGCTACAAGTTCGGATTTTCCCTTTCGGGCTCATCGATTATGCAGCCAACAGTTCGGATTTTCCCTTCCAACTCCTCCAAGCTCGTGGTCTCCAAGTTTGTACAAAGTCATGCCATAGAGAATAGGGGTCCGGTCACAACTAGCACAAACTTGATGTTCTTAAGTTCAATACCACCTTGCAAAAACACATTAAACGAATTGGATCAAACTCATTTACTTGAACACTTAAAGTCATAACAAAAAAAAAAATGATAAACCGAAATTAAGCTATTGAATTATTACTATAGCCATTTCGTTTTATCAACTAATTCTCATCATGATTTTAGCATTTCTATCTTCAATTCGTTTATAGGTTCCAAATTTGCAAGCATATCAATTTTCAATTTCATTAGAGAAGGAACATCATTTTTCAAGAACTTAAAAGTTTCTTTTAAACCAACCGGTTTTCTTCTAAACCGGATTTCAAATTCTAATTTCAAATAAAATAAAGAGAGGGAAAGATTTAGAAACTCCCTCTTCTTCCAATTCGGATAGAAAGTATGAACACCATTGAAGCTTGATAGCGCCTTGAAGAATATAGTAACACGTTGGGCGGTTTCCTTTACACCACCAAACCATCAACTCCTTGATGAATAAACTTGGGATTGGATTCATCATGATTTTAAATGCTAAACTTTTAGCATCCCATGGTTCTCTTCCCTACACAACACAACAATTTCAAACAATAGTAGCCAAGATTCAAGTAACCAAGAGATTGAGAGATTTAGTAACCGAGATTTAAGTAACCGAGATTGAGAGATATAGTAACCGAGAGATTTTCAAAAACATTTTTGATTTGAAAAACAACAAAATCCGGTTTTTCAAATAACAACTTTTAAACTTTAAAATCAAAATTTTTCAAATCATTTGCAGCGGATAAACTAATTCGAATTTGTGTTGGATTAAGCGCATAAGGAAGATGAACACAACCTTATAACGATTCAACCCAACAAACCAAAGAAATCAAAAAATTTCAAAACTTTTAAAATCAAAATAAAACCGAAACTTCAAATCTCTAACCCAAGAGCTAACCGCTCTGATATCATGTTAGAATTTGATGAGACTAAGCTCATCTATGAAGAACAAACACCTAAATGGGTTTGATAAAGAACCACACAATCCGGTTTCCCATAAAACCGAATTGTAGAGATTTGGAGTAAACTAAGAAAGATTAAGATAAAATAAACTACCTTAAGATGGGTTCAATCCTAAATGGACATCACCCTAAACACAATAACTCCTTAGTTCTACATTGAAGAAAATCGGTTTGAACAAGTAAAGAGAGAAAATAATTCTTGAATCTTATTTCTTATTATTGAATCAAGTTAACCATTACAAATGAAGAGTTTACATATTTATATGAAGTAATGATAAGGACCAGATCATACAAAAGCAAAGATGACAACATAAAGCAACATTTGCTTTATGCAAAGATAAGGTTAAGGGTAAGGTTTTGCTTTTGGGACCACTTTAATTCAAACGGCTCTATTGACTCGAATAACGCACGTGACCGTGTGTAACTTTCTCCCCACCTCTCTCTATGATAAGGACCGCTCCGTTCTCGACCGTTATCACCATTTTGAACCGTTCGGACTAAAGTGTGGAATTTATTTTCACCTCGGTAACTTTAGTTCACCTTGCGGCTTCAACTCTTCTTCATGCGGCCTAGCTTCTCCAAGCCTAGACCACTCTAGACCGCCACCGTTCATGCCTTGGCCGAGAGTGGACCAAATCCGTTCCACTTTGTTCCACGTCTCGGTCTCATCCGAGTTGCGTTCTCAATCATTTCTCATGCGGCCTTCTTCATTCTTGGTCCGGCCTTACTTCTTCTACACTTGAATGGCTTAGAATGCCACTTAACCAGCCTTGGCCACACTTGGCCTTCCATTTCCCAATCTTACCCAAACTTAGCTTTTCCTCGGGTAATCTTTGAACACTCCTTGTTTAACACCTCTCCCATGAGCAAATGAATGAACAGAAACAAGCCAGCTCCTCAACACAAGAAAACGGGATGGCTATGGCTGCATCTAGTGAGTTTGTGAGGAAAGCTGATTTGGATGCTCTCATCAAAGCCTTAAGGGAAAATGGTACCACATTCTATACTCACAAACCTCATGATTCTATAGTTGTAGATTATGGTGCATCTCATCATATGATTAGTAACTCTAATCTACTTAACAACATAGAATCTGCTCTAGGGAATGTGGTAATTGCAAATGGTGGAAAAATTCCAATTAAAGGGATTGGTAATCTTAAGTTGTTTGATAAGAACTCTAAAGCATTTTATATGCCAACTTTTACATCAAACCTATTATCTGTTAAGAGGGCTACTTCTGATTTGAACTGTTATGCTATTTTTAGTCCTAATGGTGTGTATTATCAGGATATTGAGACTAATAAGGTTCTTGGAAAGGGGTCTGTCATATTGATCATGAGAATAAAATACCATGGGTCGGATGATACGCGGCTCATGCGAGCATCAAAGGATTCGGACCACGCGGACGTACTGGCATCGAGGAAGCACGTACCGCGGTCGATCTAGCATCGAGGAAGACGCAGTTTTGACTTTCCCAAGTGTTGACCCGCGTTGACCAAACTCTGTCCCGCGTTGACCATCCCGATGTCACGAGGGATCCGAGTGACATCGACGATTCCTCGACCTGTGGATCGAGTCCGATAGTGACAGCCCGTCACTATCCGACCAAGCCGTTTGAATCAATTTGACCGTTTGATTCAAACGGTCTCTTTCCTCTTTTAGGTTCGCCTAAAGTCTATTTAAACATTGTAAACTCACATTTGTAATATTATCTTAGATTAATATAATTAATCAAGTTCATACACTTCTCTCTCTACACTTTCTCTCTCTATCCGAAACATTTCTTCATCTAATCATTCCGCAAATTCCAACATGGTATCAGACCAATGATCTTTGATTGTTAGCTCAAACATTTTCAAATCTCTCTAAAACTTTCAGTTATACTTGGATACTTTCGGTTACACTTGAAAACTTTTTATTCTACACTTTTACTAGTTTTTTTTCTTTCTTTCAAATTTCAAATTCTCTATCCAAGGATCTTACCTTTAGATTCTCGATCTAAACACTTGAGTTATACTTCTATTTCTTCAAAGGAAGTTGATTATGGAAAACGGCGGCTCAAGCAAAGAACTCGTTCTCCCGGTAACTCTCAATGGAGAGAACTATCTCTTGTGGTCAAGAACCACCAAGACAACCCTATGTGGGAGTGGTCTATGGAACCACATCGATTTAAGTCTCGAGCCAAAAGAGCCCGAGCCTGATTCATCCGAGGAGGAAGAAGAAGCCGAGGAGACTAGGCGTGCCAAAGAGGTGAAATGGTTCCAAGAGGATCAAACCATTATAGCCATTCTCCAAAATGGCCTTGAAGCTCAAATCCTTGAAGCTTACTCATTTGTGAGACCGCAAATGAGCTTTGGGAAACTCTCAAGAATGTCTACGGCAACATTACCAACTTGACCCGCGTATTTGAAGTCAAGAAAGCCCTTAACGACCAAGCACTTTGGGAAATATAGGTCTCTTTGGGCCGAGTTGGAGATGCTCCGACCTTTGACCACAGATACGGCAACTCTCAATGAAAGGAGAGAGCAAGACAAGGTGTTTGGACTCCTCCTCACCTTGAACCCGGTCTACAATGACCTCATTAAGCATCTTCTTCGATCCGACAAGCTTCCAAGCATCGATGAAGTATGCTCCCAAATTCAAAGAGAGCAAGGCTCTCATGGCTTGTTTGGTGGTAAGGGGGAGCTTCCTATGGCTCACAAAGCCTTTAACCCTTACGGCGACCGAAGGAATAACAACCGTGGCCTCCATCCTAACAATACGGATCGCGATATCATGTGTGACCATTGCAAGAAAATGGGACACACCAAGGCGAAGTGTTGGATGCTTCATCCTTACCTCCGGAACTCTAGAGGACCACCACAAAGCAACATCACCGAGCCAAGAGATAACTATGGGACTACCAAGAGTGACCAAGCGGGCTCATCCAAGCAAGGGGAAGAGGTGAACCATGGGGACTTTGTCAAGAAAGCCGACCTTGAGGCTATCATCAAGGCTCTCAAAGAATCTGGTATCACTTATCTTTCTCATAAACCAAGTAACTCGTTGATAGTAGATTCCGGTGCATCTCATCATATGATTAACAATAGACATTTGCTTAGTAACATTGAATTAACTAAGGGAATTGTGGAAATTTCAAATGGAGATAGAATACCTATTGAAGGAATCAGAAATTTGAAACTATTTAACAAAGAATCTAAGGCATCTTATATAGCAAATTTTGCTAGCAATTTAGTATCGGTTAAAAGAGCCACTAATGACTTAAATTGCTATGCTATATTTGGTCCTAATGAGGTACATTTTCATGATATTAAGACGGGAAAGATCATAGGAGGAGTTGGTACCAAAGATGAACTTTATGTTCTAGAAGATACTACTCCAAGATCTTTTTCTTTTGCTTCTAGTTTTCAATTACCGAATAATGCTATTTGGCATGCTAGATTAGGTCATCCTCATGCTAGAGCCCTTGAGCTTATGTTGCCAAATGTTTTCTTTAATCATTTAACTTGCGAATCATGTATTTTGGGCAAACATTGCAAAACCGTATTCAATAAATCAACAACTCTTTACGAAAACTGTTTTGACTTAGTACATTCGGATGTGTGGACATCTTCATGTTTATCAAGAGATAACAACAAGTATTTTGTGACTTTCATTGATGAAAAATCAAAATATACTTGGGTTACCCTTTTGCCATCCAAAGATAGGGTATTTGATGCATTCATAACATTTGAAAGTCATGTCATTAACCATTACAATGCAAGAATTAAGATCTTTAGGTCCGATAATGGTGGTGAATATACAAGCAATCGGTTCAAGGAGCATCTAGCCAATCACTGTATCATCCATCAAACGTCTTGTCCTTACACACCTCAACAAAATGGTGTGGCCAAGAGAAAGAACCGACATTTGATGGAAGTAGCAAGATCAATGATGTTTCACACAAGCATTCCGAAGTGGTTTTGGGGAGATGCGGTCATGACCGCTTGCTACCTCATCAATAGAACAGCAACAAGAGTTCTAGAAGATCTGTCACCATTTGAGGTACTGACCTGTTGAGCCTAGTGATGTAATGAGGATCAGTCTACTGGACTAAGGAGGAGACAATGTGGAGCACTCGGTGAAGTGCACTCTGAGCTCAGACCGAGCTAGCACTCTGAACGGATTGGGTGTCTTAAGCTTGGAAAATAAAAGTCAAAGACTTAAGTTGAGTTTGAGTCAATGGTTGGAAGTCTTCAAGGCAAAGTCTTCTCAAGTGACAAGAGATAGCTTCAAAGCAAAGTAATCAAAAGTGGCTGATCTGATATTTGTGAGATATTTGTGATTAATAGTTAATCATATTTCTTAGATATTTGTAATAGAATTGGGTATATAATCAAGTGTATGCATCTGAAATAAGAATAAGAGGAAAATTCAGAAAAACTCTCTATCTCTCTTTGATTTTCTACATGGTATCAGAGCAGGTTTAGATCTTAAAGTTCTGAAGTTCATTATTCCGGCGTGATTACTATGGTGTATTTTCTCTTGAAGCATGGATACTAACCAGAAGAACGTTGTTATTCCGGTGGTACTCAAAGGAACAAATTACTTGCTGTGGTCTAGGACCACCAAGACAGCTCTAAGAAGTCGTGGACTATGGGGATATGTAGACCCTCAAGTGGAGTCCATCGACAAAGGAGCAGTTGTGAAAGAAGGAAGCTGGTGTGGCCGCTGGTTCGTATGCTGGTGTGGCCGCTGGTGTGGCTGCTGGTGTGGCGGCTGGTGTGGCTGCTGCGAAAGAAAAAAGCAAGACGGAACAGGAAGATCAGTTTGTGTTAGCTGCTCTTCAAAGTTCTCTTGAGCCAGCAATACTTGCAGCCTACTCTTATGCTCAGACAGCTAGAGAATTATGGAAGACTCTGTTAGGAGTCTATGGGAACATGTCAAATGTTTCTAGGATTTTTGAAGTGAAGAAAGCTTTGAATGAAATCCAACAAGGGGATAGAGTATTCAAGGATCTCTTTGGAGAGTATAGAGGACTATGGGCTGAGCTGGAACTCCTTAGGCCACAAACTACAGATGCAAATGAGATAAGTGAGAGGCGTGACCAAGACCTGGTCTTCGGACTTCTTCTTAGTCTCAATGGATCATTCAAGGATTTCATCTATCACATCTTGAGGTTTGACAAACTCCCTAGCTTTACTGAAGTGTGTATGCAGATTCAAAGGGAAGAAGGCTCAAGGGGCTTGTTTTGTCAACCAAGTGAAGTGGCTCATGTTGTAAAAGAAGTGGCTCAGTTTGGAGGTCGAGTTGGAAGAAAAGGATATCCACAAGTGGATAAAAAGAAATTTGAGCGTGGGCACTACAAGATGAAAGGCCACACTAAGGAGAAGTGTTGGACTTTGTATCCACACCTTAAACCAAAGAGGATAAGGGAAGGAGGTCCTCCATGGGAAGATACTATGAATTTTGATGGCTCAGCTTTGTGGCGTGGAAACAGACTCGATGGGTCTGACCGAGCTGGTCCATTGAGCTCTAGTAAACCTAGCTCCTATATGGGATCAGCCTCTGTGGCGGCTGGAGAAGAAGTAGGGAAGAAGTATGACTTGGAGGAGCTGATTAGGAGTCTCTCTGAATTTACCAAGTCTGGTAAGACTCTCTCTGATTGGGGTAAGAGTTTATTTGCTGAAAAAACATATGGGGGATTGATTGTGGATTCAGGAGCTTCCCATCATATGATTAAGGATATTGGAATTCTTAGGAATGTTAAGGAACCTCCTGGTAGTGTAGTGATTGCTGATGGGAGAACAGTCCCAATAGAGGGTATTGGTGACTTAGAGTTGTTTAAGAAGAAAACTAAGGCCTTATACATGCCTAGTTTTGCTTCTAACTTGCTATCTGTTCAAAAGACAACAAAGGATTTAGATTGCTTGGTTGTGTTTGGGTCTGATTTTGTTGAATTTCAGGACAGTAAGTCTAAGCAAGTGATAGGAGAAGGGAAGGTGGAGGAAGGTGCGTATGTACTAAAGGAAGGAAATGGTGCTCCTAAGTTTTTGTCTACCCATGAAGGGGGTGAAAGGAAGTTTTTGGCAGTGAATGCGGTTAGAGAAAGCCCAATATGGCATGCTCGCCTTGGTCACCCTAGTTCCAAGGTCCTCCAGTTGGTCTTACCCAACCTTGTTCAAAAATATGTAGTGTGTGAATCATGTATTCTAGGAAAGCACAGTAGACAACCTTTTGATGACTCATCTACTGTTTATGATGAAGTCTTTGCTCTTGTGCATTCTGATGTATGGACAACACCATGTTTCTCAAAAGATCAATATAAGTATTTCGTTGACTCTTCTGAGTACAAAGAGCCAAGTCTATGAATCATTTCTCAAGTTCCATTCCTATGTTGCTACACAATTTGGAGCTAAAATAAAGATTTTGAGAAGTGATTATGGAGGAGAATACATCAGTGGACAGTTCAAAGAATTACTCAGTAAGCATGGAATTGTTCATCAAACTACTTGCCCTTATACTCCTCAGCAGAATGGGGTCTCTGAGAGGAAGAACAGACACATAATGGAGGTAGCAAGGACAATTATGTTTGAAAGGGGAGTTCCAAAACGTTTTTGGGGAAATGCTGTAATGACAGCAGTCTACTTGATCAATAGACTGCCCACGAACAATTTGAAGGGCAAGTCTCCATACGAGGTACTGCATAAGGAGAAACCAAGCATTGATCATTTGAGAGTGTTTGGATGCAAGTACTTTGTTTTTCTACCTGAGGGGCAAAGAAGCAAGCTGGAAGCAAGAGGTGTTAAGTGTGTATTTGTGGGATATTCTCAAACTTAAAAAGGATACAGATGTTATTCTCCTGAGGAAAGGAGAGAATATGTATCAAGAGATGTGAAGTTTGAAGAACAAAGTGGGTACTTTGATGAGAAAGATCATAATGGTTTAAAGGAAGTTAGGTTTCCTGGAATGGATAGGGCTCCAGACCTAGAAATACCCATAGTAAGAGTTGATCAGCAAAGGAGTGAATCAGAATCTTCAACATCTGACACACTGACACATGACTCGACCTCCACACCGAGTCATCACACCGAGTCTTCTCACGATTTTAGCTCAGGGGGAAAAAATGAACAAAGTATGAGTGAGCCAGTTCACTCAGCTGAAGAAGGGAGAATTGATGAGGAAACTCATGTAGAAGTGTCATCACCAATACAACTGCCTCTAAGAAGGAGTCAGAGACAAAGGTATTCTCCTAGTCATTGGAAACAAAATAGAATGTATTTCAATAATATAGCTGCTGATCATCAAGGGCAAACTGATTCAAAGTTGGAAAAGATTCCCATTGTGGCAATGAATTGTTCTGAGCGTACGGAGTGGGTTAATCCCATTCTTATTAGCGACAGCGATGATTTGTCACAAAGGGAGAATCATGGATCTACACATGCCAAGGAAATCTCAGTAAGTTATCCTATTGAAGAATTCTGCACAATGGCGAATCTGCCACATAAAAACAGAGCATATCTTGGGAGGATAGGAAAAGAATGGTTACCTAACTCTTATGAAGACAAAACAATACTTGGGATATGATGAGACTACCTAAATGGAAGAAACTAGTTGGTTGTCGTTGGGTGTTCACTATCAAGTATAAAAGTTCAAGGGAGATTGAGAGGTATAAAGCTAAACTGGTTGCAAAAGGGTACACTCAAGTCTATGGAGAGGATTATACCGAGACATTTGCACCAGTAGCTAAGCTACATTCAGTAAGAGTTCTTCTCTCTATTGCTGTAAATTTGTCATGGGATCTTTGGCAGATGGACGTGAAGAATGCGTTCTTACAAGGAGAACTAGAAGAAGAGGTGTATATGGCACCTCCTCCCGGATATGGTCATTAGGCTGGAAACGTGTGTAGATTGAGAAAAGCAATCTATGGGTTGAAACAATCTCCTCGAGCTTGGTACCATAAGCTGAGCACTTGTTTACGTGAGAAAGGATTCAAAATGTCAGAAGCTGATCATACTCTATTCACACGAAAAGGATCTACAGGTATTGTATCTGTGTTAATTTATGTGGATGATCTCATTATAACAGGAGATGATGTTGAGGGAGTGAGTCTCCTAAAGAAAAATCTGAAAGAGTCTTTTGATATCAAAGACTTGGGTGAACTGAAGTACTTTCTGGGGATTGAGATGACAAGATTTGAAGATGGTCTATTTATATCTCAAAGGAAGTATGTGCTTGATCTTCTAACAGAAACTGGAAAGTTAGGCTCAAGACCAGCTAAAACGCCAATTGAAGAAGGATATCAAGACTATGGTGAGTGTTGGAATTTGATGAACAAGTGTGAGAAGTGTTTCGGATAGAGAGAGAAAGTGTAGAGAGAGAAGTGTATGAACTTGATTAATTTTATTAATCCAAGATAAAAATTACAAATGAGAGTTACAATCTTTAAATAGACTTTAGGAGAAGCTAAAAGAGGAAAGAGACCGTTTGAATCAAACGGTCATATATTCAAATGGCTCTAAGTGAAAGTGACGGGATGTCACTATCGGCCATCGAGGCGCGGGTCGAGGGAACGTTGCTATCGCTCGATTCCTTTGTGAAGTCAGCACGGTCAACGTGGAACGAGAGAAGGTCAACGCGGGTCACCTCGGGAAGAGTAGTCAACGCGCGTCCCTCGTACTGATACTCAACGCGCGCCCGAGCGTGTCGCATGGCTCCTTCTCGATCACTTACACGCGGACCAGTATGGTACCTGTTTACCCGGGTAGGATCCGCATGTCTTACCGATAACCTGGTACCGCGACCAGACTTTCCTCTCGATGCCAGACCTACCCGCAACCAGACTTCCCTCTCGATGCCAGACCTACCCGTGACGAGACTTCCCTCTCGGTGCCAGACTGATCCGGAGGTTGGTTTCCTTGATGCCAAACCTTCCCGCGGGTCCGATTCACCCGATTGCCGACTGTCCTGCGGATTCACTTCTCTTTTTATTTACCTTAGGTAATTTACCCATTGTATTTTATTCTTATGATCAATACTCCCCCTCAAGCTTAGCATAAAGGATTTAGGCTATGCTT
This sequence comes from Draba incana, assembly GCA_963576765.1. Taxonomy (NCBI): domain Eukaryota; kingdom Viridiplantae; phylum Streptophyta; class Magnoliopsida; order Brassicales; family Brassicaceae; genus Draba; species Draba incana. The sequence goes on from OY755217.1 coordinate 17,732,910, forward strand.
GGAAACCCACAACACATTACCTCATTAAAAACCTTAGTAAGTAAAACCTCATGGGATAAAACCTTACTAAGGGAAAAAGAGTGTAACGGCCATGGGTAGAGGACTTGATCATGGTTTGGTCAAATCCTCAAGTCCAAGTTTGCTAAAAATGTGGTTGCAAACTTTTAGACTTGCGGCTTTAGTTAGGATATCCTCCAATTGGTATTCACTTCTTGTGTAGCATGGTACAGTCATTCCTTGCTCGATCTTCTCTCTAACCTTGTGGCAATCAATCTCGATGTGTTTGGTTCTTTCGTGAAACACCGAGTTTGTTGCAATGTGAATGGCCGCTTGATTGTCACAATGCATTAGCCAAGTAAGCTCGTTCGTGAGCTTCTTCATGGCCCTATACTCGGCTTCGGCGCTCGAGCACGAGACCGATTTTTGCTTCTTCGTCTTCCATGTTACTAAGTTACCTCCTAGAAATGTGCAATAGCCGGTGGTAGATCTCCGGTCATTGTGATCTCCGGCCCAATCAGCATCACAATAGCCAACTAGCTCCAATGATTCATTCTTTCCCATCCAAATGCCTTGGCCGGAGCTTCCCTTCAAGTATCTAAGGATCCTTTCAACCATATTCCAATGATGAACTTTAGGCTCCTTCATGTGTTGACTCACTTGATTGACCGCAAAGAAAAGATCCGGCCTAGTAAGGGTTAAGTAGATCATTTTACCCACTAAGCGCCGGTATCTAGACGGGTCGGAGTGTGGTTCATCTTCAATCTCCCCCATTCAAATGGCCTTGTAGCCTTCATCAAGTGGAGTCTTGGCCGGCTTAACTCCCATCTTGCTGGTTTCTTTGAGAAGGTCCAAAGTGTACTTCCTTTGAGAGATGTGTAAGCCATTTGAGAATAAGCACACCTCAATCCCAAGGAAGTACTTGAGTTCACCAAGGTCCTTAATCTCAAATTCCGACTTGAGATAGGCCTTGGTTTCTTTAATGCCCTCTTTATCACTCCCGGATATGATGAGGTTGTCGACGTATACAAGGACCACTATGATTCCGTTGGGTCTTTGAATAGTGAAGAGGGTGTGATCCAATTCCGACTTCTTGAAACCCCGTTCCAAGAGGGTGGAGCTTAGCGTCTAGTACCACGCTCGTGGAGACTGCTTGAGACCATATATCGCCTTTCTCAAGCGCAAGACCTTGCCGGGCTTGACAATGGTCTCAAGGCCGGGCGGTGGTGTCATGTAGACCTCTTCCTCTAGGTCGCCTTGAAGGAAAGCGTTCTTCACATTCATTTGCCAAAGTTCCCAATCTAGATTGACTGCCAAGGATAGAACCACCCGAACCGTGTTGAGCTTGGCTACCGGGGCAAAGGTATCCGTGTAGTCATCGCCATAGGTTTGGGTGAAGCCTCTTGCAACTAACCTTGCCTTAAACCTCTCAATCTCGCCACTACTCAAATGCTTGATTGTGAAGACCCATTTAGAGCTCACGGCTCGCTTGCCTTCCGGGAGATCGGCCTCATCCCACGTATGGTTCTTGATCATAGCGCCAACTTCATCATCAACTGCACCATTCCATTCTTCCTTTTCCATAGCTTCCTCATAGGTTGATGGAATGGTGTATTCGTCGATCTTCACAAGAAATGCTCGGTGATCCGAGGGTACAGAGAACATGTGGCTTGAATGGGGTGTGCCCCGGCTTTATTGTTGTAGTAGACCCACTTTTCCTTCCAAGTGGATGGGTCACTCCTAAGCCGTTTGCTTCTCCTGAGCAGGGCGGCTTGAGGCTCGGCATCATCTTGCACGTGGGCACGAGCGTCGGCGCGTGCTTCTTCTCAGGCGTCCGCTTGGGCGTCGTCTCGGGCGTCGGGCGCTTCTGTTCCGGCTAGGACCAGGACCCCTTCTTGACTCCCGAGTTTCGCCGCTTCCTCTTCCATTCCGGCGGGGGCCGGAATTGTCTTTTCTTGTACGGTGGTGGCGGACGCGCCCAAGTGCTCGAGTAAGAATCTCAAGGATGCACCTTGATCTAAAGGAGTCGCTAGGTCTTTGAGATCATCCCAATCCTTTTTCTCATAGTATTCTTGCTCCTCAAGGAACTTCACATCTCGGGATACATGATACTTCTTGTTGATCGGATCGTAGCACTTGTATCCCTTTTGAGTATTGGAGTACCCGATGAACATGCATTTGGTACTCTTTGCATCTAGCTTAGTTCGTCTTTCTCCGGGTACTAAGACAAAACAAACACACCCGAAAAACTTTAGATGTTCTAAAGAGGGTTGAGTTCGGGTAAGTACCTCAAATGGTGACCGATCTTCTAGAACTCTTGTTGGTGTTCTATTGATGAGATAGCAAGCGGTCATGACCGCATCTCCCCAAAACCTCTTTGGAACGCTTGTGTGAAACATCATTGATCTTGCTACTTCCATCAAATGTCGGTTCTTCCTCTCGGCCACACCATTTTGTTGGGGTGTGTAAGGGCACGACGTTTTGTGGATTATGCTGTGATTGGCTAGATGATCCTTGAACCGAATGCTTGTATATTCACCACCATTATCGGACCTAAAGATCTTAATTCTTGCATTGTAATGGTTAATGACATGACTTTCAAATGTTATGAATGCATCAAATACCGTATCTTTGGATGGCAAGAGAGTAACCCAAGTATATTTTGATTTTTCATCAATGAAAGTCACAAAATACTTGTTGTTATCTCTTGATAAACATGGAGATGTCCATACATCCGAATGTACTAAGTCAAAACAATTCTCGTAAAGAGTTGTTGATTTATTGAAAACGGTTTTGCAATGTTTGCCCAAAATACATGATTCGCAAGTTAAGTGATTAAAGACAACATTAGGTAACATAAGCTCAAGGGCTCTAGCATGAGGATGTCCTAATCTAGCATGCCAAATAGCATTATTCTGTAATTGAAAACTAGAAGCAAAGGAAAAAGATCTTGGAGTAATATCTTCTAGAACATAAAGTTCATCTTTGGTACCGCCTCCTCCTATGATCTTTCCCGTCTAGATATCCTGAAAATGTACCCCATTAGGACCAAATATTGCATAGCAATTTAAGTCATTAGTGGCTCTTTTAACCGATACTAAGTTGCTAGCAAAATTTGGTATATAAAATGCTTTATATTCTTTGTTAAATAGTTTCAAATTTCCGATTCCTTCAATGGGTATTCTATCTTCATTTGCAATTTCCACATTTCCCTTAGTTAATTCAATGTTACTAAGCAAATGTCTATTGTTGATCATATGATGAGATGCACCGGAATCAACTATTAAGGAGTTACTTGGTTTATGAGATAGATAAGTGATACCAGATTTTTTGAGGGCCTTGATGATAGCCTCAAGGTCGGCTTTCTTAACGTAGTCTCCATGGTTCACCTCTTCTCCTTGCTTGGATGAGCCCGCATGGTCACTCTTGGTAGTCTCATAGTTAGCTCTTGGCTCGTTGTAGTTGTTATGTGGTGGTCCTCTCGACCGTTGGAGGTGAGGGTGGAGAATCCAACACTTCGCCTTGGTGTGTCCCGTTCTCTTACAATGGTCACACATGATATCCCGATCCGGGTTGTTAGGATGAAGACCACGGTTGTTATTTATTCGGTCGCCGTAGGGGGTAAAGGCCTTGTGAGCCGTAGGAAACTCCCCTTTTCCACTAAATGGGCCGTGAGATCCTTGCTCTCTTTGGATTTGGGCACACACCTCATCAAGACTTGGAAGCTTGTCGGCTCTTAGGAGATGCTTGATGAGGTCATTATAGACCGGATTCAAGGTGAGGAGTAAGCCAAACACCTTGTCTTGTTCTCTCCTTTCGTTGAGAGCCGCCGGATCCATGGTAAAAGGTCGGAGCATCTCCAACTCGGCCCAAAGAGACCGATACTTCCCAAAGTGCTTGGTAAACTCCATGTCTTCTTGGCTAAGGCTATTGAGAGCCTTCTTGACTTCAAATACTCGGGTCAAATTGGTGATGTTGGCGTAGACATTCTTGAGAGTTTCCCAAAGCTCATATGCGGTCTCACAATAGGCCATTTTGGAGAATGGCCAATACGGTTTGGTCCTCTTGAAACCATTTGGCCTTCTTGATGCTTTTAGTCTCCTCATCTTCTTCATCTTCTTCGTCGGATGAGTCGGGCTCGGGCTCCTTTGGTTTGAGACTTAGATCAATGTGATTCCATAGACCACACCCACATAGGGCCGTCTTAGTGGTTCTTGACCACAAGAGATAGTTCTCTCCTTTGAGAGTGACCGGGAGAACAAGTACTTTGCTTGAACCGCCGTTTTCCATAGTATTCTTCTTGAAGATTCACGAGTATAACTCAAGTTCTTAGAATCGGAAATTTTCAAGTGTAACAAAAGTTTTAAAGTGTAATCGAAAGTTTAAAGAGATTTGAAAGAGTTTGAGCTATCAATCAAAGATCATTGCTCTGATACCATGTTGGAATTTGATGAACAAGTGTGAGAAGTGTTTCAGATAGAGAGAGAAAGTGTAGAGAGAGAAGTGTATGAACTTGATTAATTTTATTAATCCAAGATAAAAATTACAAATGAGAGTTACAATCTTTAAATAGACTTTAGGAGAAGCTAAAAGAGGAAAGAGACCGTTTGAATCAAACGGTCATATGATTCAAACGGCTCTAAGTGAAAGTGACAGGATGTCACTATCGGCCATCGAGGCGCGGGTCGAGGGAACGTTGCTATCGCTCGATTCCTTTGTGAAGTCGACACGGTCAACGCGGAACGAGAGAAGGTAAACGCGGGTCACCTTGGGAAGAGTAGTCAACGCGCGTCCCTCGTACTAATACTCGATCCGCGGTACAAGTGCCCGATGCCCGAGCGTGTCACGTGGCTCCTTCTCGATCACTTACACGCGGACCAGTACGGTACCCATTTACCCGGGTAGGATCCGCGTGTCTTACCGATAACCCGGTACCGCGACCAGACTTCCCCCTCGATGCCAGACCTACTTGTGACCAGACTTCCCTCTCGGTGCCAGACTAATCTGCGGGTTGGTTTCCTCGATGCCAAACCTTCCCGCAGATCCGATTCACCCGATTGTCGACTGTCCCGCGGATTCACTTCTCCTTTTATTTACCTTAGGTAATTTACCCATGGTATTTTATTCTTATGATCAATAGTGAGGGGGAGTTATTTGAAGATGTCAAGCAATATCAAAGGCTTGTTGGGAAACTCATCTACCTCACCATCACTCGGCCAGACTTGTGTTTTGCAGTAAACCAAGTAAGTCAACACATGAAACAACCTACTATCCATCATTGGAATATAGTAGAAAGGATTCTGAGGTATCTGAAAGGGAATCCTGGAAAAGGAGTGTGGATGGAGAAGAGCAATGACACAAGTATCATAGGATATTGTGATGCAGACTGGGCTGGGAACAAAAAGGATCGAAAATCCACTACTGGTTTATGTACTTTTGTAGGTGGAAACCTGGTTACATGGAGGAGCAAAAAGCAAAAGGTAGTATCACTATCAAGTGCTGAGGCTGAATACAGAGCTATGAGAGATGTAACCAAGGAGTTAGTATGGATAAAGTATCTTCTGCATGATCTGGGTATTCAAGGAAAGGAGCCAATTTCATTATATTGTTATAATCAGGTTGCCTTGCACATTGCTTCAAATCCAGTATTCCATGAAAGAACAAAGCATGTGGAGATAGACTGCCATTTTGTTAGAGAGAAAATACAAGATGGGACTATCAGCACAAGGTATGTGAGAAGTGAAGATCAAGTAGCTGATATCTTCACCAAGGCAACAACATCTCTAGTAGGGGATTACATTCAAAGCAAGATCGGTTTATTGGATCTCCACCAACCGGTCTTGAGGGGGAGTGTTGAGTCTAGTGATGTAATGAGGATCAATCTACTGGACCAAGGAGGAGACAATGTGGTGCACTCGGTGAAGTGCACTCTGAGCTCAGACCGAGCTAGCACTCTGAACGGATTGGGTGTCTTAAGCTTGGAAAATAAAAGTCAAAGACTTAAGTTGAGTTTGAGTCAATGGTTGCAAGTCTTCAAGGCAATGTCTTCTCAAGTGACAAGAGATAACTTCAAAGCAAAGTAATCACAAGTGGCTGATCAGATATTTGTGAGATATTTGTGATTAATAGTTAATCATATTTCTTAGATATTTGTAATAGAATTGGGTATATAATCAAGTGTATGCATCTGAAATAAGAATAAGAGGAAAATTCAGAAAAACTCTCTATCTCTCTTTGATTTTCTACATTACCCGAACTGAACCTTCTTTGGAACATCTAAAAGTTTTTGGTTGTGCTTGCTTTGTCTTATACCCAGAGAAAGAAGAACCAAGCTAGATGCAAAGAGTACCAAGTGCATGTTCATTGGGTACTCCAATACTCAAAAGGGGTACAAGATCTATGATCCGATCGAGAAGAAGTATCATGTATCCCGAGATGTGAAGTTCCTTGAAGAGCAAGGATACTATGGGAAGAAGGATTGGGATGATCTCAAAGACCTAGCGACTCCTTCAGATCAAGGTGCATCCTTGAGATTCTTACTCGAGCACTTGGGCGCGCCTGTCGACGCCGGACAAAAAAAGACCAATCTGGCCCCTGCCGGATGGGAAGAGGACGAGGCGCAACCCGAAAGTCAAGAAGAGGTCCTTGCCCCCAGCCGGAACAGAAGCGCCCGACGCCCGAGCCGACGCCAGGGAAGACCCGTGCACCAACGTACGCGCCTATGGACGCGCCCACGCTCAAGATGACGCTGCGCCTCAAGACGTCCCGCTTAGGAGAAGCGAACGGCTTAGGAGCGACCCATCCACATGGAAGGACAAGCGGGTCTACTACAATAATCAAGCCATGGCACATCCCATTAAAGCCACATTATCTCTTGCCCTTGTACCCTCAGATCACCGAGCGTTCCTTGTGAAGATCGACGAGTACACTATTCCATCAACCTATGAGGAAGCTATGGAAAAGGAAGAATGGAATGGTGCGGTTGATGATGAAGTTGGCGCTATGATCAAGAACCATATGTGGGATGAGGCCGATCTCCCGAAAGGCAAGCAAGCCGTGAGCTCTAAATGGGTCTTCACAATCAAGCATTTGAGTAGTGGCGAGATTGAGCGGTTCAAGGCAAGGTTAGTTGCAAGAGGCTTCACCCAAACCTATGGCGATGACTACAAGGATACCTTCGCCCCGGTAGCAAAGGTCAACATGGTTCGGGTGGTTCTATCCTTGGCGGTCAATCTAGATTGGGAACTTTGGCAAATGGATGTGAAGAACGCTTTCCTTCAAGGCGACCTAGAGGAAGAGGTCTACATGACACCACCGGCCGGCCTTGAGACCATTGTCAAGCCCAGCAAGGTCTTGCGCTTGAGGAAGGCGATCTATGGTCTCAAGTAATCTCCACGGGCGTGGTACAAGAAGCTAAGATCCACACTCTTGGAAAGGGGTTTCAAGAAGTCGGAGTTGGATCACACTCTCTTCACTATTCAAGGACCCAATGGGATCATAGTGGTTCTTGTATACGTCGACGACCTCATCATATTCGGGAGTGATAAAGAAGGCATTCAAGAAACCAAGGCTTATCTCAAGTCGGAATTTGAGATTAAGGACCTTGGTGAACTCAAGTACTTCCTTGGGATTGAGGTGTGCCGATTCTCAAATGGCTTACACATCTCTCAAAGGAAGTACACGTTGGACCTCCTCAAAGAAACTGGCAAGATGGGAGCTAAGCCGGCCAAGACTCCACTTGATGAAGGCTACAAGGTCATTCGAAAGGGGGAGATTGAAGATGAACCATACTCCGACCCATCTAGATACCGGCGCTTAGTGGGTAAGATGATCTACTTAACCCTTACTAGGCCGGATCTTTGCTTTGCGGTCAATCAAGTGAGTCAACACATGAAGGAGCCTAAAGTCCATCATTGGAATATGGTGGAAAGGATCCTTAAATACTTGAAGGGAAGCCCCCGCCAAGGCATTTGGATGGGAAAGAATGAATCATCGGAGCTAGTTGGCTATTGTGATGCCGATTGGGCTGGAGATCACAATGACCAGAGATCTACCACCGGCTATTGCACATTCCTTGAAGGCAACTTAGTAACATAGAAGACGAAGAAGCAAAAGTTGGTCTCTTGCTCGAGCACCGAAGCCGAGTATAGGGCCATGAAGAAGCTCACGAATGAGCTTACTTGGCTAAAAGGAATCTTATTGCATCTTGGAGTCACTCAAGAACACCCGATCACAATGCATTGTGACAATCAAGCGGCAATACACATTGCGACTAACTCGATGTTTCACGAAAGGACCAAGCACATCGAGATAGATTGTCACAAGGTTCGGGAGAAGATCGAGCAAGGGATGACTCTTCCATGCTACACAAAGAGTGAGGACCAATTGGCGGACATTCTTACCAAGGCCACAAGTCTCAAAGTTTGCAACTACATTTTTAGCAAGCTTGGACTTGTGGACTTTACCAAGCCATGATCAAGTCCTTACTAAGGTTTTATCCCATGAGGTTTTACTTACTAAGGTTTTTAATGAGATTATGTGTTGTGGGTTTAAAGGCTTAGCCTAAATCCTTTATGGTAAGCTTGAGGGGGAGTATTGATCATGAGAATAAAATACCATGGGTAAAATACCCAAGGTAAATAAAAAGGAGGAAATTGTTATCGGAAGGATTGCACCCGTGGTACGCATGCTCGGACGTGTTGGCATGCTCGGATGATACGCGGGTCATGCTCGGACGTGTCGGCATGCTCGGATGATACGCGGGTCATCCGAGCATCGAAGGATTTGGACCACGCGGACGTACTGGCATCGAGGAAGCGTGTACCGCGGTCGATCTGGCATCGAGGAAGACGCGGGTTTGACTTTCCCAGTGTTGACCCGTGTTGACCAAACTCTGTCCCGCGTTGACCGTCCTGATGTCACGAGGGATCCGAGTGACATCGACATTTCCTCGAACCTCGGATCGAGTCCGATAGTGACAGCCCATCACTATGCGACCGAGCCGTTTGAATCAATTTGACAGTTTGATTCAAACGGTCTCTTTCCTCTTTTAGGTTCTCCTAATGTCTATTTAAACATTGTAAACTCACATTTGTAATATTATCTTGGATTAATAAAATTAATCAAGTTCATACACTTCTCTCTCTATCTGAAACACTTCTTCATCTAATCATTCCGCAAATTCCAACATGTCAAAGATGATTTATAGGTGCTTGAAGACAATGAATCAACCTCCTTGTTATCTTGTTATTTTAGTTCAAATCTTGTAAACAATAATGGTGCTATTTGGCATGCTAGGCTAGGCCATCCTCATTCTCGTGCATTAGGACTGATGTTACCTAGTATTTCTATTAAAAACAATGAATGTGAAGCTTGTATACTTGGTAAACATTGTAAATCAGTGTTTCCCAAGTCTTCAACTATCTATGAAAATTGCTTTGATCTAGTTCATTCTGATGTGTCGACTTCACCGTGTGAATCTAGAGAACACCATAAGTATTTTGTCAAATTCATAGATGAAAAATCGAAATACACTTGGGTAACTTTACTTCCATCAAAAGATGGAGTGTTTGAGGCATTCACTAACTTTCAAACTTATGTTACTAACCATTACAATGCTAAGATTAAAAATTTTCAAAGTGATAATGGTGGTGAATACACAAGCAATGCCTTTAAACAACACTTAACCAAGCATGGGATTATCCAACAAACAAGTTGTCCTTACACACCTCAGCAAAACGGCGTGGCTGAACGAAAGAATAGGCACTTGATGGCGGTGGCCAGGTCCATGATGTTCCACAACAATGTCCCAAAGAAGTTTTGGGGAGATGCACTAGTTTCGGCATGCTACTTCCCCTTCCTACGGCTCACAAGGCCTTTACCCCCTACGGCGACCGAAGAAATAACAACCGTGGTCTTCGTCCTAACAACCCGGATCGGGATATCATGTGTGACCATTGTAAGAGAATGGGACACACCAAGGCGAAGTGTTGGATTCTCCACCCTCATCTCCAACGGTCGAGAGGACCACCACAGAACAATTACAACGAGCCAAGAGCTAACTATGGGACTACCAAGAGTGACCATGCGGGCTCATCCAAGCAAGGAGAAGAGGTGAACCATGGAGACTTCGTTAAGAAAACCGACCTTGAGACTATCATCAAGGCCCTCAAAGAATCCGGTATCACTTATCTATCTCATAAACCATGTAACTCCTTAATAGTAGATTCCAGTGCATCTCATCATATGATCAACAATAGACATTTGCTTAGTAACATTGAATTAACTAAGGGAAATGTGGAAATTGCAAATGGAGATAGAATACCCATTGAAGGAATCGGAAATTTGAAACTATTTAACAAATAATCTAAAGCATTTTATATACCAAATTTTGCTAGCAACTTAGTATCGGTTAAAAGAGCCACTAATGACTTAAATTGCTATGCTATATTTGGTGCTAATGGGGTACATTTTCAGGATATTGAGACAGGAAAGATCATAGTGTTGGAATTTGCGGAATAAGATTAGGTAATTGAGAGAAGTTTCGGATTGAAGAAGATTAGATAGAAAGAGTAAGAACTTGTTTTATTAAAATAAAATCAAGATAAGATTACAATGAATTCAGACTCTCTTTAAATAGACAAAACAGAGAAGTGGTTGAAGAATTAAAGAAGCCTTGTGCATGCACATTCCAACGGTCGGGAATAAATGAGGATGCAGTTGCATATTCCCGAGACAAGGGACGCGGATAGGAGAGAAAGGACGCTGATCGGATGGTCAACGCAGACCCAGAATTCAACACACCCTCCGTTAATCCCGACTCTCGATACCCGCATCCATCCGGCAATCCGTCCGAGCGTTCACCCGAGCATCCATACGAGCGTCCGTCCGAGCGTACCTCCGGCCGTCCGAGCGTCCATCCGGCCGTCCGAGCGAGCCTCTTCTTCTTTATATACTTGTGATCAATACTCCCCCTCAAGCTTAGCATAAAAGACTTTAGGCTAAGCTTGGAAACCCACAACTAACTACCTCATTAAAACCATAATAGGAAAAACATCATGGGGAAAAAAACCTATTAAGGAAAAAGAGTGTAGCGGTCATGGGAAGGACTTGATCATGGCTTGGTCAAGTCCACAAGCCCAAGTTTGCTAAAGATGTGGTTGCAAACTTTTAGACTTGCGGATTTAGTGAGTATGTCGGCCAATTGATCTTCACTCCTTGTATACGCCGGTAGAGTCATCCCTTGTTCTATCTTTTCTCGGACTTTGTGGCAATCAATCTCGATGTGTTTGGTTCTTTCCTGAAACACCGTGTTTGTTGCAATGTGGATGGCGGCTTGGTTGTCGCAATGCATTGTGATCGGATGGTTTTGCTTGACCCCAAGATGCAAGAAAATTCCTTTGAGCCAAGTGAGCTCATTAATGAGTTTCTTCATGGCTCTATACTCGGCTTCGGCACTAGAGCATGAAACCGACTTTTGCTTCTTTGCCTTCCAAGTCACCAAGTTGCCTCCAAGAAATGTGTAATAGCCGGTCGTGGACCTTCGGTCTTCTCGATCTCCGACCCAATCTGCATCGCAATAACCAACTAGCTCCGTGTTTTGGTTCTTGCCCATCCAAATGCCTTGGCCAGGGCTCCCTTTGAGATATCGGAGGATCCTTTCCACCATGTTCCAATGGTGTACCTTGGGCTCCTTCATGTTTTGACTCACTTGGTTGACCGGAAAGCAAAGGTCCGGCCTAGTGAGTGTCAAGTAGATCATTTTCCCAACCAATCTTCGGTAGCGTGGATCCGAATATGGCTCATCTTCAATCTCCCCCTTTCGAATGACCTTGTAGCCTTCGTCGAGCGGAGTCTTGGCCGGCTTAGCGCCAAGTTTGCCGGTTTCTTTGAGAAGATCCATGGTGTACTTCCTTTGTGAGATATGAAAGCCATTGTGGAATCGGCAAACTTCAATCCCAAGGAAGTACTTTAACTCACCAAGGTCCTTAATCTCAAACTCCGACTTGAGGTAGTCCTTGGTGTCTTGAAAGCCTTCTTTATCATTCCCGGAGATGATGAGATCATTCACATAGACAAGGACCACAATGATCCCTTTCGGCCCTTGAATAGTGAAGAAGGTATGATCCAACTCTGACTTCTTGAAACCCTTGTCCAATAGGGTAGAGCTTAGCTTCTTGTACCAAGCTCTTGGAGATTTCTTGAGACCGTAGATCGCCTTCCTCAAGCGCAAGACCTTCCCGGGCTTGATAATGGCTTCGAGACCGGGCAGGGGCGTCATCTAGACCTCTTCTTCTAGGTCACCTTGGAGAAAGGCGTTCTTTACGTCCATTTGCCAAAGCTCCCAATCAAGGTTGACCGCCAAGGATAGGACCACTCGAACCATGTTGAGCTTGGCGACCGGGGCAAAAGTGTCTATGTAGTCATCTCCATAAGTTTGAGTGAAGCCTCTTGCTACTAACCTCGCCTTAAACCTTTCAATCTCACCGCTACTCAAGTGCTTGATTGTGAAAACCCATTTGGAGGTCACGGCTCTCTTTCCTTCCGGGAGATCGGCTTCATCCCAAGTGTGGTTCTTGATCATGGCCCCAATCTCATCATCAACCGCACCATTCCATTCCTCCTTCTCCATAGATTCCTCATAGGTAGAGGGAATGGTGTGCGTGTCAATCTTCACAAGGAACGCCCGGTGATCCGAAGGCACAAGGGCAAGAGAACACGTAGCTTGGATAGGGTAAGCCACGGCTTGATTGTTGTAGTAGACGCGCTTGTCTTTCCATGTGGATGGGTCGCTCCAAACCCGCTCACTTCTCCTAAGTGGGGCTGCTTGAGGAACAATCTTATTCTCTCGGGCATCTGCTCGAGCATTTTCTCGGGCATCTGCTCGAGCATTTTCTCGGGCATCTGCTCGGGCATCTGCTCGAGCATTATCATCACCATCTTGGGCGTCTGCCCGAGCGTTTGGTTCCGTCTTGGCGGACGCCTGGACTTCCTCCTCCATTTCGGCTGGAGCATCTTCCTCCTCTCCGGGTTGCGCCAAGACATCCTCCGTCCCGGCAGGGGCCGGGCTGGTCCCTACTTGTCCGGCGCCAGTGGGCGCGCCCAAGTGCTCGAGCAAAAATCTCAAGGACGCGCCTTGATCCGTTGGAACCGCAAGGTCTTTGAGGTCATCCCAGTCCTTTTTCTCATAATAGCCACGGTCTTCCCTGAACTTGACATCCCGAGACACCAAGTATCTCTTGGTTTCCGGGTTGTAGCACTTGTATCCCTTTTGGGTGTTGGAGTAGCCGAGAAGCATGCATTTAGAGCTCTTGGCATCCAATTTGGTCCTTAGCTCCTCGGGCACTAAAACAAAACAAACACAACCGAAAACCCTTACATGTTCTAAAGAAGGTTTAGAGTGTGTGAGTACCTCAAATGGTGATCAGTCTTCTAAAACTCTTGTGGGAGTTCTATTGATTAGATACCATGCCGCCATGACCGCATCACCCCAAAATATTTTAGGCACATTCGTGTGGAACATCATGGATCTAGCCACTTCCATGAGATGCCGGTTCTTCCTCTCGGCCACACCATTTTGCTGTGGTGTGTAAGGACATGATGTTTGATGAATGATGCCATGATTGGCCAAGTGTTCCTTGAACCGATGGCTTGTGTATTCTCCTCCATTATCCGACCTAAAAACTTTGATCTTGGCATTATAATGGTTAATCACATGGCTTTCAAAGTTAATGAATGCATCATATACCCTATTTTTTGATGGTAATAGAGTTACCCAAGTATATTTTGACTTTTCATCTATGAAGGTCACAAAATACTTGTTGTTATCTCTTGATAAGCATGGAGATGTCCACACATCCGAATAAACTAGGTCAAAGCAATATTCATAGATAGTTGTTGATTTATTAAATACGGTTTTGCAATGTTTACCCAAAATACAAGATTCGCAATTTAAATGATTAAACACAACATCGGGAATCATAAGCTCAAGAGCTCTAGCATGAGGATGTCCTAATCTAGCATGCCAAATTGCATTATTTGGTAATTTAAAACTAGAAGCAAAAGAGAAAGATCTTGGAGTAATATCTTCAAGCACATAAAGCTCATCCTTAGTACCACCTTCTCCAATGAACTTTTCCGACTTAATATCCTGAAAGCAAACCTCATTAGGACCAAAAATCGCATAGCAATCTAAATCGTTAGTTGTTCTTTTTACCGAAAGCAAGTTACTAGCAAACTTTGGCATGTAAAATGCCTTAGATTCTTTCTCAAATATTTTCAAGTTTCCAATTCCTTCAATGGGAACTTTTTCACCATTTGCAATTTCTACACTTCCCTTAGCCATTTCACCATTACTAAGCATGTTCTTATTGCTAATCATATGATGAGATGCACCGGAATCAACAATTAACGATTCATTAGGAGTTTTAGAGTAATAAGTGATACCGGATTCCTTGAGAGCTTTGATGATGGCGTCGAGGTCGGCTTTCTTGACAAAGTCTCCATGGTTCACTTCTTTTTCTTGTCTAGAAGAGCCGGCTTGAGCTTGGTCACTCTTGGTCGCGCCATAGTTAGCCCTTCGCTCATTGTAGGTAGTTTTTGGGCCTCCTGAGTCGCGTCTAAGGTGGGGATGGAGAATCCAACACCGAGACTTAGGATGGCCAAGCTTCTTGCAATGCTCGCAAGTCATATCTTGGTAGGGCCGGTTGTTGTTGTTGTTCCTTCGGTCACCACCGTATGGCGTGTATGCCTTGTGGGCCATGTGAAGCTCCCCCTTTCCACTAAATAATCCATGAGACCCTTGTTCTCTTTGGATTTGAGCGCACACCTCATCAAGGCTTGGGAGCTTGTCGGCTCTTAGGAGATGCTTGATGAGGTCATTGTAGACAGGATTCAAGGTGAGAAGGAGACCAAACACCTTGTCTTGCTCTCTCCTTTCATTGAGAGTCGCCGGATCCATGGTGGAAGGTCGGAGCATCTCCAACTCGGCCCAAAGAGACCTATACTTCCCAAAATGCTTGGTAAATTCCATGTCTTCTTGGCTATGGCCGTTGAGGGCTTTCTTGACTTCAAACACACGGGTCAAATTGGTAATGATGTCGTAGACATTGATGAGGTCATCAAACCAACAGTTGAACCAAAGCTCAATCAAACCGGCTGCACAATGCTAACAAGACCCGAGAAAGACATATGCTCGCTGTTGGAAGCGTATCATACGGACCAAGAAGATTCAACACATGAAATTACTTGGACAATACTCTCAGCTCAATTACGGAACATCTCCAAAAAGAATCAGACCAATCGGAGTTCATATGAAGGAGTTACTCAATCTACAAATCAGCTAATCCTGCACTTTCTCGATTTGGACCTGCGAGCACTTATTGGAGGCTTCCCACCGAACCAGAAGGAATTATGCTACAAATCAACTCACTATGAAATCTTGGTTCAACAACGAAGCTTTTAAAATTGGATTCACGACTATACCTATGTTGGTTTAAGAGTTATTCAATTTCTAAACTGGATGGTTCTACGCTTAGCTTATTTGGAAGCTGTCGGATTCAATCACTTCCAGACTTATGTGTGGCGGCCAGGAGACAATCTTAACCATAAAGAAGCTGTAATAAACGTCCTTAGCTGCACCATCAACCAGCGAATCTCCATTGGCTCACACTTTCCTAATCTAGACACATTCACATATGGACCATTTATGTGCAACGGCTATTTCCTTTTCAAGCTTAGTGTGGGGCACGAATTAAGGATTATCCCAGAGGCTTATAGAAGACCAATCAGCCATGGATATATCAAGTTCATCTCAAGATACAAGGCTTCTTTACTTTCCATACAAGGAAGATCATGCAACGGCTAGTAATATTAAAGCATAAAACTTCCTTGATCTTTTCTCATTCAATTTAGAATAATATAGTTTCCCTTTTCTTATTTTTGAACGTTGTACTCAGCCTATATAAGCTGATATTAGTCTCATTTAGAAACACACCTTTCAATCAACCATTTAAGAAATATAAACTTTGTTTTGCTTTTTATTCAAAGAGTGTCTTTGTTTAAATAGTTTGTCTTTAGTTTCATTTGAGAGATTCTTTAGATTATAGGATTAGGATTGTTTGTGTGATTCAAACAAGTCTAGTTCTCCAAAGATTGAGAGAATCAATCAACCCAAGGATTGAGAGAGTCAATCACCTATCTTTCACCTCCATTTCGAATTCATTCCACATTCCGCGAGTCTCGGCTTGGAATCTCGTGATCATCATATGATCAAAGCATCGGTGTGATTCCGTGCATACATCAGACATTCTCAGAGCTAAAAGCTCCTATCTCCAGGTTGTGTTCATCCAAACTTTATCTTTTTTATTTTCTGTTTTTGTTATTTAATTTCCATAAAAATAAAAAAAAATCAAAAAAAAAAGAATTTGCTTCAATTTGCTATTTATTTCGAATTTTCATTAAGAGAAACCCCATAAAAATTGCTTCAGATTTATTTTAAATTTGTTGATTTCTAAAAGTTTGATAAAATTCTAAAAAAAAAAAAGTAAAAGTTTTAGTTCTTTCTTTCAATTTTAGTTCAAAAAAAAAAAAAAAAGAGAATCGTGTTTTCCTTATTCCCTCTTTTGTCATTACTTATCTTTCCTTATTGTGTTGATACACGAGAGATTGATTTATTTCTTGTTCTGTTTTTGTGAGATACACACAAGAAACTTCAGAGAAAACCAAAAAGAAGACAATGGAATTTTCCGATGAGGATAGCACTTACCAAGCCTATGATGAAGATGGAAGTCAAAGCGAGGATAGTCATGTCTGGTACAACGTGGAGGCTAACTATAGAGAGTCATGGCATGGTGACGCATATTCATATTCTGATGACGAGCATGCCACAAAGAAACCAGAGCCCGAGCCACCAGACCGCTACCACACCATCTCCACCACACGAAGCTACCAAGAACCATCGATTGAACTAAGTGATACTTTTTACAACCAAGGTTCATGCTTAATATCTTTTTCAGGAAAAAAGAATTATCTTAGATGGGAGAAGGACATGGAAGATTACTTTTGGGATTACAACATCCGTGAAAAGGAGAAGGTATCATACGCAGTGGACACTCTCATCGGAGACGCTTACACATGGTGGCTTCTAGAGGAGAAATGTCGTATCTAGAGGAAGATATAAAGTGGCTAATGTATGAGCAGTTTGTGAAACAGAGCCTCACCCCTAGAACCTACCCAAAGAAGCAAGTAAACAGAAGGAGCGGTTACATATCTAATTCCCTAGCCTTTTCAGGTTACAGCAAGAAACCCGATGATTATCTCCAATGGGAGACTAATATGAAGCAATGGCTGAGAACCAACAACATTCCCAAAGAAGAAAAGTTGACTTATGCTGTTAACGCACTTACTGGAGATGCTTACAAATGGTGGTTAAAGGAATGTACGCCAGGCTTCTACAACAAACCAGTCTTAGAATGGGGAGATCTCAAGGCACGAATGTATAGAGAGTTTGTGAAGACGCATCAAACTCGTAGCAACATCACTACAAAGCCTATGTACAAAGCAATATCAAGGAACGTGATGAATACACCACACGTGCAGCCTGTTCGTGATCAGAAGTTTGTCTATGGGTCTGAGCCCAAGAAGGCGAGTTCAAGCACCTTGACAAACCAACCAGGAGCTAAGCAAGCAGTTCAGCTTAAGGAGACTCAACAAAAGTTAATCTCTACATCCTTACTTGAACCGCAAGCAAGATCACTTCAAGGTAAGTTCTCTAATTCTAGTTCTATCAATTTAAATGAACCTACATGTTATAGGTGTCATAAAAGAGGACATTTTGCTCCAACTTGTCCTTTTAGAGAATTGTTGAAATCTAAATCAATAGAGCTGAAACTGGATTCATCTAAAACAATTGATACTTTTCAATCTGATTTTAACACATCCAATTCAAGTGTCATGCATTTGTCTTTGCCAAAAGAAATTGATGCAGGTTCAGGCTCTGGAGAGGATCATGTAAACATGGTTATAGACATAGAAAAGAAGCTCATTGATCAAGAAGAACAAACAACTTTGGTCATGGATCAAAGGCGAACCTTAAACATCGAGATCACTACGGCTAGTAATGAGGAACAAACTAAGGTAAGTGAGTGTTTAATTCAGTTTGTTTATAATGATCCTAAGGCTTTCATAATGCACTTGATGTGTTTGAAAGAGCTTGAAAAAGATTCAGGTACAAAGGAGGAACAACTATAACCCGATTCACAAGTTTACACCCGAGGAAACGTCAACGGAGAAACAAATTGTGAATTAAGAAATTTTACAAGAGAGACTAGCTTACTGCTGAATGAAATCAGTAACAAAGCTTCCAGAGGAATCATTTCGTCCTTGCTGATCCAGGAAGAGCCACCAGATGCACAACATCCACTTCACCCAAACAATACACCATCTTTTACCCGAGGTAATTTTCTAAACTCGCACTTGTTTGAAGATGCTAACTTGATTTATGTCCGTGCAGATCCTACAATTTTGAGGACAAAATTCAGTCAAGGGGGAGGGTATGATGAGGTCATCAAACCAGCAGTTGAACCAAAGCTCAATCAAACCGGTTGCACAATGCTAACAAGACCCGAGAAGGACATATGCTCGCTGTTGGAAGCGTATCAGACGTACCAAGAAGATTCAACACATGAAATTACTTGGACAATACTCTCAGCTCAATTACGGAACACCTCCAAAAAGAATCATACCAATCGGAGTTCATATGAAGGAGTTACTCAGTCTACAAATCAGCTAATCCTGCACTTTCTCGATTTGGACATGCGAGCACTTATTGGAGGCTTCCCACCGAACCAGAAGGAATTATGCTACAAATCAACTCACTATGGAATCTTGGTTCAACAACGAAGCTTTTCAAATTGGATTCACGACTATACCTATTTTGGTTTAAGAGTTATTCAATTTCTAAACCAGATGGTTCTACGCTTAGCTTATTTGGAAGCTGTCGGATTCAATCACTTCCAGGCTTATGTGTGGCGGCCAGGAGACAATCTTAACCATAAAGAAGCTGTAATAAACGTCCATAGCTGCACCATCAACCAGGGAATCAGGCGAATCTCCATTTGCTCACACTTTCCTAATCTAGACACATTCACATATGGACCATTTATGTGCAACGGCTATTTCCTTTTCAAGCTTAGTATGGGCACGAATTAAGGATTATCCCAGAGGCTTATAGAAGACCAATCAGCCATGGATATATCAAGTTCATCTCAAGATACAAGGCTTCTTTACTTTCCATACAAGGAAGATCATGCAACGGCTAGTAATATTAAAGCATTAAACTTCCTTGATCTTTTCTCATTCAATTTAGAATAATATAGTTTCCCTTTTCTTATTTTTGAACGTTTTACTCAGCCTATATAAGCTGATATTAGTCTCATTTAGAAAGACACCTTTCAATCAACCATTTAACAAATATAAAGTTTGTTTTGCTTTTTATTCAAAGAGTGTCTTTGTTTAAATAGTATCATTTGATAGATTCATTTGATTCTTTAGATTATAGGATTAGGATTGTTTGTGTGATTCAAACAAGTCTAGTTCTCTAAAGATTGAGAGAGTCAATCAACCCAAGGATTGAGAGAGTCAATCACCTATCTTTCACCTCCATTTCGAATTCATTCCACATTCCTTGAGTCTCGGCTTGGAATCTCGTGATCATCATATGATCAAAGCATCGGTGTGATTCCGTGCATACATCATACATTCTTGAGAGTCTCCCAAAGCTCATTTGCGGTCTCACAGTATGAGTAAGCTTCAAGGATTTGAGCTTCAAGCCCATTTTGGAGAATGGCTAGATCGGTTTGGTCCTCTTGAAACCTTTTCGCCTCTTTGACACGCCTTGTCTCCTCAATTTCTTCTTCCTCATCGGATGAATCGGCGTCGGGCTCCTTTGTCACGAGGCTAAGATCAATGTGGTTCCATAGACCACGCCCACATAGGGCCGTTTTGGTGGTCCTTGACCACAAGAGATAGTTCTCTCCTTTGAGAGTAACCAGGAGAACAAGAGCTTTGCTTGAGCCGCCGGATTCCATAGTCTTCTTTTTGAAGATTCACGAGTATAACTCAAGTGAGAAAGGTAAGATATGAATTCCAAAGATTGAGACTTTGGAGAAAGAAAGAGAAGGTGTCGGGAAAGGATTTGTAACTGAGAATTTCGAAGAATTTTTAAGAGTTTAAGAATTGAATTGAACAAGAGTAAGCTTAAGAATCAAGAATCAAAGGATCATTGCTCTGATACGATGTTGGAATTTGCGGAATAAGATTAAGTAATTGAGAGAAGTTTCGGATTGAAGAAGATTAGAGAGAAAGAGTAAGAACTTGTTTTATTAAAATAAAATCAAGATAAGATTACAATGAGTTCAAACTCTCTTTAAATAGACAAAACAGAGAAGTGGTTGAAGAATTAAAGAAGCCTTGTGCATGCACATTCCAACGGTCGGGAATAAATGAGGATGCGGTTGCATGTTCCCGAGACAAGGGACGCGGATAGAAGAGAAAGGACGCTGATCGGATGGTCAACGCGGACCCAGAAAGTCAAAGCCCGCTCTGTTAATCTCGACTCTCGATACCCGCATCCATCCGGCAGTCCGTCCGAGCGTTCACCCGAGCATCCATCCGAGCGTCCGTTTGAGCGTACCTCCGGCCGTCCGAGCATCCATCCGGCCGTCCGAGCGAGCGTCTTTTTCTTTATTTACCTGTGATCAATACATAGGAGGAGGCGGTACCAAAGATGAACTTTATGTTTTAGAAGATATTACTCCAAGATCTTTTTCTGTTGCTTCTATTTTTCAATTACCGAATAATGCTATTTGGCATGCTAGATTAGGACATCCTCATGCTAGAGCCCTTGAGATTATGTTACCTAATGTTGTCTTTAATCACTTAACTTGCGAATCATGTATTTTGGGCAAACATTGCAAAACCGTATTCAATAAATCAACAACTATTTACGAGAATTGTTTTGACTTAGTACATTCGGATGTATAGACATCTCCATGTTTATCAAGAGATAACAACAAGTATTTTGTGACTTTCATTGATGAAAAATCAAAATATACTTGGGTTACTCTCTTGCCATCCAAAGATAGGGTATTTGATGCATTCATAACATTTGAAAGTCATGTCTTTAACCATTACAATGCAAGAATTAATATTTTTAGGTCCAATAATGGTGGTGAGTATACAAGAATTCGGTTCAAGGAGCATCTAGCCAATCACGGCATAATCTACCAAACATCGTGCCCTTACACACCCCAACAAAATGGTGTGGCCGAGAGGAAGAACCGACATTTGATGGAAGTAGCAAGATCAATGATGTTTCACACAAGCGTTCCAAAGCGGTTTTGGGGAGATGCGGTCATGACTGCTTGCTATCTCATCAATAGAACACCAACAAGAGTTCTAGAAGATCGGTAACCATTTGAGGTACTTACCCGAACTCAACCTTCTTTAGAACATCTAAAGGTTTTCGGGTGTGTTTGTTTTGTCTTAGTACCCGGAGAAAGACGAACCAAGCTAGATGGAAAGAGTACCAAGTGCATGTTCATCGGGTACTCCAATACTCAAAAGGGATACAAGTGCTACGATCCGATCAACAAGAAGTATCATGTATCCCGAGATGTGAAGTTCCTTGGGGAGCAAGGATACTATGAGAAGAAGGATTGGGATGATCTCAAAGACCTAGCGACTCCTTTGGATCAAGGCGTATCCTTGAGATTCTTACTCGAGCACTTGGGCGCGCCCGCAGCCACCGGACCAGAAAAGACAAATCCGGCCCCCGCCGGAAAGGAAGAGGAAGCGGCATAACCCGGGAGTCAAGAAGAGGTCCCGGTCCTAGCCGAAATAGAAGCGCCCAACGCCCAAGACGACGCCCGAGCAGACGCCCGAGATGACGCCCGAGCGGATGCCTGGGAAGAAGCATGCGCCGACGCTCGTGCCCACGTGCAAGATGACGCCGAGCCTCAAGCCGCCCCGCTCAGGAGAAGCAAATGGCTTAGGAGTGACCCATCCACTTGGAAAGAAAAGCGGGTCTACTACAACAATCAATCCGTGACACACCCCATTCAAGCCACATGTTCTCTTGCCCTTGTACCCTCGGATCACCGAGCGTTTCTTGTGAAGATCGACGAATACACCATTCCATCAACCTATGAGGAACCTATGGAAAAGGAAGAATGGAATGGTGCGGTTGATGATGAAGTTGGCGCTATGATCAAGAACCATACGTGGGATGAGGCCGATCTCCCGGAAGGCAAGCGAGCCGTGAGCAATAAATGGGTCTTCACAATCAAGCATTTGAGTAGTGGCGAGATTGAGCGGTTCAAGGCAAGGTTAGTTGCAAGAGGCTTCACCCAAACCTATGGCGATGACTACACGAATACCTTCGCCCCGGTATCCAAGCTCAACACGGTTCAGGTGGTTCTATCCTTGGCGGTCAATCTAGATTGGAAACTTTGGCAAATGGATGTGAAGAACGCTTTCCTCTAAGGCGACCTAGAGGAAGAGGTCTACATGACACCACCGCCTGCCTTGAGACCATTGTCAAGCCCGGCAAGGTCTTGCGATTGAGAAAGGCAATCTATGGTCTCAAGCAGTCTCCACGAGCGTGGTACAAGAAGCTAAGCCCCACCCTCTTGGAACGGGGTTTCAAGAAGTCAGAATTGGATCACACCCTCTTCACTATTCAAAGAGCCAACAAAATCATAGTGGTCCTTGTATACGTCGATGACCTCATCATATCCGGGAGTGCTAAAGAGGGCATTCAAGAAACCAAGGCCTATCTCAAGTCGGAATTTGAGATTAAGGACCTTGGTGAACTCAAGTACTTCCTTGGGATTGAGGTGTGCCGATTGTCAAATGGCTTACATATCTCTCAAAGGAAGTACACTTTGGACCTTCTCAAAGAAACCGGCAAGATGGGAGCTAAGCCGGCCAAGACTCCACTTGATGAAGGCTACAAGGTCATTCGAAAAGGGGAGATTGGAATATGGTGGAAAGGATCCTTAGATACTTGAAGGGAAGCCCCGGGCAAGGCATTTGAATGGGAAATAATGAATCATCGGAGCTAGTTGGCAATTGTGATGCCGATTGGGCCGGAGATCACAATGACCGGAGATCTACCACCGGCTATTACACATTTCTAGGAGGCAACTTAGTAACATGGAAGACGAAGAAGCAAAAGTCGGTCTTGTGCTCGAGCGCTGAAGCCGAGTATATGGCCATGAAGAAGCTCCGAATGAGCTTACTTGGCTAAAAGGAATCTTGTTGCATCTCAGAGTCACTCAAGACCACCCGATCACAATGCATTGTGACAATCAAGCGGCGATACACATTGCGACTAACTCGGTGTTTCACGAAAAGACCAAGCACATCGAGATAGATTGTCACAAGGTTCGGGAGAAGATCGAGCAAGGAATGACTCTTCCATGCTACACGAAGAGCGAGGAAAATACCAAGGAGGCAAATACCGAGGAGGCAAATACCGAGGAGGCAAATAACGAGGAGGCAAATACCAAGGAGGAAAATACCGAGGAGGAAAATACCGAGGAGGTAAATACCGAGGAGGAAAATACCGAGGAGGTCGCTAAAAATCTTACCGAAGAAACCGATGGGGAATTCACCAAGACCGATGGGGATATTACCGCAGAAACTACCCAACTCGATGGGGAATTTACCGCGGGTGGCACCAAAACCATAGCGGCTACCGTGTAGACCGGAGCCTCCGTTCAACCTCTTCGAAGAAGTCAAAGGATTAGGAGTGATCCATCCACATGGAAAGACAAGAGGGTCTTCTACAACAATGAAGCTGTGGCCCATCCTATCCAAGCGATGTGTTCTCTCGCTCTTTTGCCTTCGGACCACCAAGCGTTCTTGGGCAAGATTAATGAGCACACCATTCCTAAGACCTTTGAAGAGGCCATGGAATGTGAAGAATGGACTGTTGCGGTTGATGATGAGGTGGTGGCCATGGTCTAGAATCACACATATGACGAGGCTGATCTCCCCGAGGGTAAACATGCCATAAGCTCCAAGTGGGTTTTCACCATCAAACACTTGAGCACTGGTGAGATTGAGCGGTTCAAAGCATGGTTAGTGGCCCGGGGTTTCACCCAAACATACGGAGATGACTATACCGACACATTTGCACCGGTGGCCAAGCTCAATACGGTCCGGGTAGTCCTTTCTCTCGCCACAAACCTAGGGTGGGATTTGTGGCAAATGGATGTGAAGAACGCCTTTCTCCAAGGAGACCTTGAGGAGGAAGTTTACATGACTCCACCCCTGGCCTAGAATCCTTAGTTGCTCCCGGGAAAGTTCTCCGCCTCCGAAAGGTAATCTACGGCTTGAAACAATCTCCCCGGGCTTGGTACAAGAAGTTGAGTTCCACTCTCAAGGAGAAGGGCTTCAAGAAGTCCGAGCTAGACCACATTCTCTTTACCCTTCAAGGACTGCAAGGAATTGTGGTAGTACTCGTCTATGTTGATGATTTGATCATCTCTGGAAATGACAAGAAAGGCATTCAAGCCACCAAGGATCATCTTCACGAGGCATTTGACATCAAAGACCTCGGTGAACTCAAATACTTCCTTGGCATTAAGATTTGCCGGTTCACCAATGGCCTTCACATCTCCCAACGGAAATACACGCTTGATCTTCCTAAGGAGACCGGTCACTTGGCCTCTAAGCCGGCCAGAACACCTCTTGACGAAGGCTACAAGATCGAGCGAAAAGGGGAGAAAAATGAGTCCAAGGCCTATGAAGACCCATCAAGATATAGGCGTTTGGTCGGAAAGATGATCTACCTATGTCTCACAAGGCCGGATATTTGTTTTGCGGTAAACCAAGTGAGCCAACACATGAAGGAGCCTAAAGACCACCATTGGCATATGGTGGAACGGATACTAAGGTATCTCAAAGGATGTCCCGACCAAGGTATTTGGATGGGTAAGAATGGTAATGCCGAGCTAGGTTGCTATTGTGATGCGGCTTGGGCAGGAGACCACAACGATCGCAAGTCAACCACCGGCTATTGCACCTTCCTAGGAGGAAATCTAGTGACGTGGAAGACAAAGAAGCAAAAGGTGGTCTCATGTTCAAGCGCGGAGGCCGAGTATAGAGCTATGAAGAAGCTCACAAATGAGCTTACTTGGCTAAAGGGAATCCTCAAGGACTTGGGGATTGAGAACCCAAATCCAATAACTATGCATTGCGATAATCAAACCGCCATCCACATAGCAACCAACTCGGTGTTTCACGAAAAAACTAAATACATCGAGGTGGATTGTCACAAGGTTAAAGAGAAGATAGAGCAAGGAGTCACCCTACCGTGCTTTACAAGAAGTAAAGATCAATTGGTGGATATTCTCACCAAATCCGCAAGTCTTAAAGTTTGCAACCGCATCTTTAGCAAACTTGGACTTGTGGATTTGACCAAACCGTGATCAAGTCCTCTACCCGCGGCCATTACACTCTTTTTCCCTTAGTAAGTTTTTTTTCCCATAGGGTTTTACTTACTAAGGTTTTTAATGAGGTAATGTGTTGTGGGCTTTCCAAGCTTAGCCTAATTCCGTTAGGCTAAGCTTGAGGGAGAGTATTGATCATGAGATTAAAGTGTTCTCGGGAGTGTTCTCGGAAGAATAAAGTGTTCTCGGTGTTTCCGAGAGGGAAGTGTTCTCGGAAGGATCGGACACGCGAGCATACTGGCATCGAGGATTCACATACCGCAGATCGAAGTAGACTCGGGACTCATGATAATTACTCGGGCCTCCGATCCGCGTCCCTTATCTCGGGAACTTGCAACCGCATCCTCATTTATTCTTGACCGTTTGGATCCGACCGTTTGAGTGTTCATGCACAAGGCCACTTAAATGCTCAACCACTTATGCGTGTATTTATTTACGAGAAAGTTGTAACACTTGAATAATTATCTTGAATAAAAATTCTTAAGTTCTCACACTTATACTTTTCTCTCTTAATCTTTTCTATTTCCGCAATGTGAAGAGGTTGATCAAGCCAATGTTTTGAGATTGTCCAAAAAGCTAAAAGAGATTGAGATGCTTCAGATGGTGATTAGGCTTGGCGTAAAGGAAGGTTGAGAAGACTTGGAATTTCAAGAGCAATTATCCAAAAGCAACCGAAAAGGTTGAATTGTGTGTGAATGGAGGAGAACTCACAAGGGTGTATGGCTTCTAAGCACAAGGACCCGAAAGCTCCACCAAACGTTGGTCTCATAATCAAATGGCTCCTTTCTAATAGGACCATGAGATTAAGAGGAAGGATCAAGAAGCCAAAGACGAGGCCAAACTCCACTCTTAGCCTTCACGACGGCTAAGCGTGCGGGGGAGTATTAGAGAGGAAGCATCAAGAAAGGAGCAAGACCGAGGTGGAACAAAGAGGAGTCGAGGTGAAGCTCGAAGAAGAACGCAAGTCCAAGGCGGATGAAAAGGAGCCGAGGATGAAGCGCAAGACCTTGGTTTAAATCCCTTAAGATCTTGGATTGATACTCTTTTTCCTTAGTGTGGTTTTGTCCCAAAGGGTTTTCCCACTAAGGTTTTAATGAGGTCTCTCCTTGTATCTCCAAGTTAATACTTCACTCTATTGCGTATTAACTTGCGGGGGAGTGTTAAACAAGGAAAAGAAATAAGTTACCCAAGGAAAGACTATGTTCGGGTAACATTTGGGAAGAAGATAAGGAGAAGGCAAGGCTGAAATCACAAGACAAAGCCGAAGCATTCTCCACTCAAATGAAGCTTCACACATTGTGTGTGATCAGGAATGTGTGTGTATAGTCCAAGTGATCAAGACAAGGCTAGTTACTTAGAAGAAGTAACAATCAAGGAAGGAGCAAAGAAGAGACTATCAAGGTTCTTCTTTGCTATCCAAGTCTTAGTTATGCAAAAGGGAGAAGGCTGACTTATGGTATGGCTGACTTATGGTGGTATGTGACGGCTGAGTTATGGTGGTATGTGACGGCTGACTTATGGAAATGTTACCGTTGGAAGCTCTGCAACTTGGCTGTCTCTATCACTGTTCACAGTACCCACTTGTATGTTGACTTTCCTCCATAGGATTCAAAATCTAACGTTCATATTTGGAGTCTCCTTATAAATATGAGAGCTCATCATTTGTAATTCTTTAACTTGTTCATTAATAATAAAATTCAGATTCAAGTTCATTATTTTCTCTCTTTTATTTATTTAAGTTATTTTAAGTATTTTCATAATGTAGATTATTAAAGGAACTAAGTTATGGGTTTGATTCTCACGAATCAAACCCCACTTTCATGTTAGTTTCCTTCATTAATCTACATCATTTCTTCTTATTAAACTCCAAATCATTCCACACATATAATAGTTGGTTTTGTATAAACCAGTTTGTGTGGATTGTTTCTCAAACACATATAGGTGTTTGTTCTTCATAAATGAGCTTAGACTCATCAAAATCAAACAAATGGATCTCACCCTAAACACTAATCTCTCCTAATGTCTACATTTGGAATAATCTGATTTTGTTAAGTAAAAGAGAGAAAGATGAACTTGAATCAGATTTCTTTATTAATCAAGTTAATCAATTACAAAGGGGAATACCCAATATATATAGGAAAGTAAAAGAGGAATCAGATCCCTTATTCAAAATATGATCGTTGGTCATGTTAATCAAGGAGAGTACTTAAGGATTAATCTTTCCTTAAGTTACTAATGAAGAGTGTCCGAGACTTGGTGAATGATGGTCTAATGCGGTCATGCCTTGGAGAATCTAGGCCGTATCAAGTAGAAGCTAGGCCGCACGAGTTATGGTTGAGAACGCATCAAGAAGATTCTTGGATATTCGGACAATTGGATGCTCGACCCGCGGAACGGATTGGCATCGAGGAGCCCGATACGCGGGACGATGGAAACCAACCCGTGGGACGAGAGAAGACGCGGGACAATGCATACGCGGGACGGACAGTCCACTCGACCCGCGGGACGAAAGAACACGCGAATCAGTATACTTCGTGTGAGTTAAGTCGCGGGAAAGAATTCCCGAGTGGTCCCGCGCTTTGAATCTATGTGTGACCGTTTGAGGATAAGGTTTTGCTTTATCACTACAAGCCAAGATTTGCTTTATATCCAAAACCTTATCTCTTCCCAACATTCACTTTTCAAATCTGATCTCATTTTTCCTTTATATATGTATCTTCACTCATTTGTAATTTTTAACTTATTTTTGAATAAAATCAGTTTACACAAAATGTAGATTAAGGAGTAAAACCGTGTTTAGGGTGAGATCCTTTAGGATAAAACCCATTTATGTTTATCTCTTCTTCTTAATCACTCCTTAATCTATTATAATCTCTCTTAAATCTGTTTGGCTCAGTTGAGCATTTCTTGTTGATTCAACCCTTGTTAATGGTTGGATCTTTGTTTATGAACATGTTATGAACCCTAAAATCTAACATGGTATCAGAGCAGGTTGCTCGTGGGTTAAAAATGTTAGATTGAATCGTTATAAGGAGGTTTCCATTCTCCTTATGCGCTTAATCTAACAAACATTCTAAACATGATTTCCGATGTGCTTGTGTGGAAGAGATGGATCTCTTCTTTTGTTATTCTTTGTTTGTGTGAATGATTGTGTTGTAGAAGACTTGGATCTATTGCTCGGAGAAAGCTAGATCTGAGATTGAAGCTTGAAGAAGGAGGAAGCTTGAGGCTTTTCCCATGAAGATTGAAGAAGAAGAACCGAGAGGAAGCTCACGGTTTGGAGACGTCAAAATCTATAAAGCAGAAGCTCATTCCTTTGAAGAAATGAAGCTCAAACAAGAAGGTGGTTCCTTGATGGGTCAAGAAGTAAATTTCCAACCTTTGGAGCTGTTTTGAAAATGGTTCAAACAAGAAGGTGAAAGGGAGAAGAAAGTCCCAACCTTTGGAGCCTAAATCTAAAGACCAAATAAGCTAGATGAGTTTGTAAATGCTTATTTGTGGATCTATGGAAATCCGAGTGAGTTTGATACTCGGTCACTAGTGTGGAGCTAATCGGGATTCAAGGGAAGTTAGTCACGAAAATTTGAAGCTTTCCCTCCCATGAAGCTCAAGGATGTTTGTTTACTCTCAAGAAGCCTATGTTGGTGCGGTTAGATGAAGGAAGGATCGGTTGGTTTGCTAGAGAAAAGGAGTAGAATGAAAGTGGAGATTCTCAAATGGAGACCATTGGAGAGTAGAACATTCGGCCAAATGTGATTCAAACCATGGAAGCTTTAATTTGGGTAATTTCCTATCCATACTCTCTTGGTGGATGGACATTAAATGAATCCATGATCTAGCCTAAGAGAAACACATTTCATGAGAATAGAGAATACTTCTTAAATCTACCCCTTTCGTATACTCAAAATCTTTCTATTATTCTTTTAAATCTCCCAAATCTATCAATCTTTATATTCTCTACATTCTCTAAATTCAAAATCAGTTTGGAACCAAAGCCTAAACACAAACCAAACACTAACCCTAATCCTAATGTGCTTGATTACTCTTGGTTCGAATTCTCTTGTGTTGTGAATTCTCTTCGGTAAAAGAAAGGTTTCCCCTTTACCATAGCTCACCATGTGTGTGAAACTTATCACCGGACCCCTTATACTCTATGGTGATAAGGTTTGAGCACTTATGGTCCATTCTTGTGAGAATCATTGAAAGATTAATGTTGGTAACATTGAGAAGATGTTTGGTGTTGGTAACATTGATTGGAACATTGGTGGGAATGGGTGGGAATGGAAAGATTGCTTGGTGTTGTGCTTGTGTTATGTTTGGTAGCGGTTCTTGTTTGAATATGGAACCGATGATGCACATCCAAGGAGACCAAGGAGATGTAACTAGCTTTTGGAGATCAACTTGAAGTCATTCATGAAGCTAATAATTGTTTCCAATCTTGGGTGATGAAGAGTTGATTGAGCCGATGTGATGGAGTTATCCGAGATTGTTGCTTCAGATGGTGAAATAATCATGGCGTAAAGGAAGGTTGCACAGACTTGGTGATGTGATAATGGACCAGCAACTTGAACCTGAACTAGGAGCTAAGGAGCAGCTTGAACCTGAGGATGTGCAAAGAGCTTTGGAGTTACCTATTGGACCCATCACAAGGTCTAAAGCCAAGAAGTTAAAGCTAGCCATTAGCACATTGCTACGTCAGGCTGAAAGCAACCTTAGTAACTTAGCTAATCCAACTACTATGGTTGTGATTCAAGCTAACTAAGGGTTATCAATGGGAGGTGTATGACTTGTGCTCTTTTTCCCTTGTTCTGATTTTTCCCATTGGGTTTTCTAGACAAGGTTTTTAATGAGTCTTGTTCACACACTCTTAATCTGGCCCCATTGATAACAAGCTAAATAAGGCCCAGTTTTGGGTGTTTTCTTTTAATTTCGAATTTTAGGTCAAATAAGGAGTTAATGAGTTTAATTGTGGTTTTTCTAGGTGCTCTGCATGTAGAGCCTTTATTATGAAAGTTTTTCAAGTCTTCTCTCCTCCCTATATGTATTCTAATTTTGTCTTTCAATGAGAGTATCAAACTTTTTATCTAAAACCTTTCTACAATATGTTTGATCTTGTTGGATTGTTGGAGTGATTCCAATACCTTGTTCTTACTTTGGTGCGTTTATCCAAAGCTGGATCAAGTTGATAGTTCAAGAGTTTCTCCATCACTCTTGGAAGTATCCTTCAATTCCCCCTGTTCTGTTTGTGTTCTGATTTTTATCAATCCGCTGCATCATCAAAGGAACTTTCGTGATCTGATCAAAAATCAACCAACGAAGTGACTCTTGGGTTTGCAATCCTCTATAGGATCGCATCAAGTGGTATCAAAGCTGCTTCGTCAGGTTGTATCTGTGCTTTTAAATTCCTTCTGTTTTTGCGTAACACTCAAGTATCGATTTAGGGCTGATCGCATATCTGTTTCGCATGATTTTATACTCGAACTTGTAGATCAGATCGTGAACTATAAGAATTTGTATTAGATCTTGTGTTTTGGTTAAAATCTCGTCGAGTTATTGTGTTTTCAAATTCAACTTTTGCCTTTTAAATCCGAATTTCAGAAACTATTTTATTTGTAGATCTGTGTTTTAGAAACTGTTTTTTTCTTTTCTTCAAAGAACTTTTTACTTGTTAAATCCTTCTGATTTCAGGTACAACGGTGGATATTGAAGATGAAGAAACTAGTAACTCTCATCCCAACAAGTTGTATTTAGAGGCTCTCACAGCTACCATGTCCAAACTGATGGATGAAAAACTTGAGGCCTTTCGCCGTGAACGTAATACACCTGAACCGGTTGTAAATCAGAATCAAGAGAGACCATTAAGGGAACCTAGAATAGATGAAGAGGCTCGAGAATACTACAACCAATCCTCTTCCCACCGTAGTCGAAGGAGGCGTACATATGAAAGAGAGAGACCGCCACCAAGGGACAATTTCGGAGGTCTTAAAATCAATATTCCTCCATTCCATGGAACCAACAATCCAGATGCATACTTGGAGTGGGAGAAGAAGATAGAAATCGTGTTTGTTTGCCGAGAGTATCGGGAGGAGGATAAGGTTAAGGTGGCAGCCACTGAGTTCTACGGCTATGCTCTGTGTTGGTGGTATCAACTTGTGACCACTAGGAGAAGAGCTGAGGATTATCCCATAGAAACATGGAATCAGTTAAAGAGCGTCATGAGGAAGAGTTTTGTGCCAAGTCACTATCACCGGAAGCTACATCAGAGGCTAAGAAATTTGCTTCAAGGAACTAAAACCGTGGAAGAATACTACAAGGAGATGGAGGTGTTGTTGTTAAGGGCTAACATTCAAGAAGATGGTGAAGCTATCATGTCAAGGTTTATGGGAGGACTTAACCGAGACATCCAAGACAGACTTGAGACTCAACATTAAGTGGAGATAGAAGAGATGCTTCACAAGGCCATCATGTTCGAACAACAAATCAAGAGAAAGAGTTCTAGGCCTAACTATGGTGCAAACAAGTCTGGTTTCGGTTCAGGAAGGCCTAGCTATCAAAAGGATGAGAAAACAGTGTCTCAAAAGGATTACAAACCATTTATCAAGCCTAAAACAGAAGATCAAGATCCAAAAGGAAAGGCTAAGGTGGTTTCAAGAGCTAGAGATCACAAATGTTATAAATTTCAAGGTCATGGCCATTATGCGAATGAGTGTTCTAATAAGAAGATCATGATTCTTAGAGCTGATGGCGAGATAGAATCTGAAGAGGAAAAGTATGATCAAGGCTCATCAACTAAAGAAGAAATGGAGACACCAATGAAAGGAGAACTTCTGGTTACTAGGAGAACTCTAAGTGTTCTAACTAAGGCAGAAGAACAAGAACAAAGAGAAAACCTATTTCACTCAAGGTGTTTGGTCAAAGAGAAGGTGTGTAGTCTGATTATTAATGGAGGAAGTTGTACCAACGTAGCCAGCAAGACTATGGTAACTAAACTCAGTTTAAAGACTCTCACGCATCCTAGACCTTATTCCCTTCAATGGCTCAATGATACTGGTGAAATGTTGGTGCATCAGCAAGTCAAGGTCCCTTTTTCTATTGGAAAATATGAAGATGAGGTTGTGTGTGATGTTCTGCCCATGAATGCTAGTCACATCTTACTTGGGAGGCCATGGCAATCTGACAGGAAGGTTGTTCATGATGGATTCACTAATAGACATTCCTTTGAGTACAAAGGTAAGAAAACAACTCTCATTCCTATGACTCCACAAGAGGTTTATCAAGATCAGGTCAGTTTGAAACAAAGGGAAGGATCTTCAAAACCAACCAAGGAAAGTAAGCCTAAAACATGCTCTGAAAAATCTAAGTTGTTATTTGTGTTTAAAGAGACTCTTGTGACTGTTTCTAACCAAGAACCGGAGTATCCGAGTATGGTCAAGTCTCTTTTGCAGGATTATCTTGATGTTTTTCCAGAAGATAACCCTATAGGATTGCCACCAATTCGCGGGATTGAACACCAAATAGACTTCGTTCCAGGAGCTTCTCTTCCTAATAGGCCAGCCTATAGAACTAATCCCGTTGAGACTAAAGAGCTGGAGAGACAAGTAAAAGAGCTCATGGATAAAGGGCACATTCGTGAATGTATGAGTCCATGTGTTGTTCCGGTGCTGCTGGTTCCAAAGAAAGATGAGAGCTGGCATTCATGAGCTGGATTGTAGAGCAATCAACAACATAACAGTTAAGTATCACCATCCTATCCCTAGACTTGATGATATGCTTGATGAACTTCATGGTGCATGCATTTTCTCTAAAATTGATCTTAAAAGTGGTTATAGTCAGATTAGGATGAAAGAAGGGGATGAAAGGAAAATTGCTTTTAAAACAAAACAAGGTCTTTATGAGTGGCTTGTTATACCATTTGGTTTAACCAATGCACCTAGTACTTTTATGAGGCTGATGAATCATGTTCTTAGGAAGCATATAGGAGTCTTTGTGGTAGTTTACTTTGATGACATTCTGGTTTATAGTAAAAATCTAGAAGTGTTAGAATTTGATGAGACTAAGCTCATCTAACAAGAACAAACACACAAATGTGTTTGAGAAAGGAACCACACAAACCGGTTTACACAAAACCGAGTGTTACATGTGTGGAGAGATTTGGAGTAAAATACTAAAGATTAAGAGATCATAGACTAAATAAACATGGGTTCAATCCAAATGGATATCACCCTAAATGCAATGTCTACTCTTAATCTACATTGAAAATACTAAATAAGACTTAAGTAAAATAAGAGACAAATAAATATAAGAACAAGAGTTTTTTCTCTTTTGTATTAATTAATTAGATATCCAAAATGAATCTTACAAGTGGTATTTATAGACCACAAAATCAGAATCAAAATATTACATAAAAATAAAATCAAAATCAAAGAGTTGACCAA
Organism: Draba incana; assembly: GCA_963576765.1. Lineage (NCBI taxonomy): Eukaryota > Viridiplantae > Streptophyta > Magnoliopsida > Brassicales > Brassicaceae > Draba > Draba incana. The sequence continues at coordinate 17,766,859 of OY755217.1, forward strand.
ATTTGAATTCGGTCAACTATGCCAAACAGCACTATCCGACCGGCCAACGGCTCTATCCGGCCGGGTCATTCCAGGCATGTCTCAGGACTTCTCTCGGATCAGGACGGGACGGCATCGATCGCAGGACACGGATCATAACATAAGACTCGGACGCGGGACAGGATCAGTACGCGGGTCAGGACGCGACCCGCGTGTTTATCCGTTTTACCCGGGTCGGGTAAACGGATAAACACGCGGATCCTGGATCTTCTCTGGGTCCGCGTGATCCACATTAGGATGCAGCCTTTGACCCGCGCCTCGAGCATCTCGGTCCTGCGATACGAGGATCGGCCGGATTAGTACATGGCCGATCCCAATTTTCCCAATTTCCATTTTTCGCCATTTTCACGTGCGGCCTTCTTCATTCTTTATCCGGCCTCACTTAATATTAACATGAATGGCCTGGAACACCACTTACCAAGCCTTGAACGCCACTTGGTCTTCTTTTCCCAAAGTCACCCGAATATCTCTATGTCTTGGGTACTTTGGTTTCTTCACATGAACACCAATGTGTTCTCCTTGTTTAACACTCCCCCGCAAGTTAATACGCAGTAGCACGAAGTATTAACTTGGAGACACAAGGAGAGACCTTGTAACACCCGGTTTTTTTTTTTTTTAATGCGGAAAATTCCATAAAATAATAATAATAATAATAAATCTAGCAACCTAACCGGGTTCATTAGAAAAACAGAAAACACAACAACCCTAATCATCCTCTCCCTAAAGCCGTGATTCCGCGGTCACACTTTTCCTTTTCCTTTACCTGCAACACAAATAGGAAAAACGAGTTGCGTAAGTATTACATAAATACTTAGTGAGAACGGTACTACATACTAGTCATGATTATACTAGAAAACAATAACACACGATTTAAAAGACTATCGCAAGAAATACACGTGTGTCGATCGACACGTCGCACGGTGTCGATCGACGCTACAAATACTGGTGTCGATCGACACATCGCACGGTGTCGATCGACGCTTGCTTTCCAGTCGTGTCGATCGATACACCATAAGGTGTCGATTGACAGGACACTTTCTGAAACCGAGACAGTTACACAATTCACACGATTTCACGAAAAACAATCATCATCTCACGAAATCAGACCACGAAATCAACACAAAACCACCACAAAATCACTACGAGAATCCCTAAATCCATACGCTATCAATTCCCTAGCATAATCGAGTCTACGGTCGCGCACTCACCTCGATTATCGACGAAAACGACGAAGAACGCGATGAACGATGAAGAACACGAACTGACAGCAACGAATCGGCGAATCTCCTCACTGGAAATCGTCCCAAACACGGCTCCAAGGGACTCACGAACGGAAGAGGATCACGCAAGAGAGAATCACACAAAAACTCTCAAACTCTTTTCTCTCTTCTTTCTCTGCGTATTTAACTCCGTATACGGCCACAAAATATGTACCTCTGTATTTATACGGAAGCCCTAGGCTCCCTTAAACCGTCCCGTAAACCATACAATTAAACTCAATTGACCCGGTTCTGCAGACCAGCATGTCGAGCGACACTACACCTTGTGTCGATCGACACCAACATTTCCTTCGTGTCGATCGACACACCAGCGGTATCGCTCGACACGATCCAAAAATCAGCATTTTCGGATTACGGATGTTACAATTCTCCCCCACTAAACTGGATTCGTCCTCGAATCCTGCAAAAACACGTCCACACAGGACCACACTTTGGCCCGCACCGGCCAATACCACAAGAGATTCTCACATAATCTCAGAGGCTTACGACTAATCCTATGTTTATACACACGTTCCTCAGACATTTATTACGTTTGACTCATCCACACACTCTAGGGATGTAGGAATTCGTACTAGGTTACCCAGATTAATCTCTATTAATCCACCTACGTTACAGTTCCTTTTCCTAGGATCTAGGGTTTGTAAACGAATAAACGAATAAACGAATACCTGGAGTTTGCAGCGGAATTAGCAGGGAATCGAGATTACGAGCACGTCAAACGCTATGCCTCTACGGATAGTCCACACGCACACAAATAGGAATCCGCCGGAATGCTAGAACCGGTGATCAGATCTCTTTAGGGATTTAGTGTTTCAGAGTGACGGCTATCAGAAAAGTCTCTTATCCAGGTCGTGCCTCATATCTCTATATATGGGCCCTGGAGAAAAAAACTAATTATCCTGAACCGAGTCAGAATTAATTAAGTCGTTAAACCGAAATCCCTATTTCGGATTTAACTCGTGTCGATCGACACAACCCATGTGTGTCGATCGACACACTCTTTAAAACACTAAAATAATGTGTATCAAATACACATTATTTGGATCATTACATTAATGATTATTCCCATATAAAGCGCATCCTATTTGCTTAGGTGTGTGACCCTGTAGGATCATATAATACTACCAATGAGTTCATAACTCATAGATCATCAGAGGTTTCTAGCAAAACGTCATGATCACCTAGTATCATATGAATGTCTAATCTCGACATTACAACTATCACAGGAGTGATTACAAGTGTGATTTCAGGACATTCCCAACAATCTCCCACTTGTACTGGAATCAACTATTCCAATAATCCCTTTGTCGCTATATCTCGATATGGCATAAGGCAAGTACCGTGTCATCCTTATTCAACCAAAATCATGTTCATCGAACTCCGATTTATACTGACAATACAAACGACTGACATTCAGCTCGTTCGAGTGTGGCCACACATTCCTCAGTATCAAATCTTCCATGGGCCCTGAGATATTTATCTCCCGTTTTCCAGGAGGGACAAATCCCATCTTGTTCCATCCCTGTTCCTTCACACACTTCATGATACGCCCAATCAATGCCTTTATTGTCACCTGTAACGGATAACGTTTGACATTGTCAAAGCGGACCAATTCATATGTAAGAAATCATGATGAACTCAGGTCTAAGGAATATACTCTATACTCTCATGACACTTAATTTCCTGTAGAGTTCTCATTAGCGGGTCATGTCCGATCATATGTTCTCCAACATATATCTATGTGATTGACTTTAATACTCTTATTAATGACTCCATGAAACTTAGTCATCAGTCACCTCACATGCTAGTCTCACGCGGTTGTTAGTGTCCCACATTAACAACCTCGACCAGGGACAAATATAATCTATGTCATTTAATTCTCATAGGGTTTCATGATCAAGTCCTCAACTTGATGACCTATAGAATGTCATAAATTACTTTGGGACTCATTATTTAAAAACACAATTAAATAATACCGAAATCATATTTCATTAAAATAATCAAAGTGTGATTACAAGAACATTAAAACCTAACCAAAAACAAGACAACTCCCACTAAAATCAAGATCACATCTTAATTTCCTTCAGTCCTATAGCAGCCGTATGACTGTCATGCTTAGGTCTTGGGAGGGGCTTGGTCAGAGGATCAGCGACATTCTCATCCGTGGGAACTCGACTGATCTTCACGTCTCCTCTATCAATTATATCACGAATCAAGTGATATCTCCTCTCTATGTGTTTGGATTTCTGGTGAGATCTTGGTTCCTTTGCCTGAGCAATTGCTCCATTGTTATCACAAAACAATGCTACAGGCTCCAAGATACTAGGAATCACACCAAGTTCAGACACGAACTTCTTGATCCAAACAGCTTCCTTTTCTTCTTCCGAAGCGGCAATGTATTCAGCCTCAGTAGTGGAATCAGCTACAGTGCTCTGCTTGGAACTTTTCCAACTTACTGCACCGCCATTCAGACAAAATACATAACCAGACTGAGACCGGAAATCGTCTCTGTCCGTCTGAAAACTTGCATCCGTGAATCCACTTATGACTAGCTCATCACTTCCTCCATATACCAAGAACTTATCCTTAGTATTTCTCAAATACTTGAGGATATTCTTGACTTCTGTCCAGTGACACTCACCTGGATCAGATTGGTATCTACTCGTCATGCTTAAGGCACAAGCAACATCTGGACGAGTACAGAGCATGGCATACATTATAGATCCTATTGCCGAAGCATAAGGAAACCTATTCATTCGTTTCCTCTCAGCTTGTGTCGAAGGACACTGCTTCTTGCTAAGAATAACGCCATGCAACATAGGCGTGAAGCCCTTCTTGGAATTTTGCATATTGAATCTATGTAATACCTTATCAATATAAGTATCCTGACATAATCCAATTCGCATATTTAATCTGTCTCTATAGATTGTAATTCCAAGAATGTACGCGGCTTCACCCATGTCTTTCATGGAAAAACAACTTCCAAGCCAAGTCTTGACAGACTGAAGCAATGGAACGTCATTTCCGAGAAGAAGTATGTCATCTACATACAGTACGAGAAATGCAACTCCGCTCCCACTAGTCTTCTTGTATACACATGGTTCTTCTTCGTTCTTGATAAAGTCAAACTTTTTGACTGCTTCATCAAAACAAAGATTCCAACTCCTTGATGCTTGCTTCAATCCATAAATGGATCGATGAAGCTTGCATACTTTCCCAGCATTCTTAGGATCAGTGAAACCTTCAGGTTGTGTCATATACACATCCTCTTCCAGAATTCCGTTAAGGAAAGCTGTTTTCACATCCATCTGCCAAATCTCATAATCATAATAAGCGGCAGTTGCTAGGAGTATCCGAATGGATTTAAGCATAGCGACTGGGGAATAGGTCTCATCATAGTCAATACCATGAATTTGCTTGAAACCTTTAGCCACTAATCTAGCTTTGAATATCTGAATATTCCCATCCACGTCAATCTTCCTTTTGAAGATCCATTTACACTCAATGGGTCTTACACCATCGGGTAAATCTACCAAGGACCATACTTGGTTTTCTGACATGGATCCCATTTCGGATCTAGCGGCTCCAAGCCACTTTTCGGAGTCAGAGCCCAACATCGCTTCTTCGAAATGCGTAGGCTCGTCACTGTCAATGATTAACAAGTCATGACAGTCGTTCACGAGAAGACCGTAGTATCTCTCGGGTTCGTGACGAATCCTTCCGGATCTGCGAACTTCAGGCATCACAGGTGCAGGTTCCACAACTCCTTGTGGTTCAGGTTCCACAACTCCTTGTGGTTCCACCTTCTGCTCTTCCTGATAAGGTTGAGCAGGTTCCTGTGATTCTCGAACTTCTTCGAGTAGTACTTTACTCCCACTATTCTTCTTGTGAAGAAACTCTCTCTCCAGGAAAGTACAATCCCGAGCAACAAACACTTTGTTCTCAGAACGGTTGTAGAAGTAGTACGCCTTGGTTTCCTTAGGATAACCAACGAAAAAGCACTTATCAGATTTGGGTGCAAGCTTATCGGATATTAAACGTTTTACATAAGCTTCACAACCCCAAATTTTCAGAAAAGACAAACTTGGAACATTTCCAGTCCACATCTCATGTGGTGTCTTCGCAACTGATTTTGATGGGACTCAGTTTAGTGTAAACGCAGACGTTTCTAGAGCGTATCCCCAAAAGGATAATGGAAGGTCTGTGTGACTCATTATTGATCGAACCATATCCAATAGGGTCCGATTCCTCCTCTCAGAAACTCCATTCCATTGGGGTGTTCCAGGAGGAGTGAGCTGTGAAACAATTCCACACTCTCTCAGATGATCACTGAACTCTTGACTTAAGTATTCTCCTCCACGATCTGATCGAAGAGCTTTAATACTTTTGCCAAGTTGGTTCTCTACTTCATTCTGGAACTCCTTAAATTTCTCAAAGGATTCCGACTTGTGTCTCATTAGATAGACATAGCCATACCTACTGAAATCATCAGTAAAGGTAATGAAGTATTGATAGTTTCCTCTAGCACTTGTGCTCATCGGGCCGCATACATCTGTATGTACAAGGCCCAATAAGTCACTGGCCCTTTCATTTGGTTTGTTGAAAGGGGCCCTTGCCATTTTGCCCATCAAACAAGATTCACATTTCTCACATGATTCATAATCAAATGAGCCTAAAAGTCCATCACTATGGAGCTTCTGTATGCGTTTTTCATTTATGTGACCCAAACGACAGTGCCAGAGAAAAGTTGGGTTTTCGTCATTGGACTTAAACCGCTTAGCATTTATGTTATATACGGGCATTGATTGGTTTAAAACGTAAAGCCCATTCTCTAATGGGCCGCTACCATAAAACATACCATCACGATTGAAAGAACAACATTTATTCTTAATAGCAAAATCAAATCCTTCTAAATCCAAACAGGAAACAGAAATGATGTTTCTGCTTATCGCAGGTACATAATAGCAATTGTTTAATTCTAAAACCAAACCCGAAGGCAAAGACAAATGATAAGTGCCCACGGCCAACGCAGCAACCTTTGCTCCATTCCCGACTCGCAGCTCCACTTGCCCTTTCTTCAGCGTCCTACTATTGCTTAGTGCCTGCACATTAATACAAATGTGAGCACCACAACCGGTATCTAATACCCATGAGGTAGAACCTGTAGAAGTAACATTTACTTCAATAACATAAATACCTGGAGAAGTCGTCTCGTACGTCTTCTTTTTGTTCTTCAAACCTTCCAGGAATTTGTTGCAATTTCTTTTCCATTGCCCCGGCTCATTACAGAAATGACATTTATCAGCACCAGAAGGGCCAGCCTTTGGCTTAGGAGTCGGCGCAGGTTTGTCCTGGTTCATAACCTGGACGCTCCTGCCCTTTCCCTTTCCTTTGCCGGGTTTCTTAAACTTATTGCCCCTTTGTACCATAAGCACATTTGGGGCACCCTTCTTGATGTTTGGCTCAGCTGTCTTGAGCATGCCATGTAACTCAGTCAACGTCTTCGTCAAGCTATTCATATTATAGTTCATAATGAACGTATTATAGCTTGGCGGCAGTGACTGTAGTATGATGTCAGTAGCCAACTCTTGGCTAATGGGACAGTCCAGTTTTCCCAAGTTATCAATATAACCCATCATCTTGATGACGTGGGGACTCACTGGAGCATCACTTGGGAGCTTGCACTCAACTAGAGATTTAACCGTCTGGTATCTCTCAGTTCGAGCTTGCTCCTGAAACATAGCTTTCAGGCTAGTGATTATCTCGATGGGCGACGCCAAGTTCTCATATTGCTTCTGCAAATCTGAGTTCATGGTAGCCAGCATCAGACAAGTCACATCGACCACATCATTAGAATGCTTATCCCAAGCATTCTTTTCTGTCTGTGAAGCATTGGAACGGTACTTCTCGGGGAGAACTTTATCAAGGACATATTCCTTTTTCTCCTGTCTGAGAACAATTCTCAGATTCCGATACCATTCAAGAAAATTAGATCCTTTCAACTTGTCCTTCTCAAGGACGGATCTTATGGAGAAAGTGTTGTTAAAGCTTGACATAGCTGAAACAAAAGAGGTAGAGGGTTAGTTATGATGTTCAACAAAAGAGTAAACTTAACAATTAAGAAAACTCGCATTATATTCAAACTATATTTCCTCAAAAGAATATAATGATCCAAGATCCATGTTTCACTAAAACCCGAGCAAGCCACTGGCTGTTACTCAAATCTTAGCTATACAGGTAAGCAACACTTTGTTAATCATATCCAATATGACTCTTGGTTGTGGATAAAACATCTTATGTTCTAACCACCTGATGTCTCTGGGCCCAGAACTTCTGATAGCCCATTCAAGCAAACCAATCTCTTCTGTCATGTAATAGTTGATGCCATGCACTGCAAGCCCATCAACTCAATTACCTACTGCCTCACTCATGTCACTGCAGATACCTTGCACTGCAATCCTATCGCGCAATGAAAAGAGCCTTGACAGCTGACAAGATCGGGAAGACATCCAGAACACTTGATATTTATTCGAGGAACTGAACATTTAATCCTCAATACATATCATATATGCATTCAGGAACCCAATCTCATTAAATCCGGTTCGGTTATTCGATTTCAGGTTCACTAACCATCAACCTGCATAAGCTGTCGATCGACACTACCTTAGTGTCGATCGACACTTACTCTTCTGTTACAGTTCATCGAAAACCGATCAATCCAATTGAACCGGATTCGATAACCGACACAAAATTCCAATAACCGGTCTGTGTCGATCGACGCAACATTTGTGTCGATCGACATGACCAAACCAGATTCAATCTTCGATAACTGGTCAATCTAATTGAACCGGATCGATAACCGGTCAATCTAATTGAACCAGGTCGGTTTTGGTCTCTGTCGAGCGACACAACATTTGTGTCAATCGACACGAACCAAACCAAATCAATTTTGCGATAACCGGTCAATCCAATTGAACCGAATCGATAACCGGTCAATCCAATTGAACCGGGTCGATTCTGGTCTCTGTCGAGCGACACAACATTTGTGTCGATCGACACGAACCAAATCGCTATAAACCGAAATTAACCGGTTTAATTGATTTGTTAACCAAGCGCGATAACCGATTCAATCCAATTGAACCGGTTCATTGTATGCAAGGCAGATACAGACGTGTCGATCGACACAACCATTGTGTCGATCGACACGACTAGGGTTCTTATGCGATTTGAGCAGTTTAATGACAAAACGATTTTGCAAATTTAACTAGATCAAATTCGATTACTGTTCAACAGATTAATACGTTAAACCCTAAGGCTCTGATACCACTGTAGGAATTTGTACTAGGTTACCCAGATTAATTTCTATTAATCCACCTACGTTACAGTTCCTTTTCCTAGGATCTAGGGTTTGTAAACGAAAAAACTGAAAAACTGGATCTCGATTATACCTGGAGTTTGCAGCGGAATTAGCAGGGAATCGAGATTACGAGCACGTCAAACGCTATGCCTCTACGGATAGTCCACACACACACAAATAGGAATCCGCCGGAATGCTAGAACCGGTGATCAGATCTCTTTAGGGATTTAGTGTTTCAGAGTGACGGCTATCAGAAAAGTCTATTATCCAGGTCGTGCCTCATATCTCTATATATGGGCCCTGGAGAAAAAAACTAATTATCCTGAACCGAGTCAGAATTAATTAAGTCGTTAAACCGAAATCCCTATTTCGGATTTAACTCGTGTCGATCGACACAACCCATGTGTGTCGATCGACACACTCTTTAAAACACTAAAATAATGTGTATCAAATACACATCATTTGGATCATTACATTAATGATTATTCCCATATAAAGCGCATCCTATTTGCTTAGGTGTGTGACCCTGTAGGATCATATAATACTAGCAATGAGTTCATAACTCATAGATCATCAGAGGTTTCTAGCAAAACGTCATGATCACCTAGTATCATATGAATGTCTAATCTCGACATTACAACTATCACATGAGTGATTACAAGTGTGATTTCAGGACATTCCCAACAAGGGAACCACCATCCCCTCGGGAAACAACCGTCTCCCCGCACTATAGAGGAACCACCGTCCCAATATAGGCACTCTGTACTATAACGGAGACCACCGTCTCGGTATAAGTACTCCGGAAACCACCATCTCCTGGAGGGACCACTGTCTCAGAGACCACCGTCTCTCGGCATGTATACAGGAAACCACCATCTCCAGCACATGAGCCATCTGTAATAAATGCTAAAACGCCTATAAACATCAGCGACTAGGTCACCTCACGTGGTCTAAACTCGATACTCCCACCGGAATATCCACAAAAACACGACCCGCTCTGGTCCTCACACACATACGTCAGAAAACATAGTCTGATACTCCAAAAATATAAGGAAAAACTCATCTCATAAATCTCCAAAAGTACATCGTTACAACGAAACGAAAATACAGGAAGCAAAATACAACACCGGCACTAAAGGCCAAAAGAAACTAGAACCACAAAGGAAGCTAAGCTCAAACGACGACCTGCTTGTTGAACCATTTCCTGAACTTCAGCTTCATCTTTGCCTCTGGCTCCCAAGTCTCCTCCTGGCAGCCGCCACAATCCCACAAAATATGCAACAACGGAATCTTCTTCCGGCACAGTTCCTTGACTCTCATCTCGAGAATCCTCACGGGAACCGTCGGAACCATCAAATCAGGCTGCAGATCCACAGGAATCTCAGGCACTAACACCTCCGACTCATGTAGGCACTTCCTCAACATCGACACATGGAAAACCTTATGAAATGCCTTCATGATCGGTGGTAACTCAAGCCGATACGCTACCGGTCCCACTCGCTCCACCACAGGAAACGGACCCATAAAGCGCGGACTCAGCTTGTTCTCCGAAATGGACCTGTTAGGGCCCCTCAACATAGCCATCTTGAGATACACACAATCTCCAACCTCAAACTCAAGCTCACGCCACCGCTTATCAGCGTAGCTCCTCTGACGATCTTGAGCTTCCTTCATGTTCAATCTCACGACTCGGATCCTCTCTGTCGTTTCCTGAACAAAAGTAGCTCCAAGAACACTGCGCTCCCCCACTTGGGTCCAACATAAAGGCGTCCTACATGGCCTCCCATACAAAGCCTCAAAAGGAGTCATCCCGATACTCGCCTGAAAGCTGTTATTATACGCAAACTCTACTAAACTCAAGTGATCGTACCAATGACCACCCCAATCTAGAACACACATCCTCAGCAAATCCTCCATAGTCTGAATAGTCCTCTCTGACTGCCTATCAGTCTGCGGATGATAAGCCGTACCCATATGCACCTTAGTGCCCATCTCTCCCTGAAACGCTCCCGAAAACTCAGATGCAAACCTGGGATCCCGATCAGATACAATACGGGCTGGCACTCCATTCAGCCTCACAATCTTCTGCACAAACTTCTTAGCCAACTTAGCCGCTCCATCGGTCTTCTTAATGGCCAAGAAGTGTGCTGACTTAGTCAACCGATCCACGATCACCCAAATAGCATCAAACGTCCGCGAAACAGGTAATCCCACTATGAAATCCATCGTAATCATATCCCACATCCACTCCGGAATGGGTAAACTATGCAGAAGACCACCAGGAACCTTGTGCTCTGCTTTAACCAAAGAACCCGTGTTGCACTTAGCAACATAAGCTGCCACATCTCTCTTCATCCCGACCCAGTGATAATACCGCTTGAGATCACGATACATCTTAGTCGCACCCGGATGAATCGAGAACTTGCTCGAATGAGCCTCACTCAGGATCTCCTGCCTCAACGCCTCATCGCGAGGTACACAAACACGACCACAAATCAAAATCGTCTCATTTAGAGAGACAATAAACTCAGAATCCTCAGCTCACGACGCACCAACAAAACCCTGATCACTCTGCTGAGCCACTCTGATCCTACTGAGAAGATCTGCTTGATCCACTGCCTCTAAGCCCAAAGGCTCCTCTGAAATAGCATATAACCGCAAAGTGCTAACCTCGCTCACAAGCGACTCGATATCCTGCTCACGGGCGGAATCGGACCTCCGCCGACTCAAGGCATCTGCCACCTGATTAGCCTTGCCCGGATGGTAGGTAATCTCTAGATCATAATCCGCTAACAGCTCAACCCAGCGCATGTGCCTCATATTCAACAACGGCTGAGTGAAGATATGCTGCAGATTCTTGTGATCCGTGAAGATCTGCACTCTCCCTCTATAGAGATAAGACCTCCAAATCTTCAGAGCAAACACGACTGCTCCCAACTCTAGATCATGCGTAGGCCGATTACGCTCACTACCCTGCAACTGCCTCGAGGCATAAGCAATAACTCGACCCTCCTGCATCAAAACGCAACCCAAACCAACTCCTGAAGCATCAGTATACACGGTATAAGGCTTCCCCGACTCGGGTAATGCCAATACCGGCATACTAGTCAACATCTCCTTGACTCTTGCAAAACTCTCCTCGCACTCCGGCGACCAGACAAACGGAACATCCTTACCGGTCAGCTTCGTCATCGGCTGCGCCACACTCGCAAAACCCTTGACGAACCTCCGATAATAACCTGCCAAACCCAAGAAACTCCTGATCTCGGTAGCACTGCTCGGTCTAGGCCAATCTCAAATAGCCTCAATCTTAGCCGGATCCACAGAAACTCCCTCCGCAGAAACAATGTGGCCAAGAAAACCCATCTCTCGCTGCCAAAAACTGCACTTGCTCAACTTAGCAACCAGCTTCTGCTCCCGAAGCTTCTCAAGAACCAACCGCAAATGCGTCTCATGCTCCTCGGAACTCCTCGAATAAACCAGAATATCATCGATAAAAATGATAATGAACACGTCCAGATACTCCTTGAACACGTCGTTCATCAACCGCATAAATGCCGCAGGCGCATTCGTCAACCCAAAAGGCATGACTACGAACTCAAAATGCCCATAACGCGTCCTGAATGCCGTCTTGCGAACATCTGCCTCGTCAATCAGAATCTGATGATATCCAGAAGCCAAGTCAATCTTGGAGAACCAAGTAGCACCCCTCAACTTATCTAGCAACTCATCAATCCTCGGGAGAGGGTACTTGTTCTTTACAGTGACTCGGTTAAGTCCCTGGTAATCGATGCACAACCGGAAACTCCCATCCTTCTTCTTCACAAACAGAACCGGTGCTCCCCACGGCGAAACACTCGAACGAATGAAACCCTTACCCAGAAGGTCCTCTAGCTGCTTCTTCAGCTCTGCTAACTCTGCTGGAGCCATCCTGTAAGGAGCCTTAGATATCGGAGTTGTTCCCGGCTCCAACTCAATTGTGAAAGGATCAGACCGAGATGGTGGTAATCCCTACAACGACCGGAAAACATCCTCAAACTCACTAACAACTCGAATATCCTGAAGGGCAACCTCACCACTGGACTCCGCCATCACAATCGTTGCCAAAAATGCCTTGCAACTTTGCTCTAACATCTGCTCTGCCTGAATAGCCGAGATCACAAGACTACTGGAAAACGGTCTCAACCCCTGAAACACCAATCTCCCACCATCGCGCTCAAAGCTCACTCTGCCTCTGAAGCAATCTAGTTGAACCTGGTAAAACGATAACCAGTCCATCCCAAGAATCACATCATAAAGCGCCAGTGGACTAATCACCAAGTCTGCTGGCATCGAATGCCCTGCAATCTGAACATCCACTGCTCTAGCACGGCCCGAAGTAGCCAGGAAACCACCTCCAGCCACCTTGACCACGCCTGCACGCTCACCAGCATTGCTCTGGATGCCACTGCTCTCGGCACGCTCCGGAGTAATGTAGCAGTTCGATGCTCCAGAATCAAACAGTAGTGGGACTCAAAACCGCCCACTAATAAGGTCCCTACACAATTCACATGCATTGAGAACCTTGGGACTCGACCACAAATAAAATAATGGAAACAAACGACAACCACAAAGAAAATTCTACCTCTAGGAATTTACGAAGTTAAGTCCAGAATTTTACCTGTGATCTGCCCGGCGTTGCTGTTCTGGCCGAACTCTGCTGGAGAATACATATGCGGTGCTGGACCAATCTGACCAATTGGCTGCTGCACTGCCGTAATCTGACCCAAAGACTGAACTCCAGCTGGCTGAATCGCTGCCACAACTGGCTGCTGCAACTGGGGGCACATAGGCCTGAAATGCCCCGGCTCACCGCACTGGAAGCAAACCTTAGCCCCCCGAGAACCCTTAGGACAGTTCACCACCCGATGCTCCTCACTGCCGCAACCAAAACAACCCTAAGCGTTGCGGCTACCTGGACTCGCCCTAGAGGGATCATCCCACCTCTTCTTCTGGCCCTGCACAGGCTTACCGCCTTTGCCAGAACAAGAACCAGAACTTCTACCCTGCTGATGCTGCTGCGGCTGCTGACTCCTCGGCTGGACAGCAGGAGCCACAGCAGGCTGCACGACAACCGGACCAGACTGCTCACGCTGATCCTCCTCAATCGAAGCTGCGAGCTCCACAAGATCCGCCCACGAGACGTATCTGCCACCCCTGCACTGGGTCCTGATACTCAACCGAAGTCCCTGCAAGAACCTCTGAACCAAAGCCCGCTCGTCATCCAAACCATGCCCAGTATGAACCACCAGCCTGCTGAACTCGGTGTCATACTCACGCACTGACAGCTCTCTCTGCATCAAGGACATGAACCTCATCAGAAGATGGTCTCGAGCCTCCTGAGGGAAATACTTGGCGTTGAACTCAGCCAAGAATTCACCCCTAGTCCACTCTGCACGCCAAGCCTCAATAGCGCGCCACCAAAAATGGGCATCACCACTCATATAGTGGACATCCAACTCGACCTGAAACTCGGCAGGACACCTGATCGATCTGAAGTTACGCTCTAACCTCAGACGCCACTCATCAGCCGCCTCAGGACCAACTCTACCCTCGAAGAACGGCGTAGCTATCCTCTGCATCTGTCCCATCATCTCGAGATAAGACGGAACATGCGCTGCCACTGCAGCCCTCGGCTGCTCAGCCACAGCAGCCCTCTGCTGCAAACCGACCACTGGAGGAACACCCAGAGCCTGCTCAGGAGCTACCGGCGGAAAACGTGCCAATAACTGCATCAGCAATCCCACGACCTGGTCATCACGATCCGGAGCTGCAGCAGCACCCCCACCAGGGCCCACTAGAACTCCCCTGCCTCTACCGGTACCGGCCAACACACTGGCACTAAGCGACTGGGACTCTGACGCGGTCGCCACACTCGGGGTCACACTCTGCGCCGCACTCTCGGCTGACTCAGCAACTAGCCCATGACCACGGCCCCGGCCTCCATGGCCACCAACTCTGCCACCACGGGCACCAGCTCTACCATGACCTCTAGCTCTAGTATCCATCTCACTGAAACACAGATCAGTAGATAAGTACCGTAGAAGTCACAATAAAAAATACACAAAACTTACCGCGGAATCTCATTGAAGGCCGAAGAGGATGATTTCTAAGACTAACTGTTTGACTGAACACAATTAATCAATTAAACACATAGTCTCAGTTCATCCAAACCTAGCAGTCCTAAAAACGTCTTGGCTCTGATACCAAAATGTAACACCCGGTTTTTTTTTTTTTAATGCGGAAAATTCCATAAAATAATAATAATAATAATAAATCTAGTAACCTAACCGGGTTCACTAGAAAAACAGAAAACACAACAACCCTAATCATCCTCTCCCTAAAGCCGTGATTCCGCGGTCACACTTTTCCTTTTCCTTTACCTGCAACACAATTAGGAAAAATGAGTTGCGTAAGTATTACATAAATACTTAGTGAGAACGGTACTACAGACTAGTCATGATTATACTAGAAAACAATAACACACGATTTAAAAGACTATCGCAAGAAATACAGGTGTGTCGATCGACACGTCGCACGGTGTCGATCGACGCTACAAATACTGGTGTCGATCGACACATCGCACGGTGTCGATCGACGCTTTCTTTCCAGTCGTGTCGATCGATACACAATAATGTGTCGATCGACAGGACACTTTCTGAAACCGAGAAAGTTATACAATTCACATGATTTCACGAAAAACAATCATCATCTCACGAAATCAATCCACGAAATCAACACAAAACCACCACGAATACAAGAATCCCTAAATCCATACGCTATCTATTCCCTAGCATAATCGAGTCTACGGTCGCGCACTCACCTCGATTATCGACGAAAACGACGAAGAACGCGATGAACGACGAAGAACACGAATCGGCGAATCTCCTCACTGGAAATCGTCCCAAACACGGCTCCAAGGGACTCACGAACGGAAGAGGATCACGCAAGAGAGAATCACACGACAAACGAATCACGATACCCCCAAATTCACACAAAAACTCTCAAACTCTTTTCTCTCTTCTTTCTCTGCGTATTCTACTCCGTATACGGCCACAAAATCGTACCTCTGTATTTATACGGAAGCCCTAGGCTCCTTTAAACCGTCCCGTAAACCGTACAATTAAACTCAATTGACCCGGTTCTGCAGACCAGCGTGTCGAGCGACACTACACCTTATGTCGATCGACACCAACATTTCCTTCGTGTCGATCGACATGATCCAAAAATCAGCATTTTTGGATTACGGATGTTACAGACCTCATTAAAACCTTAGTGGGAAAACCCTTTGGGACAAAACCAGACTAAGGAAAAAGAGTATCAATCCAAGATCTTAAGGGTTTTAAACCAAGGTCTTGAGCTTCACCTCGGCTCCTCTTTTGTTCCGCCTCGGTCTTGCTCTTCTTCCTTTTAATACTCCCCCGCACTCTTAGCCGCCGTGAAGATTTGTGAACAAAGGCTAAGAGTGGAGTTTGGCCTCATCTTTGGCCTTTTGAATTCGATGGTGTGGTTGGATCTTTCCAATCTCCTTGACTTCACACCTCTCTTGAGGAATTCGGACCTTCATGATCCACACAACTCAACCTCTTCGGTTGCTCTTTGATAATCACTCTTGAAATTCCAAGTCTTCTCAACCTTCCTTACCGCCAAGCCTAATCACCATCTGGAACCCCTTCGGATAACGTCAAAACATTGGCTCGATCAACCCTTCATCACCACCCACGACTCCTTTGGCTTCATGAATGACTTCAAGATTGATCTTCAAAGGCTAGTTGCATCTTCTTGGATTCCTTGAGTTTGATTTCACCTTGCATACACACAATAAACAAATTGGATTAGTCATATTCAAAAATTGAAGTTTAAAATCATAAACCAAAATTAAGCTATTGATTTTAACTATAGCTAATTCGGTTTTATCAACTCAATTTCATCATGATTTTAAACTGATTGTGCGAGCTTTTCGGGGCTCGGCACGTCAATTACCCTCAACGTGCAACAACACCGCAATCATGACGGCATGTCGTTTGCAGCACTTCAAGGTATCGATCCACAGGGAGTAGAGCTTTAGGACATCCGAAGAAGGCTAACGACTGCGGAAACGGAGCTGCGAGACTCGGGCTAAGCTAGAGCCAAACTCTTTTGAGAGAGTTTGGATTTTGTATTCCAAAAATAAGATATTTTACAACTTTCCTCCTTCACTCATATTTATACTACTTAATCCCTAAACAAGTGGGATCAAAATATCTAGATATTTATAGGTTACTTCATAAGAAGGAAACCTCAAAAATAAATATCTACAGTTTACTTAAGTGTGAAGAAATCTCTAACTTATCCAAAACTCTTTATTCTGCTGAGCCTGTCGATCGACGGAGGAGCAGTGTCGATCGACGGGGGAGCCTCTGTGGAAATCTTCTGCGTCTTTAAAATTGTTGTCGATCGACAGCACATATACTATGTCGATCGATAGGAGTGTTTTAAAGATCTTCTCTGCTTCGTTGCTTCAGGTGTCGATCGACAGAAGTGTCTTGTCGATCGACAGATGAGCTTCTGCCTCGATTCCACTTTGATCTTTAAGCTCCAAAATGATCCAAAATTGCTCCAAATCTTCCCTTTGAGCTCCAATGACCATTTCCAACAAAAACAACATAAAAGATACAAAAAATACAAAAAATACTAATACAAAACCAAATTATATCATGGTTAAAATGGGTAAAAACCGTGATATATCACGCCCCCAGACCTAGCGTTTGCTTGTCCTCAAGCAAAGAACAAACGATAGCCCGGAAGAAGGTTTATTAAAACATTAAAAACGAAATTAAAGATAGGCTTGGGGGAGTCCCCAAGAGGCGCCTTTTACGTCGCTAGCTTGACGGTTGTGTTTTCTTACTCTTACTCTCCTTGATTGTTTCCTTCACTCCAAGTAACGACGCCCAAGAGTGCAAAATCACAAGAAAAAGGGAAAAGAATAACAACAAAAGAAAAAATGAAAAAGATGAAAGAAGAACTCAAGAAAACTCTAGAATTAGCCTTTGTCCTAACTCTGATGGCAATCGCATCTACTCCCCGGCAACGGCGCCAAACTGATTGTGGGAGCTTTTCGGGGCTCGGCACGTCAATTACCCTCAACGTGCAACAACACCGCAATCATGACGGCATGTCGTTTGCAGCACTTCAAGGTATCGATCCATAGGAAGTAGAGCTTTAGGACATCCGAAGAAGGCTAACGACTGCGGAAACGGAGCTGCGAGACTCGGGCTAAGCTAGAGCCAAACTCTTTTGAGAGAGTTTGGATTTTGTATTCCAAAAATAAGATATTTTACAACTTTCCTCCTTCACACATATTTATACTACTTAATCTCTAAACAAGTGGGATCAAAATATCTAGATATTTATAGGTTACTTCATAAGAAAGAAACCTCAAAAATAAATATCTAAAGTTTACTTAAGTGTGAAGAAATCTCTAACTTATCCAAAACTCTTTATTCTGCTGAGCCTGTCGATCGACGGAGGAGCAGTGTCGATCGACGGGGGAGCCTCTGTGGAAATCTTCTGCGTCTTTAAAATTGTTGTCGATCGACAGCACATATACTATGTCGATCGACAGGAGTGTTTTAAAGATCTTCTCTGCTTCGTTGCTTCAGGTGTCGATCGACAGAAGTGTCTTGTCGATCGACAGATGAGCTTCTGCCTCGATTCCACTTTGATCTTTAAGCTCCAAAATGATCCAAAATTGATCCAAATCTTCCCTTTGAGCTCCAATGACCATTTCCAATAAAAACAACATAAAAGATACAAAAAATACAAAAAATACTAATACAAAACCAAATTATATCATGGTTAAAATGGGTAAAAACCGTGATATATCACAAACTTTCTATCTTCAATTCGTTTATAGGTCTCAAATTGCAAGAACATCATTTTTCAAG
The DNA here is from genome assembly GCA_963576765.1 of Draba incana. Taxonomy (NCBI): domain Eukaryota; kingdom Viridiplantae; phylum Streptophyta; class Magnoliopsida; order Brassicales; family Brassicaceae; genus Draba; species Draba incana. The sequence goes on from OY755217.1 coordinate 17,785,500, forward strand.
AATTAAATTTCTTTAACCAACCGGTTTTCACACTAACCGGATTCAAAGATTCAAAATTCAAATAAAATCAAAGAGAGGGAAAAGAATTTAGAAACTCCCTCTTTCTTCCAATTTCGGATTGGAAGTATGAACAATATTGAAGCTTGATAGCTCCTTGAAGAACTTTGTCACATCTTGTGTGGTTTTTATTGAACCACAAAATCATCAACTCATTGATGAACAAACTTGGGATGGATCCATCATGATTTTAAATGCTCAAAGGCATCCCACGGTTCACTTCCCATAACATTAGGATTCGGATACATCATGATTTTAAATGCACAAAGGCATCCCACGGCTCACTTCCTTTAAAAATGTAAACACAAGGGACTTTTGGATCCATCGTGATTTTAAATGCACAAAGGCATCCCACGGTTCACTTCCCACCTGTTTTACTCAACAATTAGGATTGGATCCATCATGATTTTAAATGCTAACCTTTTAGCATCCCATGGTTCTCTTCCTTAAAAACTTTTGTGAAACCTCCATAGGTTCACCCACTTTCATTTGAGAATAGAAAATTAGAGAATATAAAGATTTTAAAGATTGTAAAGATTATAAAAGAGAGATTTTAAGATTAGAAAGGGGTAGATTTAAGAAGATTCTCTATTCTCATGAATGTGGTTTTCAAAGCTAGGAACCAATTCATCTAGCTCAAGAACCGAGCATCATACTCGGATTTCTTCAAAGGTTTTCAAAAACATTTTACTTGAAAACCGAATTAAAATCAAAACCATTGTAACCGGAAATTCAACATTTTGAAATCGAAATTCTTCAACCTTTTGAAATCAAACCTTTGAAAACATACTTTTCAAATACACTAAAATTTCTTCTAAGATTTTCGAAACCAAAGGTTTTCAAACACTTTCCTTTAACACAAAACAAAATCCGGTTTAAAGAAACACAAAACTTTAAACTTTTGAAATCAAAATTTCTCAAACATTTGAAATCAATTTGCAGCGGATAATCTACATAGAATTTGAGTTAGGTTAAGCGCATGAATGAGATTGACACTTCATCCTACCGATTCAACCCAACAAGACCAAAGAAACTTTTAAAATTTCAAAACTTTTAAAATCAAAACCGAAACTCCAAACCTCTAACCCAAGAGCTAATTGCTTTGATACCATGTTAGAATTTGATGAGACTAAGCTCATCTAACAAGAACAAACACACAAATGTGTTTGAGAAAGGAACAACACAAACCGGTTTACACAAAACCGAGTGTTACATGTGTGGAGAGATTTGGAGTAAAATACTAAAGATTAAGAGATCATAGACTAAATAAACATGGGCTCAATCCAAATTGATATCACCCTAAATGCAATGTCTCAGACCATATATTGCTTTTAAGACCAAATGGATAGCCCTTGGTGACTGTTTCAGACCATATATTGCTTTTCTCAACCTTAGAACCTTCCCTGATTCAACAATATCATCAAGACCAGGTGGAGGAGTCATATACACCTCTTCTTTTAGTTCTCCTTGAAGAAATGCATTCTTCACATCCATTTTCCATAGATCCCACGAGAGATTTGTAGCTAATGAGAGCACCACTCTCACTGTATGAAGCTTAGCTACTGGTGCAAACGTATCACTGAAATCATCACCATAAGTTTGAGTAAATCCTCTTGCTACTAGGCGAGCTTTGTACCTCTTTATCTCCCCATCACTTTTGTACTTGATGGTGAATACCCATTTAGAACTCACCGCTCTCTTTCCTTCTGGGAGCTCCTCCACATCCCATGTATGATTACGCTCCATAGCGCTTCTTTCATCACTAATAGCATCAACCCATTCCTTTTTATCCTTTGCCTCCTCATAGCTACTAGGAATCTGGTTCTGCTCAACCTTGGCAAGAAATGCTTGATAATCAGATGGCAAGAAGGCAAGAGAACACACGACTTGTATAGGATAAGCAACAACCTCATTGTTGTAGTAAACTCTTGTGTTCTTCCAATTCTCAGGCCCAAACTTCAACCTCTCACTTCTTCTTAGAGGCTGAACCACCTCTGTCTCTCCTGTTTCTGTCTCTTCAGCTCCTTCAGCAACCACATCTTCTAGAGAATATGAAACAACATCATCTAAGTGGGATTCCCCTTCTTCACTGTCCATCGGCGAATCCAATTTCTCTGAGGAAGCTTCACCTTCACTTTGGGTGCTGCTATCATCTGATCTTGTTTCACCACCCTCATCAACTACTGGAGCTTCTTGATATTAAATCAAGGAAAGTACTTAAGGATTCATCTTTCCTTAAGTTACTAATGGAACCGAGACGCGGAACAAAATGGAGCGGCTCGGTACCGAGAAGGAAGTTACCCAGTCGGATGAATGATACGCGGGAAGGAAGTTACCCGGTCGGATGAATGATACGCGGGAAGGAAGTTACCCGCGGGACACACTCGGGATACACTCGGGATACACTCGACCTGCGGGAAAGACTTGGCATCGAGGCGACATCGGAGACTCGACCCGCGGGTAGAATTGGCATCGAGTAGGACCGAGACGCGGATCGATAGCAGACACGGAGCAGAAACCAGGTCGGGTCGCATTTCGGATAAACGCGCAGATCCTGATTCGGGTCAAGATTGGACGGTCAGTATTAGACGCAACTTACCGTTTGGACCCTCAGGATCTGATCGGGCTCAACCTGCTGATCCGTACGGACGCAAGGACGCAGACATGCGGATCAGATCGAGGACGCAAGGACGCGGATCGAGCCTGCGTGTCCGTCCGATCCTTATCTGGCCAAAAGCAATTCACTTTACTTTGAATGTGCAACGGTCACATTTTACCTTTTGTAGATCTATTTAAGGATCAACTTTACCTTTGTATTCAATAACTTGAATCAATAATAAAAATCAGAATTCAAGTATTACTCTCTCTTTTACTTAAGTCTAAATCCGGTTCTCATCAATGTAGTCTTAGGAGATTATTGTGTTTAGGGTGATATCCATTTAGGATTGAACCCATATTGTTGTTTATTATCTCCTAATTCTATCTTATTCTCTCCAAATCTTTCTAGTTCCGGTTTGAGCTCTCTTGAGCTTTTCTTAGGATTCAACCACTTCATTTCGGTTGTTTCCACTCTTTGGTGAACTCAATCTCACCCAAATTCTAACACTTGATGTCTCTCTGCACCATAAGTTGGTGGCATTGGTGGACCAGCTAGAGTAGTAAGACCATCAAGTATATGCTTCAAGATAGTGGCTCTGTCGTTAGAAGAAGCAAGATCTTTAAGCTCATCCCAATTTTCCTTACCAAAGTAGCCCTTCTCTTCATCAAACTTGACTTCCCTGGATATATACATTCTCTTTGTGTCAACGTCATAGCATTTGTAACCCTTTTGAGTAGGTGAGTACCCAATAAACATACACTTGATACTCTTAGGCTCCAACTTGTTCCTTTGAGCTTCTGGTACAAATACATAACACACACAGCCAAACACTCTCAAGTGATCAATGACAGGTTTTGTTGAAAGTACTCACCAAGCAAGTGAACCAAGTCAGTTAGAACATGGGGAGTGTTCACTTGCAATGGCTGTTAGATCAGAAGTTGGGAGAGAAACTGAGTTTGAATTATGTTTAGAGATTCAAAGTGTAAGAACAGAGATTTGAGAGAGATTGGGAGATTAAGAGATTTAGAAGAGAGAAACTTTCTCCTTACTTTATTTTCAGATCCATTACAACATATATATATAATCTGAACATAGATTTAAATTTGAAATACACATTACCAAATGTAAACAGTAACAACAGAGCAACTGGGAGCCTTAGGACAGCTTCCAACGGTACCATTTTAGAGTAGGGAGAGACATACTTTCATGAGTGGCTCCAACGATCATATTATTGATTTGATCAATAATAATTCTTTAACCCTTGCTTTTCTGATCAGAATCAAATCCTCCTTGGTTCAATCATTAATAACCAAAACTGAACCATCCTTGGTTCAATAGGGATGAAGTCTATTGAGAGTGGGCAAGCCCTAATGACAAAATGGAGTAATGGGCAGCATGGGAGAGGTTTAGTTACAAAGGAACTAGAAGCTAACCAAGTTGAAATGAGCAAGCAAGTGGAAGCATGGGACATCTATAGTAGGAGAAGGTGCAGAATGAACAGTGGGAGTTGTTTAACTATTCCACCAAATCTGGCAGAACATCATTACTTCCCTTAGATATTTTTTCTTCTCTTCTCATTGTAAATTCTATATAATTTGTGTTGTGTATGAGCAGAAAATACAAGGAAAATAAAAAGATTCACAAACACTCTCTCCCTTGTTCTTACAAAATCAGAATCATCCATCATTTATCAGTTTTTCAACATGGTATCAGAGCAGAATTAAAGATCCAAAATCTGTCTCTAATTCTTCAGTGTTGTTTGCTGAATCTTTACTCTTCCCAAACTGAATCTCTTTTCTTTCAAAATCATCTTTTCTATTCTATATTTGCATTTTCTTGTTAGAAGTCATGGAGATGCAAAAGCAAATGATTCTACATGTTGTTCTCAAGGGGAACAATTACTTGTTGTGGTCAAGGACTACAAGAACAGCCTTGAAGAGCCGTGGGCTGTGGAGTTATGTGGAAACTCCAGAAGAAGCTGTTGGGCAGAGTTATGTGGAAACTCCAGGAGAAGCTGTTGGAGGATAAACAACTAAGGAAGGAGCTAGACCTGGTAATGGCGGTATGAAAGTGCAAAAGTGGGAGCAGGAGGACCAGCAAGTCTTAGCCATGCTCCAAAGCTCTCTTGAGCCATCAATCCTTGCTGCCTACTCCTACTCTGAAACAGCAAAGGAGCTATGGGAAACATTCAAGGGAGTGTATGGAAATATGTCTAATATTTCCAGAATCTTTGAGGTGAAGAAAGCCCTAAATGATCTTCAACAGGAAGGGAAGACATTTAAGGATCTGTTTGGGTTCTTTAGAGGGTTGTGGGCAGAGCTGGAGATGCTTAGGCCACCAACCAATGATCCTAAGGAGCTGAATGAGAGGAGAGAGCAAGATCAAGTGTTTGGGCTGCTGCTCACGCTTAATGACTCTTACAAGGGACTCATTCAACATATTTTGAGGTTTGATAAGTTACCAACCTTAAATGAGGTATGTGAGCAAATCCAGAAAGAGGAAGGATCTAGGAGTCTCTTCAATCCTACTAGTGACATGGCGCATGTAGCACAAAGGAACCAATTCTATGGAGAAAGGAGGGTTCTTGAGTGTGAACACTGCAAAATGAAAGGCCATACAAAGGATAAATGTTGGACTCTTCACCCACATTTAAAACCAGCAAGGCTAAGAGGAAATGACCAAGGGAGTGGTCAAGGCCCAAGGAACTTTGCTGGAGCAGCAAGTGTGGGAAATGATGCCTTGGTGAGGAAATCTGATCTGGAAGCTCTCATCAAGAGTATCTCTAAGCTAGTTGAATCAGGTAAGAATTTATTTTCCTTGGATTCACTAGTTAGGTCTAAAACTAGTGACAAAGTAATTGTAGATTTTGGAGCTTGTCATCACATGATAAGTAATGGAAAGTTGCTGGCTAATGTGAAACCGTATGGGGGTAATGTTAGAGTTGCAAATGGAAAGGAGGTTCCAATAGAGGGAATTGGAGACCTAGAAGTGTTTAGGAAAAACACTAAAGCCTTATATGTTCCAGAGTTTACTTCTAATATGTTATCAGTTCACAAGGCAACTAAAGACTTGGGTTGCAAGGTGATTTTTGGGTCTGATTTGGTTGAGTTTCAGGATAATGAGACAAAGGAAGTGATCGGAGTAGGAGGAGTAAAGGATGGTCGTTATCTACTAAATAAGGAGGGAGATGGTGTTTTAAAGTCGTTCACGGTCAGTCTGGTTGGTACAAGCCCTTTATGGCACTCACGCCTTGGTCACCCAAGCAATAAAGTGCTCAGCATGGTCTTGCCCATCCTCACCCTACCTAATAAAGAGTGTGAAGCTTGTGTATTAGAAAAACAATGTAGATGAGTGTTTCCAGAATCAAAAACTTTATATGAAAAGTGTTTTGACTTGGTACATTCTGATGTGTAGTCAGCCCCATGTATTTCTAAGGATCAATATAAGTATTTTGTATCTTTTCTTGATCAGAAATCAAAGTATATTGACCAAAATAAATAAAGGTCATGTGAATAAATCACCTAAGGGAAATAAATGGTGCTAAGTGTGTATCAGACCTGCGTGAAGGTTTGGCATCGAGGAAACCAACCGCGGGTCGGTCTGGCATTGAGAGGATAGAACCGCGGGATAGTCGGGCATCGGAAAGGCATACCTGCGGATCACTACGTACCTGGCATCGAGGAAAGCTACCCGCGGGACGAGTGGCATCGAGTGGTGAAGTCAGGTCGCGTACCGGGTAAACGGATAAATGCGCGGATCCTCAACCGGGTACGGGCCGCGTACTGATCTCGAGTTACGATCGAGACACTCTTGACCCGCAGTACGTGCATCACCAAGGCACGGGTCGAGTAGGTCCGAGATCAGTACGTGAAGACGCGCGTTGACTTTTCGTCCCGCGTTGACCCATACTGATCCGTCCCGATGTCACGAGGGATCCAAGGGACAGCGACGTCTCCTCGTATCGCGGATCGAGACCGATAGCAACAACCCGTCCAAGCTGTTTGAATCATGTGACCGTTTAATTCAAACAGTCTCTTTCCTCTTTAAGATAATCCTAAAGTCTATTTATATCATTGTAATCCACACTTGTAAAATCATCTTGAATAATTTAATTATCAAGTTCATATTCTCTCAAATCTCTCATTCTCTCTAAATCTCTAATTCTCCTAAATCTCTGAGTCTATTTCCACAAATTCTTACATGGTATCAGAGCGGTTTTGATCTTGTGACCGCAATACTCTCTAATCTCGATCTCTCAATAATCTTTAAATCGTTAGATCAAATCGTTATATCAAGATTTCTATTCTCTTTATGCGCTTGATTTAACATACATATAATCCCAAATCACTTCTAGAGCCTTGAGCTTTCATTTCTAAAAGAATTCCAAAATGGAAAGTGGTGGATCAAGCTAAACACTTGTTCTTCCGATTATTCTCAAAAGAGAAAATTATCTTTTGTGGTCAAGAACCACTAAAACGGCCCTTTGTGGTCATGGTCTATGGAGTCACATCGATCTAAGCCTCGTGCCAAAAGAACCCGAGGTAGACTCATCTGATGATGAAGAAGACATTGAAGGAAGGAAGGAGAAAGAGGCCAAATGGTTCCAAAGGTGATCAAACGCAAGCCGTGTCACTCAAGCAAGGAGAAGAGGTGAATCTTGGAGATTATATCAAGAAATCCGACATGGATGCCATGATCAAAGCACTCAAAGAATTCCGTATCACCTATCTTTCTCATAAATCTAAAAATGATTTGATTATTGATTCGGGTGCTTCACACCATATGATTAGTAATGAGAACTTACTTGGGAATATTAAAAAGGTTAATGGTAATGTAGAAATTGCAAATGGTGATAAAATACAGATTGATGGAATTGGAAATCTTAAGTTATTCGGAAAAGAATCTAAAGCCTTTTATATGCCTAAATTTGCTAGCAACTTGTTATCTATTAGTAAGGTGACTAAGGATCTAGATTGCTATGCTATTTTCGGACCTAATGATGTCCATTTTCAGGATATTAAGTCGGCAAAGATTATTGGAGAAGGTAGTACAAAGGATGGTCTATCCCATGAGGTTTTACTTACTAAGGTTTTTAATGAGGTAATGTGTTGTGTGATACACAGAGTTTTAACCCTATAAAATCTACTGTAAGTGCACAACAAACGAAGTAGTAATCTAGGGATCGAATCCACGAGGACCAAATGTTACTCAACAGATTATAGATTTTTAAACTAAGCTAAGCAGGAAACAAAGATGGGTGAAATTATCAAAACTAAAGACAAGAAAGAAAATGTAAACAATTTAAATTCAGATGATTAAAAGCGTTAGGCAATAGGGAGTTCTCAGGAAATCACGATCATAAACCAGACAACTATTCAGATTCTAATATGCATGCATCTTAAACTTTCGTGATAACACTAATATAAACTGCTCCACTTTCGTGATAACAATTACTTTCCCTAGAGATCCGAGTACCTAAACTTTCGTTTGGTCACGGCTATCCTAGACAAGCATTATAAGTTCAGGTTTGATCAGTTCATAATACCCTATAACTAAACTTTCAATTGTTATAATGCATTACTCATCAACAGTAGTTCTAGCAATATGCAAGCTTTTGGAATGCATATCAACCTAAGATCTAGTGATTAAATGGCCAGTTCAATCCTAGCATTATGCCTAACAGTGATGAAGATGGTAATTGATAAGCAACCTATTTGTGTCTAGTTTAATCTGTGAAATCCATCGAAAAACCCTAAAACCTAACTGATGAACTACTCAGACATGGAAAGCATAACAAAAGCAATTGATAAAGATGGCATAATCAATAAAAGAGAAATCAAATAGGGTTCAGAAAACAAATCCAAAGATGATGAGATCTTCTCCCAATACAATCGCTTCAAAGCTCTAAAAGTATGAATAATTTCGTGCAGAAAAGAAAGGTGTTTTTAAAAGTCTGAAACCTAATAGGTATTTATAGGATAAAACGGAAAAAGGAAAAATCCCTAAAAATCAGGCAGCTCGACCGGTCGGTCTGGAACTGGACCGGTCGGTCCAGTTTCCAGAGAGAAAAATTGTCTTCGAGTTTCATCTGGACCGGTCGGTCCTTTGTCTAGACCGGTCGATCTTGTCCCAAGCTCCACTTATCTTCAAGTCTTTGGACCGGTTGGTCCCAACCTAGGACCGGTCGGTCCCGATCCCAGGAGGTCTTAGCCATCGAGTCTTGAGCTTGGATCAGTCATTCTTCACGTGGTCCCGGTCGGTCCTTGGCATCAAACTTAGGACCGGTCGGTCCTTGCAGGAGACCGGTCGGTCTAGTGTCTGGTTAGGCTCGGTCGTGTGATGGAACGGTCCGTCTTCATGAGCCAAGTAGGGACCGGTCGGTCCCTTATGTGGACCGGTCGGTCCGAGCCTTAAAATCTCCGGTTTTCGCTCCAAATGCTCGAATCTCATTCCCAAACGCATGCGGTTCCAAATCACCAAGTATGGATCTAAATATCTTCTCAAAACACTCCAAAGACTCCGAAAACTCGTTAAGAACATCGTTAGGAAACTCCAAATTCACGTTATATCAACTCCCCCAGACTTAGATCTTTGCTTGTCCTCAAGTGAAGACAAACTAGAAATAAGTTCAAGGAAGCTATAAAAACCACACTAACCTTTGTGAGCTGATTGCAATCCTTTAGGACCCCACAGATTTAATGCTAAAAATCCTGAAAACTCATAAACAGGTCAAAAACAAAGATGGTACTTCATGTACTTTGTCAAATACATAGCAATGCTACCATACTCAAGTTCCTATGTCTCAGCGACTTCTACACCAGGGTCCATAAATCTTACCAGAGGGAAAATGTCTGTCGCATAAGGGTTAGGGATTTAGGCTGTTTAGAGGTGGTGTAAAGGTGTTTAGGCTAACCTCAGTCGCGGTCGAATGCAGTCATGGCACAAAAACACAAGAGAACTATGTCCAAGGATGATGCACAACTTTTCAAACTTAAGACCTCCTATTCTTTTTATAAAAAAACTAACTTTCTGCTTATCTATAAAACTGATGCGGAAATTAAGAAACAGAAATGTGCTCATAAATGAAACATGTAACGTCTAAGGTTTTATTCTAATCCCTTTCAGCACACTAGATATATTTTTTTTTATTTTTCTCTTTTTCTGTTTTTTTTTCGATTTTTTTTTTTTTTTTATATATATGCTGGGGATTAGTTCTAACCTTTTTCCTAAGCACAATCAATGAAAAACGAAAAAAATAAAAATAAAGCATAAAAATCCTAAGCAGAAAGTTTTTGAAATGGTACCAAAAGGTCTTTAGAATGATCAGCTGGCCGGACTATCTCTCTGGAGTTTTTGCGCTTGAGTGCATGTCAATGTCTTCAATAGAATGCATGAGGCTTGAAAGAAAGGTTAAGGTAAGGGTGTGGTACCAGACTAAAAGTGAGTCTGGCCATTAGGAGTCCTGAAGGGAGGATTGGTGTTTGAAAAAGGATAGGACTCCTAACGTGGTTGCTACTTCTTATGCGATTTCGAATTCCCTGAGTTAAGAAAAACAGAATAGTATATTAGTATAAGCGTTAGCTTTCAAGGAGACGGGAGCCTTCTGGTAACACTGATCCGCCTAGGGCGTTTTTAATCTTCCCATTGCATTGGTTAATCACTGTTAATCTAAAAACAGAGTTAGCAAACATCATGTGGTCCTAGAATTGCAGTCATATCACAAAGGTGTAAATAAAACTGAAAATAAGAAAATAAACATAATTAGTACGAATAGTACTTCCCCCCAGACTTACTTCACACCGACCCGGTGTGAAAATAAATCCAAAGGAAAGACTATTAAAAGAAAGAAAACAAAATGAAAAGAAAAGTTAAGAAAAACCTAACTTCGTCAGCAGAAATTTGGGCACGGGACTTGGGATGGTCCTGGTACAGTCCCGGTATGGTCCTAGGACAGGTGCGGGATAGGGGCGGGAAGGATATGGTAGTGGACCGACCGGTCCAGGTGTGGGACCGATCGGTCGGGACTTCATCTCCATTGCTCGATCCGCGGGACGAGGCAAATCAATCGCGGGACCTGGTCTTGATACTGATCCGCGGGACGCCAAGAGGATCGACCGGTCTCTTACATGCCCGACCGGTCCAGATGGTCCCGGACCTTCCCGATCCGCGGTTGCTGATGCTCGGTTGCTGATCCGCGGTTGCTGATCCCAGGAGGTCTTGGCCGTCGAGTCTTGAGCTTGGATCGGTTGTTCTTCACGTGGTCCCGGTCGGTCCTTGCAGGAGACCGGTCGGTCTAGTGTTTGGTTAGGCTCGGTCGTGAGATGGAACGGTCCGTCTTCATGAGCCAAGTAGGGATCGGTTGGTCCCTTATGTGGACCGGTCGGTCCGAGCCTTAAAATCTCCGGTTTTCGCTCCAAATGCTCGAATCTCATTCCCAAACGCATGCGGTTCCAAATCACCAAGTATGGATCTAAATATCTTCTCAAAACACTCCAAAGACTCCGAAAACTAGTTAAGAACATCATTAGGAAACTCCAAATTCACGTTATATCATTGTGGGTTTCCAAGCTTAGCCTAAAAATCTTTATGCTAAGCTTGAGGGGGAGTATTGACCAAAATAAATAAAAGTCATGTGAATAAATCACCTAAGGGAAATAAATGTCGCTAAGTGTATATCGGACCCGCGGGAAGGTTTGGAATCGAGGAAACCAACCGCGGGTCGGTCTGGCATCGAGAGGATGGAACCGCAGGACAGTTGGACATCGGGAAGACTTACCCGCGGATCAGTATGTACCTTGCATCGAGGAAAGCTACCCGCGGACGAGTGGCATCAAGTAGTGTAGTCGGGTCGCGTACCGGGTAAACGGATAAATGCACGGATCCTCAACCGGGTACGGGTCGCGTACTGATCTCGAGTTATGATCGAGACACTCTCGACCCGTAGTACGTGCATGACTAAGGCACGGGTCGAGTAGGTCCGAGATCAGTACGTGAAGACGCGCGTTGACTTTCTGTCCTGCGTTGACCCATACTGATCCGTCCGGATGTCACGAGGGATCCAAGGGACAGCAACGTCTCCTCGTACCGCGGATCGAGACCGATAGCGACAGCCCGTCCAAGCCATTTGAATCATGTGACCATTTGATTCAAACGGTCTCTTTCCTCTTTTAGATGATCTTAAAGTCTATTTAAATCATTGTAATACACACTTGTAAAATCATCTTGAATAATTTAATTATCTAGTTCATATTCTCTCAAATCTCTTATTCTCTCTAAATCTCTTATTCTCTCTAAATCTCTAATTCTCCTAAATCTCAAAGTCTATTTCCGCAAATTCTTACAAAGTATACATGGGTGACACTTATGAGTTCTAAAAGTCAGGTGTTTGAATCATTTCTGAAATTCTACAACTATGTGCTGAATCAGTTTGGTACAAAGATCAAGATCCTTAGAAGTGATAATGGTGGGGAGTATATGAGCAATCAGTTCAAGAAGTTGTTGGATGACAATGGAATAATCCATCAGACTTCTTGTGCATATACTCCACAACAAAATGGGGTTTCAGAAAGAAAAAATAGGCACTTGCTGGAGGTAGCCAGAAGTATGATGTTCGATAGAGGAGTACCTAAGAGGTTCTAGGGAGATGCTGTGATGGTTGCGTGCTATGTGATCAACTGTTTACCAGCTGAAAACTTAGGCAACAAGTCTCCATTTGAAGTTCTGAATGGGATAAAACCAAGCATTGACCATCTAAGAGTTTTTGGGTGTAAATGCTATGTTTTGATTCCTGAAATGCAGAGAAGCAAACTGGAACCAAAGAGTGTTAAGTGTATCTTTGTGGGGTACTCAAGCACTCAAAAAGGATACAAATGCTTTCATCCAGAAACCAGCAGAATGTATGTCTCAAGGGAGGTACGATTTGATGAGAATGATGGGTACTTTACGAATAAGAAATGGGAAGACCTAGATGACATTGTATAATCTAGTATGGATAGAGTGCAAATTATGAGGAGTATCTTGGCTAATGGCACTGGTTTGGATGAAAGAAGTGATGTACACGTAAGTTCTCAAGATGAGCAAGAGGGTGTAAATGAAGATGAAGATAATGAACAAAACTCACCATCTAGTGAATCTGAGACCTCGACTGATCCGGTTGAAGAAACCGAATCTTTAAGAGATGAAGAACAGCATGAGCATGATGAGATCGAAGTAACTCAAGTTACTGAACCTATCCTAAGAAGAACTCAACGAATAAGGTTCGGACCAAAAAGTTGGAAGAATACTAGGGTATATTATAATGGTTTGGACACAGTTCAACAAGAAAGAATAGGATCTAAGGTGTCTTCTACAAGGAGTGAGGGATGTTCTGGGCGTACGGCAGACTTTGATTCTGAACCTATAGGCGACATCGTCTCTCCCTCCTTAAGGAGACAGTACACCTTACAAGAAGAAGTTCCAGCAACAACAACTATAAGGTACCCTATTGAAGAATACTGTTCGTTAGCTTACTTTCCCGATGACAGCCAAGCCTATCTAACCAAGATTGATGAGGACCTAGTCCCGATATCTTTTGAAGAGGCGTGTAAGGATAAGATATGGGTTCAGGCGATGGAAGAAGAAATCAGCTCTATGGAAAGAAATTACACATGGGACATGACTGAGCTGCCAAAGGGAAAGAAACTTGTGGGGTGTAGATGGGTTTACACCATCAAGTATAAAAGCATAGGTGAAGTTTGTATATTTAGAGAGTATGAGTGCTGATTTGTGAAGAACAGATGAAGAACAAGAGAGAGAGAGAGATAGAGAACAAGTTTAGAGAGAGAGAGAGAGTTTTGATTATCTGATCTTATTTTCTTAGAGAAATATCCTCCACACAAATATACAACTATTAAGAAGTAAGCAAGTGGCTAAACAATACCAATCTAATATAATCCACTCAATAAATATATGTTGTTACTATTCATCCATTTTTACTATTCATCCGAAATACATGCTAAACTAGCTTCAGTTTAACACTCCCCCTAAAGATTGGCTGATGAAGATCCAATAAGCCTATCTTGCAATGAAGCTCATCACATAAATTTGAAGTTGTTGCCTTGGTGAAGATGTCAGCAATCTGATCTGAGCTCTTCACGTAGGAAGGAAGAATGATCCCAGCTTGAACCTTCTCCCTGATATAGTGACAATCCACTTCTATATGCTTAGTTCATTCATGAAACACTGAGTTGGAAGCAATGTGTATTGCTGCTTGATTGTCACAATGTAATACGATCGGTTCAGGTGACTCCACTCCAAGATCTTTGAAGAGCGCCTTTAACCAAACTAATTCCTTTGTGATATTTCTCATTGCCCTATACTCAGCTTCAGCACTTGAGAGAGAGATCCCTTTCTGTTTCTTACTCTTCCAGGTGACTGCATTTCCTCCAACAAACGTGTAATAACCAGTTGGTAGACTTTCTATCAACTTTATCTCCTGCCCAATCTGCATCACAATATCCAACAATATCAGTGCTAAAATTGCAACCCATCCATATGCCTTTGCCTGGTGAACCTTTCAAGTATCTCAAGATCCTCTCAACCATCTTCCAATGATGTCTTGTAGGAGCTTGCATATGCTGGCTTACTTGATTCACAGCAAAGCAAATATCAGGTCAAGTAATGGTGAGATAAATCAGCTTACCTACCATTCTTTGGTACTGCTTTATATCCGCCACAGGCTCCCCCTTAGGATCATACTTCTAGCTCTCTTCTATCGGCATTTTACAAGGTTTAGAACCAAGTTTCCCTGTCTCAGATAAGAGGTCAAGAGCATACTTCCTTTGAGAGAGAAACAGCCCCTCTTTTAGTTTGCAAACTTCAATCCCAAGGAAGTATTTTAATTCCCCTAAGTCTTTGATGTCAAAAGACGCTTTGAGGAGCTCTTTAGTCCGCTTAATCCCATCAACATTGTCACCAGTAATGATTATATCATCAACATAGATGAGAACAACGACAATACCATCCTCCCCCTGAGTTGTGAACAAGGTGTGATCAGCCTCTGATTTCTTAAACCCGTTCTCAAGAAGACAGCTGCTAAGCTTATGGTACCAAGCTCGAGGAGATTGCTTTAGACCATAAATAGCCTTTTTAAGTTTGCAGACTTTGCCAATGTCTTTCGGATCAAGAAACCCCTCAGGTGGTGCCATATAAACTTCTTCCTCTAAGTCTCCTTGTAAGAACGCATTCTTAACATCCATTGCCATAGATCCCATGATAAGTTTGTAGCAATAGATAAAAGAACTTTTACTGAATGAAGCTTGGCGACAGGGGCAAATGTCTCTGTGTAGTCTATCCAATACCTTTGAGTATAACCCTTGGCAACAAGCCGAGCTTTATGCCTCTCTAGCTCTCCCGAGCTGGTGTACTTATTCGTGTAAACCCATCCAGAACCAACAAGCTTTTTGTTGCTGGGTAAATCAACCATTTCCCAAGTCTCATTCTTGATCATTGAGGCAATTCTTCAGTCATTGCCTTAACCCATTCTTCACTCAAACTAGCTTCATTATAGCTTGCTGGTACTTTGTGCAAATCGATCTTGGAGAGAAACACCTGATGCTCACTAGGGAGATGAGCAACTGAACAAAACTCTTGAATAGGATGAGCTACAGCCTGGTTGTTGTAATACACTCTTGTGTTTTTCCAATTCTCAGGCCCAGACTTCTATCTTTCACTTCTTCTTAGGGGAGGAACAGATTCCTGATATGATTCTGTCTCTTCAGAATCTTCAACTACAGCATCCGAGTTTGGAGTTGATCCATCTGTTTGAGTTTCTCCCCCTTCCTCATTCTCCTCAGATTCCTGGGTAGAAATCTTTTCTTCAGTATCACCTCCATCACTTCCAATAGTATCATCACCAGCTACCGCCTCATTCTGTATGCTTCCTACACTCACAGCTAGAGATGTACTCCTCGGACTTACTAAAGTGTTTAGACCATCCATAATGAATTTCAAGGTAGTATCTCAATCAAGCCCAGGAGAAACCATACCCTTCAAATTATCCCAATTCTTCTCACTAAAATAACCTTTTTCTCATCAAACTTGACTTCCCTAGAGACATACACACGACTAGTCTCTGGATTATAGCACTTGTATCCTTTCTGTGTGGGAGAATAGCCAACAAACATACACTTGATACTCTTGGGTTCAAGCTTGTTTCTTTGAGCTTCTAGAACAAAGACATAGCAAACACACCCAAACACTTTGAGATAATTAATACTTGGTTTAGTTTTGTTTAATACCTCGTATGGAGACACATCTCCAAGATGTTTGGTTGGCAGCCGGTTGATCAGATAGCATGCAGTCATCATAGCATCTCCCCAATACTGCTTTGGGACACACTTGTCAAACATCATTGTCCTTGCTACCTCCATTAGATGTCTATTTTTGCGTTCTGCAACTCCATTTTGTTGAGGAGTATAAGCACAAGATGTTTGATGCACAATGCCAAGCTTTCCCAACAACTCTTTAACATGACTGCTCATATACTCACCCCCATTATCACTTCTTAAGATCTTAATCTTAGCTCCAAACTGTGTAGAGACATAGCTTTGGAATTTCGAAAAAATCCTCAAACACATGAATCTTTGATGGCATAAGAGTGACCCATGTGTACTTCGACTTCTCATCAATGAACGAAACAAAGTATTTATATTGATCACGAGAAGCACACGGTGCTGTCCATACATCAGAGTGAATCGGCTCAAAGCACTCATTATAGACAGTAGAAGATTCAGGAAACACAGTTCTACAATGTTTTCCTAAAATACAAGCTTCACATCCATGATGATCTTGAGCTAGATTCGGCAAAATGAGTTGGAGAGCCTTGGAATGAGGGTGACCAAGCCGAGCATGCCAAATAGAGTTAGTGCAATCGGAACTCAGAGCAGAATGAGTTGCAGCAACCGATTGAGTATTCTCCAAAACATAGAGACCATCCTTTGTACAGCCTTCCCCAATGATCACCCCTGACTTAATGTCCTGAAACCGCACATCATCAGGACTAAAAACAGCCAAGCAATCAAGATCCTTAGTAGCCTTGTGCACTAACATCAAGTTAGAGGTAAATTCAAGCATGAATTGAGCTTTTGAGTTCTTTTTAAACAGCTCTAAATCTCCAATTCCTCTAATCGAAATATCCTGTCCATTTGCAATGGTAACCTTTCCAGCATGTGGTTTAACATTAGACAGGAGCTTGGGATCACTAATCATGTGATGAGAAGCTCCAGAATCAACAATGAGAGGTTTCTGAATTTTAGAGGCAATAAAACTCTTACCAGATTCGGATAGCTTTGTAATGCTCTTGATGAGAGCAGCCAAGTCACACTTTCTAACCACATCATTATTAGTAGCTCCAGCAGATCTAGCAACCCCTCTAGATATCTAACCCATTCCTTTCAGCCTTGCTGGCCTCAAATGCGGATAAAGATGTTGAACAAGAAGAGTGATGCGGATCAGTACGAGGAGCACTAGACCCGTGGAATGTGTTCTTGAGACACGGATCAGTTTGGATGTGTGTGTAACACGCAGGACAGAACTGGAACCTGTTGAAAGTACTCACCAAGATCAGTTAGTTACAAAGGGAAAGAAGGAAAGGAAGTTGTTGGAAATAAACTAAGGAGAATTAAATCTGAACTAGAAGCTAACCAAGTTGAAATGAGCAAGCAAGTGGAAGCATGGGACAGCTAGAGTAGGAGAAGGTGCAGAATGAAGAGTGGGAGTTGTTCAACTATTCCACCAAATATGGCAGAACATCATTACTTCACTCTTTTTATCTCTCCTTGGTCTGATTCCCATGTTTTAATGTTGTACTCCTCTATAAATGTATTGAGCTCACTCATTGTAACACTTAAGAAAACAAAACTTAATAAAAAAAAGAAAAGAAGTTTGCTTCATTCTGATTTGTGTTCTTCATTCAAACACTCTCAAATCAGTCTTAATAATGTAGTCCTAGAGTGTAAAACGTTTCTGGGTTTGGTCCCTTTGGATCAGACTCCATTCTACACACAATACTCACTTAAATCACTCTTGGCTACTAATTTGTTCATGGGTTGAATCAGTCACGTTCTTTATTGGTTCTTCTCTGTTTTAGGGAGCAAAGACTCCCAAAATCCAACATGGTATCAGAGCATTAAGCTCTTGAAGACCAAGAAGATTCCGCTGCAGAAGAAGAGAAGCTACTGGAGCTCTCAGTTGAAAGAAAAAGAAGAAGCTCACGGTTTTGATTGAAGACAAGGAGTTCCTGGTCTGGTGTATTCCGTGAAGCTCCAGCTATTGTTGAAGAAGACTGACCTGAGCTTGAAAGTAAGCAAGGGTAGAGCTATTGAAGAAAATCCGAGAACAAGACTCGGTTTCACTATGATTGAAGCTCCAGATGGTGTAGCTGGATGAAGGAAATCAAAGAGGAGAAGAAAAGAAATTATCTCTGGTGGTTCTGGAAGTTCTGTCTTGGGAAGGTGGAGAAACCTCTCATATTCTCTGTTTCCCTTCCGAGTGTTGTAGATAAGGGCAAGCGCAAGACCGTGGAGGTTGTGTGAAGACGAAATTGAAGCCACGTCCAACTCAGAATGTCAAGAAAACACCAAGAGATGTACAATCTGTCCATCAAGAAGAAAAAACTCAAATACTCACTTTCTTCTTCTTGGAGCTGATATTTGGTAATATCTAAACTTAAACTCTTCTGTCCCAATGGGAAATCCTAGTCCAAGCTCAAAGAGAAACACTGTTTTTAGAATAGAGAATCCTTCTTTATACTACCCCTTTCTCATACTGAAATACACTCTATTTTACACTTTTTTACATTCTCTAATTTTTCTACTCACAAAAACAGTGTGAAACTTGTAAGAATTTGCGGAAATAGACTTAGAGATTTAGGAGCCGGATTGTCATATGGCTCATCTTCAATCTCCCCCTTTCGAACAACCTTGTAGCCTTCGTCTAGAGGTGTCTTGGCCGGTTTGGCTCCCATCTTTCCCATTTCCGTGAGGAGGTCCAACGTATACTTCCTTTGAGAGATGTATAAGCCGTTTGGAAACTGGCAAACTTCTATTCCAAGGAAGTATTTAAGCTCTCCAAGGTCCTTGATTTCGAATTCCGATTTGAGATACTCCTTGGTCTCTTGAATTCCTACCTTATCACTACCGGAAATGATTAGATCATCAACATAAACAAGGACAACTAGGATACCTTTTGGTCCTTGTATCGTAAAGAGGGTGTGATCCAACTCCGATTTCTTGAATCCCTTATCCATAAGGGTGACACTTATCTTCTTGTACCAAGCTCTTGGAGATTGTTTGAGACCATAGATTGCCTTTCTTAATCTCAAAACTTTTCCCGGTTTCACTATCTCTTCAAGTCTGGGTGGTGGAGCAATGTAGACTTCTTCTTCAAGTTCTCCTTGAAGAAAGGCATTCTTTACATCCATTTGCCAAAGTTCCCAATCTAGGTTGACCGCCAAGTATAGGACCACACGGACCGTATTAAGTTTGGCCACCGGTGCAAATGTATCCGTGTAGTCATCCCCATAGGTTTGGGTGAACCCTCTTGCTACTAACCGTGCTTTGAACCGTTCAATCTCTCCACTACTCAAATGTTTGATGGTGAACACCCATTTGGAGGTCACGGCTCTCTTTCTTTCCGGGAGATTGGCCTTATCCCAAGTATGATTCTTGATCATGGCCCCAACTTCCTCATTTACCGCACCACTCCATTCTTCTTTTTCCATAGCCTCCTCATATGTTGACGGAATCACATGTTCATCAATCTTAGCTATGAACGCTTGATAATCCGAAGGCAAAAGGGCGAAAGAACATGTGGCTTGGATCGGATGAGCCACGGCTTTGTTGTTGTAGAACACTCTCTTGTCTCTCCATGTAGATGGGTCGCTTCTAATTCTTTCGCTCCGTCTAAGCGGTTGGGCCACTTTGGTTACTTGTTCCTCGGTTTGATCAATGTTGTCTTCTTGAGCTTCTTCACGAACGTTCGGTTCCCCTTGTTGTTCCATTCCTAGACCTTCGGTATTGATAGGTGTGTCTTCTTGTACGAGGTTTTCCGTTGTTTGAACTTGAGGTGTAACCTCCACTTGTGGTGAGACCGGTCCTCTAAGATGTTCTAGGAGAAATCTCAAGGAGGCTCCCCGGTCCGATGGTGTTGTTAAATCCTTCAAACTTTCCCAATCTTTCTTCTCATAGTATCCTTGGTTTTCGATGAATTTCACATCTCGGGACACATGACACTTGTTGCTAATCGGATTATAGCACTTGTAGCCTTTTTGTGTATTTGAGTATCCTATTAGCATGCACTTTGTGCTTTTCTCATCCAACTTTGTCCTTAATTCTCCGGGAACTAAAACAAAACAAACACAACCAAAAACCCTTAGATGTTCCAAAGAAGGTCTAGTTTGATTTAGTACCTCAAATGGCGAGTGATCCTCTAGGACTTTGGTGGGCATTCTATTTATCAAATTGCATGCCGTCATGACCGCATCTCCCCATAATCTCTTGGGAACATTTGTATGGAACATCATTGATCTTGCGGTTTCCATAGGGTGCCGATTCTTTCTTTCGGCAACACCATTTTGTTGAGGCGTGTATGGACACGATGTTTGATGAACAATGTCGTGATTTGCCAAGTGTTCTTTGAACTTGTTACTTGTGTATTCACCTCCATTATCCGACCTAAGCACTTTGATCTTGGCATTATAATGGTTAATCACGTGATTTTCAAAGTTAATGAATGCATCAAACACACGATCTTTTGATGGTAAAAGGGTTACCCAAGTATATTTTGATTTTTCATCAATGAATGTCACAAAGTACTTGTTGTTATCCCTAGAGATGCATGGAGATGTCCATACATCCGAATGAACTAAGTCAAAGCATTTTTCATAGATGGTCGTAGATTTATTAAAAACACTTTTGCAATGTTTGCCCAAAATACAAGATTCGCAAGTTAAATGATTAAAAACAACATTTGGTAACATAAGTTCAATGGCTCTAGCATGAGGATGTCCTAGTCTAGCATGCCAAATCGCATTATTCGGTAAATTAAAATTTGAAGCAAAAGCAAACGATCTTGGTAGTGTTTCTTCAAGAACGTATAGACCATCCTTGGTACTACCTTCTCCAATAATCTTTGCCGACTTAATATCCTGAAAATGGACATCATTAGGTCCAAATATAGCATAGCAATCTAGATCCTTAGTCACTTTACTAATAGATAACAAGTTGCTAGCAAATTTAGGCATATAAAAGGCTTTAGATTCTTTTCCGAATAACTTTAGATTTCCAATTCCATCAATCGGTATTTTATCACCATTTACAATTTATACACTACCATTAACCTTTCTAATATTCCCAAGCAAGTTCTCATTGCTAATCATATTGTGAAGCACACGAATCAACGATCAAATCATTTTTATATTTATGAGAAAGATAATGGCATCCATGTCGGATTTCTTGACATAATCTCCAAGATTCACCTCTTCTCCTTGCTTGAGTGACACGGCTTGCGTTTGATCACCTTTAGATGCCCCCTAATTTGCTCTTGGCCTGTAGTGACATGGCTTTGGTTGGAACCGTCTAAGGTGTGGATTGAGGATATAGCATCTTGCTTTGGTATGACCGACCTTCTTGCAATGTTCACACCAAAGTTCTTGATTCGGTCCTTGGTAGTTGTTGTTGTACCGATTGTTGTTGTTGTTGTTCCTCTTATCTCCATACGGCATATAGGCTCCTTTGTGAGCGGTTGGTAGCTCCCCCTTTCCCGTAAACAGTTCATGGGAACCTAGTTCGTTTTGAATTTGAGCACACACATAGTCAAAGCTTGGGAGCTTGTCGGACCGGAAGATGTGCTTGATGAGGTCGTTGTAGGATGGGCTTATGGTAAGGAGAAGGCCGAACACGTTATCTTGCTCTCTTCTTTCATTAAGGGCATCCGGGTTCATGGTGAATGGTCGAAGCATCTCCAACTCAGCTCTAAGTGCTTGATACTCCCCGAGATGTTCGGTAAAATGCCCATCTCCTTGGCTAAGCTCGTTCAAGGCTTTCTTCACTTCGAACACACGGGTTAAGTTTGAAATATTCCCGTAGACTTTCTTTAGAGTCTCCCAAAGCTCATTTGCGGTTTTGCAATATAAGTAGGCCATGAGGATTGGAGTGTCAATCCCATTTTGAAGAATGGCCAGCACAGTTTGATCTTCTTGGAACCATTTGGCCTCCTTTTCTTTCTTTCCTTCAATATCTTCTTCATCATCGAATGAGTCTACCTCGGGTTCTTTTGGCACGAGGCTGAGATGGATGTGACTCCATAGACCGCGACCACAAAGGGCCGTTTTAGTGGTTCTTGACCACAAGAGATAATTTTCTCTTTTGAGAATAATCGGAAGAACAAGTGGTTTGCTTGATCCACCACTTTCCATTTTGGAATTCTTTTAGAAATGAAAGCTCAAAGCTTTAGAAGTGATTTGGGATTATATGTATGTTAAATCAAGTGCATAAAGAGAATAGAAATCTCGATATAACGATTTGATCTAACGATTTAAAGAAAATCCACAAATCGGAAAGGTTATTGAGAGATTGAGACTAGAGAGTATTGCGGTCACAAGATCAAAACCGCGCTGATACCATGTAAGAATTTGCGGAAATAGACTTAGAGATTTAGGAGAATTAGAGATTTAGAGAGAATAAGAGATTTGAGAGAATATGAACTTGATAATTGAATTATTCAAGGTGATTTTACAAAGATGGTTTACAATGATTAAATAGGACTTAGGATCTTCTAAAAGAGGAAAGAGACCATTTGAATCAAACGGTCAAATGATTCAAACGGTTCGGACTGGAGGTCACGATCAGTCTCGATCCGCGGGTCGAGGAACGTCGATGTCTACTCGATCCTCGCCTGATTTTGAACGGATCAGTACAGGTCAACGCGGGACGGAAAGTCAACGCGCGTCTCCACGTACTGATCTCGGACTTACTCGACCCACGCCTCGGTGATGCACGTACTGCGGGTCGAGAGGATCTCGATCATAACTCGAAATCAGTACGCGACCCGTACCCGGTTAAAGATCCGCGCGTTTATCAGTTTACCCGGTACGCGACCCGACTTCACCACTCGATGCCACTCGTTCCGCGGGTAGCTTTCCTCGATGCCAGGTACGTACTGATCCACGGGTAAGAATTCTTGATGCCCGACTGTCCCGTGGTTCCATCTTCTCGATGCCAAACCGACCCGCGGTTGGTTTCCTCGGTGCCAAACCTTCCCGCTGATCTGATACACACTTAGCACCATTTATTTCCCTTAGGTGATTTATTTGCATGACCTTTATTTATTTTGGTCAACAAAATTAAGCCAAACACAAGCTCAAACACTCACCCAAATCCACAAAAGTCCTATGTTGTTTTTCTGGAAAGATTTTGTTTGTGGACCTTTCAGTCCACGATCAATTCCCCTTTGTCAAAGCTTACCATATGTGTAGTCCTTATCACCCAAAACCCTTATACTCTTGGGTTTATAAAAGACTAACACATAAGGGTCATTCTTACTTGCGGTCAAACAAAAGGAGGATGGGGAGATTACTTGTTGTGGTGTCTTGATATTGGTGGCAGTTCTTGTTCGATTGAGCTACTGATCCGAGGCACACGCAAGAGACTCAAGGAGATGCAACTAGCCTTTGAAGATCAATCTTGAAGTCATCCATAAAGCTAAAAGTGCTGGAGGCGAGGAAGGGTTGATTAAGCTACTGTTTTGACGTTGTCCAAAATGCGAAAGGCCTCGGATGGTGATCAGGCATGGCGTGTAGGAAGGTTGCTGTCCACTTGAAGTTCAAGGAGCTAAAGAAGAGGAGGAATGGTACTTGGTTATGGTATCAACTGAGGGAAACAAAGAAGAGTCCAAAAGGAGAAGACTGGAGCTAGGTGGATCAGTTCAACGGTGAAGCATCATGAGTGTTGTGGCTGTTCAAATCAGAAAATTGACTCAATCTAGTGAAGAAGAAGAAGAGCAAGCTGAGAGAAACAAAGGGTGTGAAGGCACGGTTTCCAGATCAGTTTGGGAAGTTGGCCACTTACTCAAGATTACACAAAGGGAAGAGAACCATGGGATGCTCAAAATTGGAGCAACATGATGAATCCTAAAGTCCTTTGATGTGAGAGAATCTTTGTGTAACACAAGTGGGAAGAGAACCATGGTATGCCTTTGAGCATTTAAAAACATGATGAATCCAAAAGTCCCTTGTGATTACAATTTAAGGCAGAAGAACAGTTTAAAGCTTGGTGTCTTGGCGTTGAAGTAATCACATAAGCTACGGTTTAAGTAGAAGAAGTGACAGCCAAGTAGTTGCTGTCTCAAGAAGAAAGATACAACCAAATGGTTGCGGTTTCAAGCTTAGACTCTGTGCAACCTTATACTCTGGTTACACATTCTCTGGTTACTTATTCTCATGCACAATGTCTAAGCTTGAGGGGGCGTATTAACGAACGGTCTTCGGATGTTCAAGATCAGTTTAGGATAAACTTGATCTTGAGGGGGAGTGTTGAAACTCAGACCGAGAGGCGATGCACCGAGGAAGCTGGCTGAAGGGTAAACCATGCATTCAGGGGCTTACCATATGGAGAGACAAAGGCTACCTTGAAAAGGAGACCGGGAAACACATATGAGTAGCTTTGGATGAATGATGTGGGGAATCAAAGTTGAAACCAATGAGTGGTGATCCGGGAAGCAGTGGGAAGTGGCGTCCAACGGATAAGGTTCAATGCTTGAGGGGGCGTATTAACGAGAAAGAGCGAGACCGAGGCAGAACGAAGAAAGGCCGAGGTTGAACAGAAACAAACTGGGGCAGAACTGAGCAAAGCCGAGGGAAGGCGAAGGCTCAAATAATCTGTCCAGAATAAGATTCATACTTCCTTGGATCATGAGAGTTGGCACTCTTTTTCCTTAATGGGGTTTTGTACCAATGGTTTTTCCCTACTAAGGTTTTGATGGGGCCACCCTTTGTATCTCCAAGTTCACACTTCACTTTGTTGTGTATGAACTTGAGTGATATGATCGTGACAAGCTCAGAGGAGGAAGAGCCAGAGATAGTAGGAAGGATCACCCGTTCCAGAACTAGAGAGATGGCTAAGGAAGCTCATGCCCTCATTGCCACGAAAGACTTCAATCAAGAAGAAGCTCAAGCTCACATCTTCAACATCTCTATATTGAAGAACGAAGAACCCGGTAACAGCGACTAAGTAACTTAGGTGATGATTCTGTACTCTTTTCCTTGGTGAGGATTTTGGTAGGAAGGAGGTTCTTCCCCAAGGTTTTTAACGAGGCAGAAATCATTGCTACGTCGAGTTACTTAGGAGTTGCTGCTAATGGGTAATAATATGCAAGTCTGAAACGTTCAGAATGCATTAGTATTTTGAGGCGCACCACTTAGGTCCATTTGGAAGGGACGCCTCGTTGTTTTATTTTAAGTTTAGACGCTTTGTAGTTTTATTTTGAAGGAATTTGCACAGGTTTTTACCGGTTTAATCTCTATTAAACAACCTAGCGAAAGTTCCTTTGCCTAGGATCTAGGGTTTGTAAACGATTAATCTGAAAAGAACGGATCTCGAAGATACCTGGAGTTTATGCAGCGGAATTGAATTAGGGATTCGAGATCTATAGCGCCTCAAGTGTTGCGCCTCTACTGATAGTCCACACGCACACAAACAGGAATCCGCCGGAATACTAGTTCTGGTGATTCGGATCTCTCGGGAACTTTGTGTTTCACTCTGAGTGGCTATCAATGAAAAGTCTAAAAAACTTAGGTCAGGTCGTGCCTCATATATCCTATATATAGGTCCTGACCAAAACCCTAATTGATCTGAACCGTTCAGAATCAATTAAGTCATTAAACCGAAATCACTATTTCGGTCAGAAGCCAGTGTCGATCGACACCCCTATGTGGTGTCGATCGACACCACATCTAAAACACAATTCTTATGTGTATCAAATACACATCATTTGATCATTACATTAATGATCATTCCCACATTAAGTAAATCCAGTTTGCTTAGGTGTGTGACCCTGTAGGATCATATAATACTAGTAATGAGTTCATAACTCATAGATCATCAACGGCTTCTAGCAAAACGTAATGACCACCTAGTATCATATGAATGTCTGATCTTGACAATACAACTATCACTAGAGTGAATACAAGTGTGATTTCAGGACATTCCCAACAATCTCCCACTTGTACTGGAATCAACTATTCCCCTAATCCCTTCGTCTCTATATCTCGATATGGCATAAGGCAAGATCCGTGTCATCCTTATTACAACCATTATCACGTTCATCGAACTCCGATTTATATTGAACAAAAACAAACGACTGACAATCACCTTGTTTGAGCGCGGCCACACATTTCTCAGTATCAAATCTTCGATGGGCCCTGAGATATTTATCTCCTGTTATATAGGAGGGACAAATCCCATCTTGTTCCATCCCTGTTCCTTCACACACTTCATGATACGCCCAATCAATGCCTTTATAGTCACCTGTTACGGATAACGTTTGACAAAGTCAAAGCGGACCAATTCATATGTAAGAAATCATGATGAACTCAGGTCTAAGGACTATACTCTATAGTCGTAATGGGAAACTCTTATGACACTTATATAACTATCCTGTAGAGTTCCCATTAGCGGGTCATGCCCGATCATATGTTCTCCAACATATATCTATGTGATTGACTTTAATACTCTTATTAATGACTCCATGAAACTTAGTCATCAGTCACCTCACATGCCAGTCTCACGCGGTTGTCAGTGTCCCACTTTAACAACCTCGACCAGGGACAAATATAATCTATGTCATTTATCACTTATAGGGTTTCATGATCAAGTCCTCAACTTGATGACCTATAAAATGCCATAAATTACTTTGGGACTATTATTCAATTATCCAATAATCAAATAATACATGAAACAATTTCATTATGACATAACCAAAGTATGTCAACATGAATATCATAACATAACTAAATCCTTTATAACTCCCACTAGAATTAAGATCACATCTTAATATATCCAATACCTACAGCAGGAGAGAGAAAATCATGCTTAGGTCGTGGGAGAGGCTGCGGTGATCTGCTTGGAACCCTTTCCAACAAACCGCAGGCTGTGGTGCTTTGCTTGGAACTCTTTCTAACAAACCGCACCGCAGTATGGACACAAGACATAATCAGGTTCCTACCAGAAATTGTCTTTGTCTGTCTAACCACTCTCATCAGAAACCATTACTTCCTCAGTTCACCAAGCTCCTATCCTCAGTATTCCTCAAATACTAGAGAATATTCTTGGTAACTGTCCAGTGACTTTCACTTGAGTCATATTGGTACCTACTCGTCCTGCTCAAAATACAAGCAACATCTGGACGAGTGCAGGTCATGGCATTTATGATAGGTTCCACTGCATACGCCTGGAAATCCTACTCAAATACTTTCTTGCTCAGCTAGTGTCCAGGGACACTGCGTCTTGCCAAGATTAATGCCATTAGACATTGGTATGAAGCCCTTCTTGGAATCATGCATATTGAATCTGTCCAAGACCTTATTACCATAAGAATCTTGACACGATCCAATTAGCCTACCCAATCTATCTCTATAGATTTATATTCCAAGAATTCACACGACTTCTCCCATGTCTTTCTTTGAAAGAATAACTTCCAAGCCAAGTCTCTAGAGACTAAAGCAACGGAACGTTATTTCCGAGAATAAGTATGTCATCTACATACATAATGAGAAATGCAACTACACTCCCACTAGTCTTTTTGTAAACACTCGGTTCCTCTTCGTTCCTGATGAAGTCAAACCTTTTGACATCTTTATCAAAACGAAGATTCCAACTCCGTCATGCTTGCTTCATTCCATACATGGATCGATGAAGCTTGCATTCTTTCCCAGCATTATTTGGATCTGTGAAACCTTAGGTTGTGTCATGTACACATCCTTTTTCCAGAATTCCATTAAGGAAAAACTGTTTTTCACATCCATCTGCCAAATCTCATCAACATGATCAATGGCAGTTGCTAGTATAATCCGAATGGCTTTAAGCATAGCGAATGGGAACAGTTTTCATCATAGTCAATACCATGATTTGCTTGAAACCTTTAGCCACCAGCTAAGCTTTGAATATCTGGATATTCCCATCTCGGATCTAGCGGCTCCTAGCCACTTTTCGGAGTCCGGGCCCAACACTGCTTCTTCAAAATTCGTAGGGTCGTCATTGTCAATGATCAACAAGTCATGACAATCGGTCACAAGAAATCCATATCTCTCGTGATCGTTACGAATCCTTTCGGATCTACGAACTTCAGGCACCACAGGTGCAAGTTCTACAACCCTTTGCAGACCCAGCTACTACTCTTCCTTAACAGGTCGAGCAGTCTCCTGTGATTCTCGAACATTTTCGAGATACACTTTACTCCCACTGTTTTTCTTGGAAAGACAATCTCTCGCAAGAAAACATAGTTCTTAGCAACAAACATTTTGTTATCAGAACAGTTGTAGAAGTAATAAGTGATGTCAGGCTTTTTATACACAGGGCCATCAAAAACACCTCGTACGTTGTAGCACAAAGGGTTATCGTATCCACAGAGAGGTTTGATTGATACACTAGGATTGCAATGATCCATTCTTAAGCTAGAGCGATGCTTTTTACAAGTAAACAAAAGATGGAACTATGAAACAAGTGATGATATGGTTTTAATTTACAATGGTCTCGAAGAGACAAAGATTAAGCTATGGAAATTCCTTGAATCGAAATCTAAGATAACACAATTGTCGAGGGTTTTGTTAAACGTCGTTCTAGAACTCAAACACGAAAGTATAGCCAGCTAACTGTCGTTACGAAAGCTATCTATCTTTAGAAACTCAAATCCCAAATTTCTTTGCGAATTCGTCGAATCTAAACAAGCATTTAGCACGAGTTCAATATGTTCACAAAGTCCCTAAGCCAAATTTCTTTGCGAATAAGTAACTTTGCCCATTTAGACTAGATTCAGGTTATTAATCCCACTGTCGTGGCTAACCAACAATCCTAAAATCAAGATTCGAGGTGATCAAGCAAGAATCAAGCATTGAGAACAGTCTAAACGAAGAACTAACGGATAAACCTCAACAAATATGCAACCTTAATGATTTCTAGTCATAACCCAAGAAATCCCTAAAACCTAACAAGCAATTTCACTCAGAAACAAATGATGAAATCAAGATAACTGAATATAATTGCATAAAAAAGATAAAGTAGGAGATACAGAGGGTTTGTAGTGATTGAATGAAGAACATATGGATCTCCCTCCAAAAAGCTCTTCCAAATCTCTCTCTCTCTCTCTCTAAGTCTCAAAACGAGAATAGATCTAGTTTTTACAAGTTTTCTAGATATTTTACAATGAAAACAAAACAAAACTATTTATAGAAGTGCCCAAAATTAGGTCTGCAGGTCCGCCGTCGATCGACATTAAAGTCCTGTCGATCGACGCGAAGGCGTCTGTGGAAATATCTGAAAAACGCGTTGTTCTGGCTTCTTCAGGCTTCCTGTCGATCGACACAAATCCCTGTCGATCGACGGGAAACTCTCTGGAAAAACCCCTCCGGTAAAACAGCCATATCTCCTGAACCACCGATCGGAATGACCTCAAACCACTTCCATTGGAAAGCTATCTCAAATACCTACAACTTACATGAAGACCTCTGAAGCTAAATCCAAATGGAAACCGTTCTTATGAGTCGATCTTTGAAGCACTTTGGATGGTTTCGGCACAAACGACTATTTTCCTTCAAAACACTACAAAAGACACACAAATACAAAATATACTATACAAAACCGACTTATATCATGGTTAAAAACGGGTAAAAACCATGATATATCACCCCCCCAGACTTAGCATTTGCTTGTCCTCAAGCAAAACATACACCAAG
This sequence comes from Draba incana, assembly GCA_963576765.1. Classification (NCBI taxonomy): domain Eukaryota; kingdom Viridiplantae; phylum Streptophyta; class Magnoliopsida; order Brassicales; family Brassicaceae; genus Draba; species Draba incana. The sequence continues at coordinate 17,815,139 of OY755217.1, forward strand.
AATGAAAAAGAGGTTTTGAAAACATAGAACATACCTTCCCTCGATGCAGCGGATTGACCTTTCCAGAACCAACCAGAATCAGACCACCATGTACTTCTCCGCAGACGCACACAACCTTCCAAATCCATCCACCACTTCACAGTATAATCCGTTAGTCTTCATCGCTAGACATCAATGTTCTCGAAGCCATGAACCTTCTAGACTCATTCCCATACTGTACCGTGATAAATGCACTCATACAAAACTCGGTACTCAATCTCTCCCCCAGACTTATTTCGCTTTATATTTACATATATATATATACATTTATTTCTTTGTGATTGTTGAACTCAAAGCAGTGCATATTTCACTAATGTTGTTCCTTGTTAGGAGACAGGGTCGTGACTCACTACGATTGTTCCTTGTGAGGAGACAGGCTCGTGAGATTGCTCGTCTTTCATCATCCTTTTTAGGGGACTCAGACTGCTGCTTAAAGCTGGGTGATCATCTCGAGTACAAGATTCATTGGATTAATTCCTCATCTCATACTCGAGAACTATCATTTCACCCCAATCCTATTAATCTTTTATATACATGTATATATATATGTTTCTTTTTATATGGGGAGAGGAGTACCATTACTATCAACAGGAGGTTGCATTTACCAGGTACGAATGAGGAGTCAAGCTCAATGGACATTGATCCCAAAGAGTATCGTGCAATAGCTCTGACTTGGCGGATTATACTGGAAGTAGCGGACTTCTCTAGTCAATTGGTCGATCCTAGGATTTTTCATTAGTCTTAACCCTGAAACTAATTCTGGAAGTACGGTCACATGATGAAAAAGACCAAAAGAAGGGATGTTCTACTAATTTTGACTCAATAAAACAAAAAAGTTTCCAAAAAATATGAGTCGAAACCAAAATAAAAAGAAATACGTTAGTAGTTTCCTCCCCCAGACTTATCTAACACTGTCCCCAGTGTTATCAAGCCCGAGATCGGTAAAAGAAATAAAATGAAATGCGAACTTGATCAAAGAAATACAGAATTACCATTTTTGGGGGTCCTGTCGATCGACAGGAACATCTGTCGATCGACAGACCATGTTTTGCCTTTTGACCGTTGTATTGTTGAAATCTTTAAAATCCATGTCGATCGACAGAGAGTATTATGTGTCGATCGACATCAATTTTATAGTCGCAAAAGGTTTCTCCAGAGACCTTCGTGTCGATCGACATGATGTTGTGTCGATCGACAGATGAGGCTCTGTCCCAACTTCGCCTTTGTCGACTTCTCGCAAAGTGTCTGGTTCGAAGCCCGAAGTTGTCCAAACCTGCATCTACTGACATTCAACAAACGATCAACGGGAACAACTCATTGCATTTCTTAAATAAAAATTCAAGTTCGCTTAGTATTCGAAATTTCAACTAAAAAAATCAAAACAAAAGTACGAAATTGAAAAGTAAATGGGTTGACTCCCATTAAGCGCTCATTTTAAGTCATTAGCTTGACTATGGATATGTTTGGGGAGGTCCCCAATGGCGCGTTTAACGTCACTAGCTTGACGGTTGCTTCATCCTTGTCACTTCCTTCATGACAAAAAGTGAAAAGATTAACAACAAAAGAGAATAGAAATAAAACTCTAGCCTTAAAAAGAACCAAAATCCCAATGATCAATGCAAAAACCTCCCCGGCAACGGCGCCATTTTGATGTCAGGCTTTTTATACACAGGGCCATCAAAAACCCCTCGTACGTTGTAGCACAAAGGGTTATCGTATCCACAGAGAGGTTTGATTGATACACTAGGATTGCAATGATCCATTCTTAAGCTAGAGCGATGCTTTTTACAAGTAAACAAAAGATGGAACTATGAAACAAGTGATGATATGGTTTTAATTTACAATGGTCTCGAAGAGACAAAGATTAAGCTATGGAAATTCCTTGAATCGAAATCTAAGATAACACAATTGTCGAGGGTTTTGTTAAACGTCGTTCTAGAACTCAAACACGAAAGTATAGCCAGCTAACTGTCGTTACGAAAGCTATCTATATTTAGAAACTCAAATCCCAAATTTCTTTGCGAATTCGTCGAATCTAAACAAGCATTTAGCACGAGTTCAATATGTTCACAAAGTCCCTAAGCCAAATTTCTTTGCGAATAAGTAACTTTGCCCATTTAGACTAGATTCAGGTTATTAATCCCACTGTCGTGGCTAACCAACAATCCTAAAATCAAGATTCGAGGTGATCAAGCAAGAATCAAGCATTGAGAACAGTCTAAACGAAGAACTAACGGATAAACCTCAACAAATATGCAACCTTAATGATTTCTAGTCATAACCCAAGAAATCCCTAAAACCTAACAAGCAATTTCACTCAGAAACAAATGATGAAATCAAGATAACTGAATATAATTGCATAAAAGAGATAAAGTAGGAGATACAGAGGGTTTGTAGTGATTGAATGAAGAACATATGGATCTCCCTCCAAAAAGCTCTACCAAATCTCTCTCTCTCTCTCTCTAAGTCTCAAAACGAGAATAGATCTAGTTTTTACAAGTTTTCTAGATATTTTACAATGAAAACAAAACAAAACTATTTATAGAAGTGCCCAAAATTAGGTCTGCAGGTCCGCCGTCGATCGACATTAAAGTCTTGTCGATCGACGCGAAGGCGTCTGTGGAAATATCTGAAAAACGCGTTGTTCTGGCTTCTTCAGGCTTCCTGTCGATCGACACAAATCCCTGTCGATCGACGGGAAACTCTCTGGAAAAACCCCTCCGGTAAAACTGCCATATCTCCTGAACCACCGATCGAAATGACCTCAAACCACTTCCATTGGAAAGCTATCTCAAATACCTACAACTTGCATGAACACCTCTGAAGCTAAATCCAAATGAAAACCGTTCTTATGAGTCGATCTTTGAAGCACTTCGGATGGTTTCGGCACGAACGACTATTTTCCTGCAAAACACTACAAAAGACACACAAATACAAAATATACTATACAAAACCGACTTATATCATGGTTAAAAACGGGTAAAAACCATGATATATCAATAAGCCTTGGTTTCCTTAGGATAACCATTCAAAGTAGCATTTATCGAATTTGGATGCGAGCTTGTTAAATGTTTTACACAAGCCTCATAACCCCAAATTTTAGTAAAGACAAACTTGGAACATTTCCAATCCACATCTCATATGGAGTCTTTGCAATTGATTTTGTTGGAACCCTATTTAGTGTAAACTCAGACATTTCTAGAGTGTATTCCTAAAAGGGATTATGGAAGATCTGTGTGACTCATCATTGATCGAATCTTATCCAATAAGGTCCGATTCCACCTCTTGGAAAACCCATTCCAAAGGGGCGTTCCAGGAGGAGTGAGCTGTGAAACAATTTCACACTCTCTCAGATGATCACTTAACTCTTGACTTAAGTATTCTTCTCCGCGATCTGATCGAAGAGCTCTAATACTTTTGTCAATTTGATTATGTACTTCATTCTGGAATTCCTTGAAAAATTTCAAAAGAGGATTCCTACTTGTGACTCATTAGATAGATATCGCCATGCCCACTCTAGTCACCAGTATAGGTAATGAAGTCTTGAATCCTAATTTTCTCTAGCATTGGTGCCTATCGGGCCGCACACATCTGTATGTATAAAGCCCAATAAGTCATTGGCCCATTATTTTAGTTTGATAAAATGGGCCTTAATCGTTTTGCCCAATAAGCAGGATTCAAATATCTCACATGATTCACAACCATGTGAGCCCAAAAGCCCATCACTATGGACCTTCTGAATCCTCTGTGGCCCAAACGATAATGCTGGAGAACCGATTTGTGTTTTTGTCATAGACAGATATATATATTGGTTTAAGACATAAAACCCATTCTCTAATGGGATGCTACCATATAAAATATCATTTAGATCAAAAGAGCAACATTTGTCTTTTATCAAAATAAAATCATTCAAAATCTTACAAGAAAATGAAATGACATTTTTTTGCTCATAGCAATTACATAATAGCAATTATTTAGTTTCTAAAACCAAGTCTGAAGGCGACAACAAATGGAAACTTCCTACAGCTAATGCAGCAACCCTTGCTTCATTCCTGTTGAGTATCTCCATTCATCCCTTCTTCAACGTTCTACTGTTGCTCAGGCCCTGCACATTTAAACAAATATGAGCACCACAACCGGTATCTAATACCCATAAGGTAGAACTTGAAATAACACAAATACCTGAATAAGGAGTGTCATACATCTCCATTATTTCCTTGGAATCTTCCATGTATTTCTTGCATTTTCTCCTCCAATGCCTTGGTTCCCCACAGTAGCTGCAAGCATCATCATCAGATGGGCCAGACTTGGGTTTAGTGAGAAACTCAGGCTTATCCTGATTCACAATCTGGACGGCCTTTCTCTCACCCTTGTCCTTACCAGGTTTCACAAACCTTTTGCCCTTCTTGATATTGAGCTCAGCTGTCTTGAGCATATCATGCAGTTCAGTCAACGTCTTCGTCAAGACATTCTTGATGTAGTACTTGATGAACTCATCATAGCTCGTCGGCAGGGACTGCAGAATGATGTCAGTAGCCAACTCTTGGCTAATAGGACAATCCAGTCTCCTCAGGTTATCAATATAACCCATCATCTTCATGACATGAGGACTTACTGGAGCATCCTTTGGCAGATTGCACTCAAATAGAGATTTAACCGACTGGTATCTCTCAGTTCGAGTCTACTCCTGAAACATAGCTTTCAGGCTAGTGACTATCTCGATAGGGGATTCCACGTTCTCATATTGCCCCTGCAATTCAGAGTTCATGGTATCCCTCATCAGACGGTTCACATCGACCACATCATAATAATGCTTATTCCAAGCATCATATACTGCATGTGAGGCATTGGACCTTAGTTTCTCGGGGAGAGCTTTCTCAAGGACATAGTCCTTTCTCTCTTGCTTGAGAACAATTCTCAAGTTCCGATACCAATCAAGGAAGTTGGATACATTTAACTTGTCCTTCTCAAGGACGGATCTCAACGAGAAAGATTTCTGATTAGACATAACTGTAATAAAAAAAGGAAAAATCAGTTATGATATTCAGAAAAGAGAAATCTTAACAATTAAGAAAACTCGCATTATATTCAAAACAATGTTTCCTCAAATGAATATAATGATCCAAGATCCATATTTCACTAAAACTCGAGCAAGCCACTGGCTGTTACTCAAATCTTAGCTATATAGGTAAGCAACACTTTGCTAATCATATCCAATATGACTCTTGATTTTGGATAATACATCTTATGTTTTATCCACCTGATGTCTATGGGCCCAGAACTTCTGATAGCCCATTCAAGCAAACCAATCTCTTTAGTCATGTAACAGTTGATGCAATGCACTGCAAGCCCATCAACACAATTACCTACTGCCTTACTCATATCACTGCGGACACCTTGCACTGCAAGCCCATCACGCAATGAAACAAGTCTTTGACAACTGACAAGATCGGGAAGACATCCAGAACACTTGATATTTAGTTGAGGAAATAAACTTTTAATCCTTAACACACATCATATATGCATTTAGGAATCCAATTTCATTAAATCTTGTTCGGTTATTAGATTTTAGGTTTACTGTCTAAAATACCTTCTGCCTCACTCATGTCACTGCAGACACCTTGCACTGCAAACCTGTCACGCAATGAAATGAGCCTTGACAGTTGACAAGATAGGGAATCGATCGACACTACCTTAGTGTCGATCGACACTTACCTGTCTGTCACAGTTCTTCGAAAACCGATCAATCCAATTGAACTCGATTTCGATAACCGACAGAACCAATACAATAACCGGTTAGTGTCGATCGACACTACATTAGCATCGATCGACATTGATCAAACCAGATCCAATTCTTGATAACCGGTCAATCCAATTGAACCGGATCAATAACCGATCAATCTAATTGAACCGGGCTGATAACCAGTCGGTGTCGATCGACACAACTTTTGTGTCGATCGACACCAACCAGACCGCAGCAAATCAAAATTTGCCGGTTTAATCGATCATTTAACCAAGCGCGATAACCGATTCAAAATCTTATTGAACCGGTTAACCAATCGCCTGGTTGTGTCGATCGACGCAACTTTTGTGTCGATCGACACCTACTTGATATCGATTAATATATCAAACTGACGGCAATTGAAAGAGCGTGTCGATCGACGCCCCTCAACGGTGTCGATCGACACCAACCTCTCTGGAAAAAAAATACAAGTTACTTTGGCCCGTGTTGATCGACACCAGCTTGGTATCGATCGACACAGCCAAAAAACCCTTATTCCGAATTTTAACAAAAACGTTTTAGGTCAAAATTCAATCTCATAAGCATCCTCTAATGAATTAAACTAATTCGATTTCATGCTTTAGATTCAGATTAGTTAAACCCTAAGGCTCTGATACCACTGAAGGAATTTGCACAGGTTTTTACCGGTTTAATCTATATTAAACAACCTAGCGAAAGTTCATTTGCCTAGGATCTAGGGTTTGTAAATGATTAATCTGAAAAGAACGGATCTCGAAGATACCTGGAGTTTATACAGCGGAATTGAATCAGGGATTCGAGATCTATAGCGCCTCAAGTGTTGCGCCTCTACTGATAGTCCACACGCACACAAACAGGAATCCGCCGGAATGCTAGTTCTGGTGATTCAGATCTCTCGGGAACTTTGTGTTTCACTCTGAGTGGCTATCAATGAAAAGTCTAAAAAACTTAGGTCAGGTCGTGCCTCATATACCCTATATATAGGTCCTGACCAAAACCCTAATTGATCTGAACCGTTCAGAATCAATTAAGTCATTAAACCGAAATCACTATTTCGGTCAGAAGCTAGTGTCGATCGACACCCCTATGTGGTGTCGATCGACACCACATCTAAAACACAATTCTTATGTGTATCAAATACACATCATTTGATCATTACATTAATGATCATTCCCACATTAAGTAAATCCAGTTTGCTTAGGTGTGTGACCCTGTAGGATCATATAATACTAGTAATGAGTTCATAACTCATAGATCATCAACGGCTTCTAGCAAAACGTAATGACCACCTAGTATCATATGAATGTCTGATCTTGATAATACAACTATCACTAGAGTGAATACAAGTGTGATTTCAGGACATTCCCAACATATTTCACACATCTTGCTGTTTTGGGTGTGTGCCCTAGTTTGCCTTTGTCGTGATTATAAGTATCTTCATTCCTTGGCTCAAAGTGTGTTCATCTTTGAATCCGATCCTCTTACAAGTTTATGCTTACAAGAAGATCTTCTATCAGTTATCATACATCATCATAATCTCATTCGAATCCATCCCCATCAGTAATCAACGCCGCTGCTATTCTCATCATCATCATCACGCCTTCATCCTTTCATATTAGCATCATCTCAGCCTTTCCGTTGGAGTTAGATCACGTGGGATCTCATCATTGAGGGGGAGTGTTGAACAAGAAGAGTGATGCGGATCAGCACGAGGAGCACTAGACCCGTGGAATTGTTAGAATTTGCGGAATGAATAGGTGAAGAAGAATTTCGGATAGAGAGAGAAAGTGTAGAGGGAGAAGTATATGAACTTGATTAAAATTATTTATCCAAGACATGAAATTACAGTGGATGATCAGGCTTATTTAAACTAGAAGAAAAGAAGTTGAAACAATAATTAAATGATTAACGTTCGAATTTCAAACGGTCAGATAGCCATTAAATCAACATTGCGTGTTACCGAGGTAGAGGCGCGGATTCAGAGGCCATGCAGAGCGTTCCTTCTCCGTGGATCAGGCAGGTCAATGCGGGTCAACGCATCTGTTTGTCCGAGCGTCCAACCGTTCGTCCGAGTGTCCGATCGTTCGTCCGTTCATCCGAGTGTCCGACTGTCCGAGCGATACATAATCTTCTTCTGTTTATTTTCCTTAGGTAATTTTCCCATGATCAATACTCCCCCTCAAGCTTAGCATAAGGAACTTAGGCTAAGCTTGGAAGCCCACAACACATTACCTCATTAAAAACCTTAGTAAGTAAAACCACATGGGACAAAAACTTACCAAGGGAAAAAGAGTGTAACAGTCATGGGAAGGCGACTTGATCATGGTTTGGTCAAGTCCACAAGGCCAAGTTTACTATATATGTGATTGCAAACCTTGAGACTTGCGGCCTTGGTGAGAATGTCCACCAATTGGTCCTCACTCTTTGTATAGCATGGAAGAGTCATCCCTTGCTCAATCTTCTCCCGAACCTTGTGACAATCGATCTCGATGTGCTTGGTCCTTTCGTGAAACACCGAGTTAGTCGCAATATGAATTGCCGCTTGATTGTCACAATGCATTGTGATCGGGTGATCTTGAGTGACTCCAAGATGCAATAAGATCCCCTTTAGCCAAGTAAGTTCATTCGTGAGCATCTTCATGGCCCTATACTCGGCTTCGGCGCTCGAGCACGAGACAGGCTTTTGCTTCTTCGTCTTCCATGTTACTAAGTTTCCTCCTAGGAATGTGCAATAGCCGGTGGTGGATCTCTGGTCATTGTGATCCCCGGCCCAATCGGCATCACAATAGCCAACTAGCTCCGATGATTCATTCTTTCCCATCCAAATTCCTTGGCTGGGGCTTCCCTTCAAGTATCTAAGGATCCTTTCCACCATATTCCAATGATGGACTTTAGGTTCCTTCATGTGTTGACTCACTTGATTGACCGCAAAGCATAGATCCGGCCTAGTAAGGGTTAAGTAGATCATCTTACCCACTAAGCGCCGATATCGAGACAGGTCGGAGTATGGTTCATCTTCAATCTCCCCCTTTCGAATGACCTTGTATCCTTCATCAAGTGGGGTCTTGGCCGGCTTAACTCCCATTTTGCTAGTTTCTTTGAGGAGGTCCAACGTGTACTTCCTTTGAGAGATGTGTAAGCCATTTGAGGATCGGCACACCTCAATCCCAAGGAAGTACTTGAGTTCACTAAGGTCCTTAATCTCAAATTCCGACTTGAGATAGGCCTTGGTTTCTTGAATACCTTCTTTATCACTGCCAGATATGATGAGATCGTCGACATAAACAAGAACCACAATAATCCCATGGGGTCCTTGATACAACGAGTTTTAACCCTATAAAATCTACTGCAAGTGCACAGCAAACGAAGTAGTGATTTAGGGATCGAATCCTCAAGGACCAAATGTTACGCAACAGATTATAGATTATTAAAATAAATTAAGCAGGAAACAAAGATTGTGGTGATGATATCAAATTCAAAGAACGAGAATGCAAATAAAAACGATGTAAATTCAGATTATTAAAAGCGTTAGGCAATAGGGAAATCTCAGGAAATCACAATCATAAACCAGACAACTATTCAGATTCTAATATGCATGCATCTAGAACTCAAAACACTGTTATAAACTGCTTCACTTTCGTGATAACAATTACTTTCCCTAAAGATCCGAGTGCCTAAACTTTCGTTTGGTCACGGCTATCCTAGGCAAGCATTACAGTTCAAGTTTTGATCACTTCATAATACTCTATAACTAAACTTTCGATTGTTACAATGCATTACTCATCAACTGTAGTTCTAGCAATACACAAGCTTTTGGAATGTGTATCAACCTAAGATCTAGTTATTAAATGGCCAATTCAATCCTAGCAATATGCCTAACAGTGATGAAGATGGTAATTGATAGGTAATCTATCTGTGTCTAGTTCAATCTGTGAAATCCATCGAAAAACCCTAAAACTTAACTAGAGATCTGCTCAAACATGATAAAGGACAAAGCAAAAGCAATTGATGAAAAGTGCATAATAGATAGAATAGAAATCAAAGAGGGTTTAGAAATCTTCTCCAAAGGATGAAGAGATCTTCTCCCAATTACAACTCTCAAAAGCTCTAAACGTCTTAGTAAAAACGTGCAGAAAAAGAGATGGACACTTCTAAAATAACAAAACCTAGTGGTACTTATAAGATAAAACGGAAAAAGGAAAATTCCTAAAAATCTGGGGCCTGGACCGGTCGGTCCTCTTTTAAGTCGGCCAAAATCTTCATGTCTTCTTGTGTCTGGACCGGCCGGTCTGGGTAGTGGACCGGTCGGTCCCAATCCTTCGCGTCCCGGTTGTTACTCATCGACCCGCGAATCGGTCTTGGCTTCGTGCCACCATGGGACCAGTCGGTCCTTGTTGTGGACCGGTCGGTCCAAGCATAAGAAATCGCCGGTTTTTGCTCAAATGCTTGAAACTCCTTCCCAAACTCACGCGGTTCCAAATCTTCACGTATGGATCTAAACATCTTCTCAAAACAGCTCAAAAGACTCCGAAAACTCATTAAGAACATGGTTAGGAAACTCCAAATTCACGCTATATCAACTCCCCCAGACTTAGATCTTTTCTTGTCCTCAAGTGAAGATAAACTATAAATAAATCCAAGGAAGCTATAAAAACCACACTAACCTTTGTGAGCTGAATGCAATCCTTTAGGACCCCACATATATAATGCTAACAACCCTGAAAACTCGTAAACATATCAAAAACCAAGATGGTACTTCATGTACTTTGCCAAATACATAGCAATGCTACCATAGTCAAGTTCCTATGTCTCAGCGACTCTATACTAAGGTCCAGAAATCTTACCTCAAGGAAAATGTCCGTCGCATAAGGGTTAAGGATTTGGGTTATTTAATGGTGGTATGAAAGTGTTTAGGCTAACATCAGTCGCGGCCGAATGCAAGTCATGGCACAAAAACCCAAGAGAGCTAAATCCAAGGATGATGCACAGCTTCTCAAACTTAAGACCTCCTATTATTTTATAAAACTAACTTTCTGCTTATCTAAAGAAATAATGCGGAGAACAAGAAATGGAAATGTGCTTAATAAATATAATATTTTTTTTTAAATCTAAGCTTTATTCTGATCCTTTTCAGCATTTTTATGATTTTTTTTTTTTTAAATTTTTTTAAAATGATGGGGATCAGTTCTAGCCTTTTTTTCCTAAGCACAATGATAAAAAACGAAAAATAAATAAAGAAATGAAATTATTAACAAAATCTTAAGCAGAAAGTTTGATAAGTTGTACCGGAAGGTCTTTAGAATGAACAGCTGGCCGGACTACGTCTCCGGAGTTTTTGCGCTTGAGTGCATGTCAATGTCTTCAATATAATGCATGACGTTTGAAAGAACGGTTAAGGTAAGGGTGTGGTACCAGAATAAAAATGAGCCTGGCCATTAGGAGTCCTGAAGAGAGGATAGTGTTTGAAAAAGGATAGGACTCCTAACGTGGTTACTTCTTATGCGATTTCCAATTCCATGAGTTAAGAAAACATACCAAAGTTAAGAGTGTCAGCGTTAGCTTTCAAGGAGACGGGTGCCTTCTGGTAACACTGATCCGCCTAGGGCGTTTTTAATCTTCCCATTGCTTTGGTTAGTCACTGTTAATCTAAAAACAGAATGTTAGCAAGCATCATGTGGTCCTAGAATTGCATGCATATCACAAAGGTTTAGTACAAACTGAAAATAAGAAAACTCAAAACATAATTAGTACTAATAGTACTTCCCCCCAGACTTACTTCACACCGACCCGGTGTGAAAATAAATCCAAAGGAAAGAACTATTAAAAGAAAGAAAAATAAAATGAAAAGAAAAGAAAAGAAAAGAAAAACTAACTCATCATCAGAACTCTGGAGACTCCGCGTGATCTATGTCGTAATCGTTGGATCTCACGTTAGTGGAAAGGCTAGAGGGAATGGGCGGGTGGGAGTAAAATGGGATGATGACTGGGCTAGGGACCAACCGTTCCGTAAGGGACCGACCGTTCTACGTGACGCATGAGACCAACCAGTCGGAATTCGGGACCGATCGGTCGTGATTCCAGAGGACTTGGCCATCCCTTGTGACCCACTGGACCGACCGATCCGAATGTCAGAGTCTCTGTCCAAAGTTATGTGACGAAAATTTCTAAGGAAAACCAAAGAGAAAAGCATAAACAAAGGTAAAATTGAAAAAAATGAAAGATGAAAGCATGTATGTACACTTACCGGTGGGTTGCCTCCCACCAAGCGCTTGGTTTAACGTCGTTAGCTCGACGTGTGTGCCCTTCAAGGTGGATCAGGTGGGTCAGGAGGGATCTTCAGCTGCTTATCCATCTCAAATTTCAGCTCAGTGTCTCCTAGTTGGAGATCAATGCTTCCATGCCTTAGATCGATCTTCGCACCAGCTATGCAAAGGAACGGTCTTCCCAGGATGAGAGGATCCCCTGGTTCTTCAGCTAGGTCCAGCACCACGAAATCTGCAGGGACAAAAACATCACCAATTAGCAGTTGTACGTCCTCAAGAACACCTATAGGACATTGAACCAATCAATCAGCAAATTTTAAAGAAAAGTTAGGAGGACTAAAATCCTTAAAACCCAGTCGTGTTGCTACGGAGTATGGCATGATGTTGACACCAGAGCCCGAATCGCAGAGTGAGCAAGGAAAAATTGTAGAGTTGATCTGGACTGAAAGATCAAAGCGACCAGGATCTCCAAGCTTTTTCACTGTCCTGTTCTTTTCACTCTGAGTGGTGATCGCGTCAACTTCCATTGAAGATATGGCCCACCTGTCTGTTGGATTTTGCTCTCCTTTGGCTGGAAGGGTTCCTTGCTGTCTTTTAACAGCTTCTGCATTTTGTGCCACCTGAGTATCAAGCATCTTCAGGTGAGTGGTCACTGCTTCTAGCCGCCCATTGATTGTCGAGATATCGCTGGAAACCTTCTGCTGATTAGCTAGCATGAGCTGCATCATAGCTTTTAGCTCATCATTGGGATTTGCAGCCGGAGGTGGGGGAGCTTGTTGTCTAGACTGGAACTGATTTTGGTGCATGTCCATGTCTCTCTGCGGCGGAGGATTATGTCTTGCTGGTGGCATCTGCTGCGCCATCATCTTAGCAAATTGCTGCTGTACTTGCTGCATCTGTTGTTGCGCCTGTTGCGCGCTCGCTGCAGTTGCAGCACGGAACTGCTCAATCTGGTCGAACAAGGCAGCCTGAAGACCCTTGTTATCAGCTTGCTTCACTACTTCCATAGCTGGCACCTAGAATCAAAACAAAAGACAAAAACAAAAACAAAAAGAAATTAGAAAAATTGCTTAGACGAAATTCTCAAATCAAATCTGAAGGTAAACACAATTGGTCCCCGGCAACGGCGCCAAAAACTTGATACAACGAGTTTTAACCCTATAAAATCTACTGCAAGTGCACAACAAACAAAGTAGTGATTTAGGGATCGAATCCTCAAGGACCAAATGTTACGCAACAGATTATAGATTATTAAATTAAGCTAAGCAGGAAACAAAGACTGTGGTGATGATATCAAATTCAAAGAACGAGAATGCAAATAAAAACAATGTAAATTCAGATTATTAAAAGCGTTAGGCAATAGGGAAATCTCAGGAAATCACAATCATAAACCAGACAACTATTCAGATTCTAATATGCAAGCATCTAGAACTCAAAACACTGTTATAAACTGCTTCACTTTCGTGATAACAATTACTTTCCCTAAAGATCCGAGTGCCTAAACTTTCGTTTGGTCACGGCTATCCTAGGCAAGCATTACAGTTCAAGTTTTGATCACTTCATAATACTCTATAATTAAACTTTCGATTGTTATAATGCATTACTCATCAACAGTAGTTCTAGCAATACACAAGCTTTTGGAATGTTTATCAACCTAAGATCTAGTTATTAAATGGCCAATTCAATCCTAGCAATATGCCTAACAGTGATGAAGATGGTAATTGATAGGTAATCTATCTGTGTCTAGTTCAATCTGTGAAATCCATCGAAAAACCCTAAAACCTAACTAGAGATCTACTCAGACATGATAAAGGACAAAGCAAAAGCAATTGATGAAAAGTGCATAATAGATAGAATAGAAATCAAAGAGGGTTTAGAAATCTTCTCCAAAGGATGATGAGATCTTCTCCCAATTACAACTCTCAAAAGCTCTAAAAGTCTGAGTAGAAACGTGCAGAAAAAGAGATTGTTTCTTCTAAAATAACAAAACCTAGTGGTATTTATAAGATAAAACGGAAAAAGGAAAATTCCTAAAAATCTGGGGCCTTGACCGGTCGGTCCAGGTAGTGGACCGGTCGGTCCTCTTTTAAGTCGGCCAAAATCTTCATGTCTTCTTGTGTCTGGACCGGCCGGTCTGGGTAGTGGACCGGTCGGTCCTGTTTCCAGAGGCCTTTGGTCCTTTACGTCTCGAGCTGGACCGGTCGTTCCTCCATTGGGACCGGTCGGTCCCAATCCTTCGCGTCCTGGTTGCTACTCATCGACCCGCGGATCGGTTTTGGCTTCGTGCCACCATGGGACCGGTCGGTCCTTGGTGTGGACCGGTCGGTCCTTGGTGTGGACCGGTCGGTCCAAGCATAAGAAATCGCCGGTTTTTGCTCAAATGCTTGAAACTCCTTCCCAAACTCACGCGGTTCCAAATCTTTACGTATGGATCTCAACATCTTCTCAAAACAGCTCAAAAGACTCCGAAAACTCATTAAGTACATGGTTAGGAAACTCCAAATTCACGTTATATCAGTCCTTGAATAGTGAAGAGAGTGTGATCCAACTCCGACTTCTTGAAACCCCTTTCCAAGAGTGTGGAGCTTAGCTCCGACTTCTTGAAACCCCTTTCCAAGAGTGTGGAGCTTAGCTTCTTCTACCACGCCCGTGGAGATTGCTTGAGACCATAGATCGCCTTCCTCAAGCGCAAGACCTTGCCGGGATTGACAATGTTCTCAAGACCGGGTGGTGGTGTCATGTAGACCTCTGCCTCTAGGTCGCCTTGAGAAAAGCGTTCTTCACATCCATTTGCCAAAGTTCCCAATCTAGATTGACCGCCAAGGATAGAACCACCCGAACCGTGTTGAGCTTAGCTACTGGGGCGAAGGTATCCGTGTAGTCGTCGCCATAAGTTTGGGTGAAGCCTCTTCCAACTAACCTTGCTTTGAACTGCTCAATCTCGCCACTACTCAAATGCTTGATTGTGAAGACCCATTTAGAGCTCTCGGCTCGCTTGCCTTCAGAGAGATCGGCCTCATCCCACGTATGGTTCTTGATCATAGCGCCAACTTCATCATCAACCGCATCATTCCATTCTTCCTTTTTCATGGCTTCCTCATAGGTTGATGGAATAGTGTAATTGTCGATCCTCACAAGAAACGCTTGGTGATCCGAGGGTACAAGGGCAAGAGAACATGTGGCTTGAATGGGATGTGCCACGGCTTGATTGTTGTAGTAGTCCCGCATGTTCTTTCATGTGGATGGATCGCTCCTAAGTCGTTCACTTCTCCTAACCTTTGGCTCGGGCGTCGGCTCGGGAGTCAGTTCGGGCGTCTACTCGGGTATTGGATCGGTCGTCAGCTCGGGCGTCTGCTCGGACGCGTCTTCCAGGGTGTCGGCTCGGGAATCGGGCGCTTCAGTTCCGGTTAGGGCAAGGGCCTCTTCTTGACTTCCGGGTTGCACCTCGTCCTCTTCCATTCCGGCAGAGGCCGGATTGGTCTTTTCTTGTCCAGCGTCGACGGGCGCGCCCAAGTGCTCGAGTAAGAATCTCAAGGATACGCCTTGATCCGAAGGGGTCGCTAGGTTTTTGAGATCATCCCAATCCTTCTTCCCATAGTATCCTTGCTCTTCAAGGAACTTCACATGTCGGGATACATGATACTTCTTGTCGATCGGATCATAGCACTTGTATCCCTTTTGAGTATTGGAGTACCCAATGAACATGCACTTGGTACTCTTTGCATCTAGCTTGGTTCTTCTTTCTCCGGGTACTGAGACAAAACAAACACAACCAAAGACCTTTAGATGTTCCAAAGAGGGTTGAGTTCGAGTAAGTACCTCAAATGGTGACCGATCTTCTAGAACTTTTGTTGGTGTTCTATTGATGAGGTAGCAAGCGGTCATGACCGCATCTCCCCAAAACTGCTTCGGAACACATGTGTGAAACATCATTGATCTAGCTACTTCCATCAAATGCCGATTCTTCCTCTCGGCCACACCATTT
Source organism: Draba incana (assembly GCA_963576765.1). Classification (NCBI taxonomy): domain Eukaryota; kingdom Viridiplantae; phylum Streptophyta; class Magnoliopsida; order Brassicales; family Brassicaceae; genus Draba; species Draba incana. Next base: position 17,831,187 of record OY755217.1, read on the forward strand.
TGTTGAGGTGTGTAAGGACAAGACGTTTGATGGATGATGTCGTGATTGGCTAGATGCTCCTTGAACCGATTGCTTGTATATTCACCACCATTATCGGACCTAAAAATCTTAATTCTTGCATTGTAATGGTTAATGACATGACTTTCAAATGTTATGAATGCATCAAATACCCTATCTTTGGATGGCAAAAGAGTAACCCAAGTATATTTTGATTTTTCATCAATGAAAGTCACAAAATACTTGTTATTATCTCTTGATAAGCATGGAGATGTCCACACATCCGAATGTACTAAGTCAAAACAGTTTTCGTAAAGAGTTGTTGATTTATTGAGTACGGTTTTGCAATGTTTGCCCAAAATACATAATTCGCAAGTTAAATGATTAAAGACAACATTTGATAACATTAGCTCAAGGGCTCTAGCATGAGGATGACCTAATCTAGCATGCCAAATCGCATTATTCGGTAATTGAAAACTAGAGGCAAAAGAAAAGACTCTTGGAGTAGTATTTTCTAGAACATAAAGTTCATCTTTGGTACCACCTCCTCCTATGATCTTTCCCGTCTCAATATCCTGAAAATGAACCTCATTAGGACCAAATATAGCATAGCAATTTAAGTCATTAGTGGCTCTTTTAACCGATACTAAGTTGCTAGCAAAATTTGGTATATAAAAAGCCTTAGACTCTTTGTTAAATAGTTTCAAATTTCCGATTCCTTCAATAGGTATTCTATCTCCATTTGCAATTTCCACATTTTCCTTAGTTAATTCAATGTTACTAAGCAAATGTCTATTGTTAATCATATGATGAGATGCACTGGAATCTACTATCAAAGAGTTACTTGGTTTATGAGAAAGATAAGTGATACCGGATTCTTTGAGAGCCTTAATGATTGTCTCAAGATCGGCTTTCTTGACAAAGTCCCCATGGTTCACCTCTTCTCCTTGCTTGGATGAGCCTGCTTGGTCGCTCTTGGTAGCCCCATAGTTAGCTCGTGGTTCGGTGTAGTTGATTCGTGGTGGTCCTCTAGATTTTCGGAGGTGGGAATGAAGGATCCAACACTTCGCCTTGGTGTGTCCCATTTTCTTGCAAGGTCACACATGATATCGCGATCCGAATTGTTAGGATGGAGGCCACGGTTGTTGTTCCTTCGGTCGCCGTAAGGGGTAAAGGCATTGTGAGCCGTAGGAAGCTCCCCCTTACCACCAAACAAGCCATGAGAGCCTTGTTCTCTTTGAATTTGGGAGCATACTTCATCGATGGTTGGAAGCTTTTCGGATCGAAGAAGATGCTTAATGAGATCATTGTAGGTCGGGTTCAAGGTGAGGAGAAGGCCAAACACCTTGTCTTGCTCTCTCCTTTCATTGAGAGTCGCCGGATCCATAGTGAAAGGTCGGAGCATCTCCAACTCGGCCCAAAGAGACCTATACTTTCCGAAGTGCTTGGTAAACTCCATGTCATCTTGGCTAAGACTGTTGAGGGCTTTCTTGACTTCAAACACGCGGGTCAAGTTGGTAATGTTGCCGTAGACATTCTTGAGAGTTTCCCAAAGCTCATTTGCTTTCTCACAATATGAGTAAGCTTCAAGAATTTGAGCTTCAAGGCCATTTTGGAGAATGGCTAGAACGGTTTGATCCTCTTGGAACCATTTCTCCTCTTTGACACGTCTAATTTCATCAACTTCTTCTTCCTCATCGGATGAATCTGGCTCGGGCTTCTTTGGCTCGAGACTTAAATCGATGTGGTTCCATAGACCACGCCCACATAGGGCCGTCTTGGTGGTTCTTGACCACAAGAGATAGTTCTCTCCTTTGAGAGTAACTGGGAGAACAAGAGCTTTGCTTGAGCCGCCGGTTTCCATAGACTTCTTATTGAAGATTCACGAGTATAACTCAAGTGAGAAGGTAAGAAAAGAATTTCAAAGAATTTTCAAGAGATTAAGAATTGAATTGAACAAGAGTAAGTTTAAGAATCAAGAATCAAAGGATCATTGCTCTGATACCATGTTAGAATTTGCGGAATGAATAGGTGAAGAAGAATTTTGGATAGAGAGAGAAAGTGTAGAGGGAGAAGTATATGAACTTGATTAAAATTATTTATCCAAGATAAGAAATTACAATGGATGATCAGGCTTATTTAAACTAGAAGAAAAGAAGTTGAAACAATAATTAAATGATTAACGTTCGAATTTCGAACGTTCGGATAGCCATTAAATCAACCTTGCGTGTTACCGAGGTAGAGGCGCGGATTCGGAGGCCATGCAGAGCGTTCCTTCTCTGCGGATCAGACAGGTCAACGAGGGTCAATGCAGGTCAACGCGTCCGTTCGTCCGAGCGTCCAAGCGTTCGTCCGAGTGTCCGATCGTTCGTCCGTTCGTCCGAGTGTCCGACTGTCCGACCGATACATAATATTCTTCCGTTTATTTTCCTTATGTAATTTTCCCATGATCAATAAGAATGTGTTCTTGAGACACGAATCAGTTTGGACGTGTGTGTAACACGCAGGACAGAACTGGAACCTGTTGAAAGTACTCACCAAGATCAGTTAGTTACAAAAGGGAAAGAAGGAAAGGAAGCTGTTGGAAATAAACTAAGGAGAATTAAATCTTAACTAGAAGCTAACCAAGTTGAAATGAGCAAGCAAGTGGAAGCATGTGACAGCTAGAGTAGGAGAAGGTACATAATGAACAGTGGGAGTTGTTCAACTATTCCAGCAAATATGGCAGAACATCATTACTTCACTCTTTTATCTCTCCTTGGTCTGATTCCCATGTTTTAATGTTGTACTCCTCTATAAATGTATTGAGCTCACTCATTGTAACACTTAAGAAAACAGAACTTAATAAAAGAAAGAAAAGAAATTTGCCTCATTCTAATTTGTGTTCTTCATTCAAATACTCTCAAATCAATCTTAATAATGTAGTCCTAGAGTGTAAAACGTTTCTGGGTTTGGTCCCTTTGGATCAGACTCCATTCTACACACAATACTCACTTAAATCACTCTTGGCTACTAATTTGTTCATGGGTTGAACCAGTCACGTTTTTGATTGGTTCTTCTCTGTTTTAGGGAGCAAAGACTCCCAAAATCCAACAAAAGAGTCCAGCATTTGTTTTTAGTGTGCCCCTTCATCTTACTCAGGGTGGGTAGCTTCTCAAATCTCAGAATGTGATGGATCAGTTCTTTAAACGATCCATTTAGGGTGAGAAGGAGTCCAAAGACCTGATCTTCCTCACGTCTCAAATTCATCTCCTTCAGATCAGTGGTAGGAGGTCTTAACAACTCCAACTCTGTCCACAATGCCCTGAAGTCTCCAAATAGATCTTTGAATGACTTCTCCTCTTGTTGGAGATCATTCAACGTCTTTTTCACCTCAAAAACTCTATTCAGATTAGAGGTGTTACCATAAACACCCAAGAGGGTGGCCCACAACTCCTTTGCAGTTTCAGCATATGAGTAAGCTGCAAGGATAGACTGCTCCAAAGAGCTCTGAAGTACAGCAAGAACAAGTTGATCTTCCTGGATCCACTTGGAATCCCCTTTGCTGGTCTCGGATCTGATGGGAGACTCACTGCTCCTCCATCCGTTCCGGCTTCAATAGAGCCAACAACATGCTCCCACAAGCCCTTACTACGCAGAGCTGTCTTTGTGGTTCTTCACCACAAAAGATAGTTGTCCCCTTTAAGAACAACTGGTAAGGTAATCTGTTTCTGGTTCTCCATTCTTCAATTTCAAGAGAGAACAATGAGATGGAACTTGATGATTTGCGGAAATATGGTCTTCAAGGAGCAACTTGCTCTGATACCATGTAGATTTAGAGAGTATGAGTGCTGATTTGTGAAGAACAGATGAAGAACAAGAGAGAGAGAGAGAGAGAGAGAGAACAAGTTTAGAGAGAGAGAGAGTTTTTATTATCTGATCTTATTTTCTTAGAGAAATATCCTCCACACATATATACAACTATTAAGAAGTATGCAAGTGGCTAAACAATGCCAATCTAATCTAATCCACTCAATAAATATTTGTTGTTACTATTCATCCGTTTTTACTATTCATCTGAAATACATGCTAAACTAGCTTCAGTTTAACAAAGTTGAGCGGTACAAAGCTAGACTAGTGGCAAAGGGATACACACAAGTCTACGGAGAAGACTATACTGAGAAGACTATACTGAGACCTTTGCTCATGTGGCTAAGTTGCATTCCGTAAGGGTTCTTTTATCCATTGCTGTTAATTTGTCATAGGAATTATGGCAAATGGATGTGAAGAATGCATTTTTACAAGGGGAGCTAGAAGAGGAAGTGTTCATGGCACCTCCTCAAGTGTAAGAATTATTGCGGAAGAGTATCAAGATCTAGAACGGAAGAGAGATTAAGTAACCATGAAGATTTTAGAGATTATGAACTTTTCTTTTCCATTCAAGATCAAGGTTACAAATGATTATAACATGTCTATAAATAGAAAAATACTAGGTTTGGTCAACATGACCGTTACCCAAAAGTTGAACAAAGGAGAAAATAAATTCGGGCACTGATCTGACCGCGGTACGCGTCCTGCCCGATCTCCGTACGTTCGGACGTGGCCAGTCCTCGATCATTCAACCGTGGATTAGTACGTTACCCGAATACCCGGTAAGGATCCGCGCATTTATCCGAATACCCGTTACGCAACCCAGATAAACACGCGGACACTTCCCGACCTGATCCTCACGTACTGAAGTCCGAGGCTCCAACTGACCCGCATATCCTTCTTTCCGTCGATGCCAAACTGTCCGAGTGTACCCTAGTGACCGAGTGTACCCGAGTGTTCTCGAACCGATTATTTTCCTTAGGCAAATTACCCAATATTATTTATTTCCCTTAGCACCAATTAAGTACTAAGGTCAATACTCCCCCTCAAGTTAAACATAAAGGATTTATTCTTAACTTGGAAAGCTCACAACCATCACCTCGTTAAAAACCTTAGTAAAGAAAACCACGTGGGACAAAACTTTACTAAGGGAAAAAGAGTGTGATGATTGCAAGCAAGAGGTCTTCTGTGGATGGGTCAAATCCACAAGTCCAAGTTTGCCATAAAGATAAGTGCAAACCTTGAGACTTGCGGCCTTGGTGAAGATATCCGCTAGTTGGTCTTCACTTCTAGTGTAACATGGTAGAGTCCATCCTTGCTCGATCTTCTCCCGTACCTTGTGACAATCGATCTCAATGTGCTTCGTCCTCTCATCAAATACCGAGTTCGTCGCTATATAAATTGCGGCTTGATTATCACAATGCATGATCATCGGCTTTGTAGCTTCAATTCCCAAATGTGCAAGAATACCCCTTAGCCAAGTGAGCTCATTAGTCAACTTCCTCATTGCTCTATATTCGGCCTCCGCACTAGAACATGAGACCTCCTTTTGTTTCTTTGTTCTCCAAGTCACCAAGTTCCCTCCAATGAATGTGCAATAGCCGGTTGTCGATCTTCTATCACTTCTATCACCGGCCCAATCCGCATCACAATATCCAACTACATCGGAGTTTTCATTTCTTCCCATCCAAATACCTTGTCCCGGACTTTCCTTGAGATATCTAAGAATCCTTTCAACCATTTGCCAATGATATATCTTCGGCTCTTTCATATGTTGGCTTACTTGATTTACCGCGAAGCAAATGTCCGGCCTTGTAAGCGTCAAATAGATCAATTTCCCAACAAGTCTTCTATACTTGGACGGATCCTCATACACCTCATCTTCTTTCTCCCCCTTTCTATCGGCCTTGTAACCTTCCTCCAATGGGGTCTTAGCCGGTTTACACGCAAGCTTACCGGTTTCCTTTAACAAATCCAATGTATACTTCCTTTGACTAATATGTAAGCCATTCTTGAACCTACAAACTTCAATACCAAGAAAATATTTCAATTCCCCAAGATCCTTGATTTCAAACACCGACTTGAGGAAGTCTTTCGTTTCTTGAATTCCCTCGTTGTCATTACCGGTAATGACCATATCATCAACATAGAACACAACGACCATTCCTCTTGGACCTTGTAGTGTAAAGAGAGTATGATCCAATTCACACTTCTTAAAACCTCGTTCCTTGAGAGTACTACTCAACTTTTTATACCAAGCTTGAGGAGATTGTTTAAGACCATATATAGCTTTTCTTAGCCTAAGAACTTTCCCCGGAGCAATGGACGTCTCAAGACCGGGAGGAGGCGTCATATACACTTCTTCTTCAAGATCTCCTTGTAGAAAAGCATTTTTAACATCCACTTGCCAAAGCTCTCAATCCAAGTTAACCGCCAAAGAGAACACAACTCTAACCGTATGGAGCTTTGCAACCGGTGTAAATGTATCCGTATAATCATCTCCAAATGTTTGTGTGAATCCTCTAGCAACTAACTGAGCTTTATACCTCTCAAGATCACCATTGCTTAAATACTTGATCATGAAGACCCATTTCGATGTTATGGCCCTCTTTCCAAATGGTAGATCCGCCTCATCCCATGTGTGATTCTTTACCATTGCACTCACTTCATCATCTACGGCTTCGACCCAATTATTATCCTCAATGGCTTCCTCATAAGTCTTTGGAATGGTATGCTCATCTATCTTGGTGAGAAAGGCATGATGAGAGGAAGGAACAAGGGCGAGAGAACATACGGCTTGAATGGGGTGGGCAACGACTTGATAGTTGTAGTAAACTCTACTTTCTTTCCATTGAGAGGGATCCTTCTTGGTTCTAGTGCTTCTTCTAAGCACCGGTTCGACCGGGACTTGAGCTTCTTGGGTTTCCTCTTGTTCTTGGTTTTCCTCTTGTTCCCCTTGAGCAATATCTTGATCTTGTACATCATCTTGTACCACTTCTTGATTCTCGGCCGAAATACTCGGTGTGTCTTGAACTTCTTGGCTTGGCATAGTTGGGAGAACGGTCTCAACCATATTGTCTCTTCGCTCATGGGTTCCCAAGTTTTGAAGAAGGAACCGTAGATTAGAGCCAAGGTCCGACGGGTTAGCCAGTCATCTAGGTTTTCCTTTGTATCCACACCATAGTACCCTTTGTCTTCAATAAACTTTACATCCCTTGATACAACCGTCTTCCTTGTAATCGGATCGTAGCATTTATAACCCTTTTGAGTAGTGGAGTATCCAAGGAATATGCATCTCAAGCTTTTGGCGTCTAGCTTGTTCCTTAGCTCACTAGGTACTAACACAAAACAAAGACAACCAAAAACCTTTAGATGTTCAATAAAAGGTTTAGTTTTGTTTAATACCTCAAACGGTGCATAATCTCCCTAGATTTTGGTTGGTGTTCGGTTGATTAGATAGCAAGCCGTCATTACGGCATCTCCCCAAAATCTTCTTGGAACATTCATATGGAACATCATCGATCGAGATACTTCCATCAAGTGACAGTTTTTTCTCTCGGCCATACCGTTTTGTTGGGGAGTGTAGGGACAACTTGTTTGATGAAATATTCCTTGCCTTTTGAGATGTTCTTTGAACCGGGTACTAGTGTACTCCCCTCCATTATCTGTTCTAAAAATTTTGATCTTGGCATTGTATTGGTTAGCAATATAAGCTTCAAAATTCATGAATGCCTCAATTACTCTATCTTTAGATGGTAAAAGTGTAATCCAAGTATATTTCGATTTCTCATCTATAAATGTGACAAAGTACTTTTTATTATCTCTAGAAATGCAAGGGGAAGTCCACACATCCGAATGAACCAAGTCAAAACAATTATCATAAGTAGTAGTAGATTTTGGAAAAACCGATTTGCAATGTTTACCAAGGATACATGATTCACAACTCAAATGATCAAAGTAAACATTAGGCAACATTATTTCAAACGCTCTAGAATGAGGGTGACCTAATCTAGCATGTCAAATCACATTATTTGAAACTCCTAAACAAGATTTAAAAGAACAAGAACTAGATAAGCTTGGAGATATATCTTCAAGAACATAGAGATCATCCTTGATACCACCTTCTCCAATTATTTTTCCCGACTTAATATCCTTAAAATGAACATCATTAGGACCAAAGATTGCATAACAATTCAAGTCTTTGGTTACTCTTTTAACCGATAACAAATTTGAGGTAAAATTAGGCATATAAAATGCCTTCGATTCTTTATCAAACAAATTCAAGGTTCCAATTCCTTTTATGGGAATATTATCTCCATTCGCAATTTCAACATTACCATTCATTGATTCCACATTTTTAAGCATGTTCAAGTTACTAATCATGTGATGTGAGGCTCCCGAATCAATTATAAGAGAACTACTAGGAGTTCGGGTAAAGAAAGTTTTACCGGAGTCTTTATTTGCGTTCAAGGCTATGATGAGAGCCTCCAAGTTGGATTTCCTCACATAATCCCCTTGGACCGCCTCTTCTCCTATCTTGATCGGTGTGGTGGGTTGACTCTTCGGTTGAACGCCTTTGGTCATGGTGAAATTTTCCTTGGAACTGTTTGGATAGTCGACCCACCATGTCGGCTTGAGATGCGGGTGAAGAACCGAACACTTCTCCTTAGTGTGTCCCTTTTCCTTGCAATGGTCGCACCACCTCTTCTCACCAACGGACCGGTTGTTCCCGAAGCTTCCCTTGCCCCCACGGTTCTCAAACTGATTATACGCACCCTTATGAGCAACCGGAAGCTCCCCCTTACCACCAAAGAGGCCTTGAGATCCTTGTTCCCTTTGGATTTGAGCACACACATCTTCCATAGTTGGGAGCTTCTCTGACCTTAGGATATGTTTAGTAAGGTCATTGAACACCGGATTTAGTGTGAGTAACAACCCGAAGACCTTGTCTTGTTCTTTCCTTTCATTCAACACCATCGGATCAATTGAGCTCGGTCTCAACATCTATAGCTCGGACCACAAAGATCTATACTTTCCCAAGTGTTTGGTAAACTCCATATCTTCTTGGTGAAGATTGTTGATAGCTTTCTTAACCTCAAACACCCGGGCCAAGTTTGAAACATTACCATACACATTCTTCAATGTTTCCCAAAGCTCATTAGCGGTCTCACAGTAAGAATACGCCTCAAGGATAGAAGAATCAATACCACTTTGAAGCACCGGCAAGACCGTTTGATCCTCTTGAAACCACTTCGCTTCTCTTGCCTTGGCCGCTTCGGTATCTTCCGTGTCCGGTGTCTCAACAATCAACCTAAGGGTAAGATCGACATGATTCCACAATCCTCGACCACAAAGAGCCATCTTTGTAGTCCCTGACCATAGCAAATAGTTTTCTCCTTTCAAAACCACCGGAACCACCAAAGCCTTAGAGTTTTCCATCGGTTTCATCTTCTTTTACTGATTTTTGAACAAAAGTTTACAACTTTAGTGATGATTTGGAGTTAACTAGGCTAAATGTATGTTAGATTAAGCGCATAGAGATAATGAAGATCTCAATATAACGATTCAATCTAACGATCCAAAGAAAATCCCACAAATCAGAAAGATTACTAAGATTTGAGAGAATGAGAGATTTGAGATTAAGAAGTATCACGGTCACACAGATCAGACCATCTCTGATACCATGTAAGAATTATTGAGGAAGAGTGTCAAGATCTAGAACGGAAGAGAGATTAAGTAACCATGAAGATTTTAGAGATTATGAACTTTTCTTTTCCATTCAAAATCAAGGTTACAAATGATTAGAACATGTCTATAAATAGAAAAATACTAGGTTTGGGCAACATGACCGTTACCCAAAAGTTGAACAAAGGAGAAAATAGATTCGGGCACTGATCTGACCGCGGTACGCGTCCTGCCCGATCTCCTTACGTTCGGACATGGCCAGTCCTCGATCATTCAACCGCGGATCAGTACGTGACCCGAATACCCGGTAAGGATCCGCGCGTTTATCCGAATACCTGTTACGCGACCCGGATAAACACGCGGACACTTTCCGACCTGATCCTCGAGGCTTTTCGTCCCGCGGGTCGATCCTCACGTACTAAAGTCCGAGGCTCCAACTGACCCGCGTATCCTTCTTTCCCTCGATGCCAAACTGTCTGAGTGTACCCGAGTGTCCGAGTGTACCCAAGTGACCGAGTGTACCCGAGTGTTCCCGAGCCGATTATTTTCCTTAGGCAAATTACCCAATATTATTTATTTCCCTTAGCACCAATTAAGTACTAAGGTCAATATCAAGGATATGGTGCAGGTCCACATGAGGTGTGTAAATTGAGGAAATCCATCTATGGATTGAAGCAATCTCCAAGGGCTTGGTACCAAAAATTGAGCAGTTGTTTGTTGGAGAGGGAGTTCGTAAAATCTGAGGCTGATCATACTTTGTTTACCAAGAAAAGCAAGGATGGACTAGTGGCAGTTCTGATTTATGTAGATGATATTATCTATACCGGAGATGATGTTGAGGGGATTAAGAGAAGTAAGTAACAGAAAGTGATTGCTCTATCAAGTGTTGAAGCTGAGTATATGGCAAAAGAGATGATATGGTTGAAGGCTCTACTCAAGGATTTGGGTATCCATGAGACCAGACCAATGAGCCTCTATTGTGACTGTTAGAATTCGATGAGACTAAGCTCATCTAACAAGAACAAACACACAAATGTGTTTGAGAAAGGAACCACACAAACCGGTTTCCCATAAAACCGAGTGTTACAAGTGTGGAGAGATTTGGAGTAAAATACTCAAGATTAAGAGATCATAGACTAAATAAAGTGGGTTCAATCCAAATGGATATCACCCTAAATGCAGTGTATACTCTAAATCTACATTGAAAATACTAAGAAAAGCTTAAGTAAAATAAAAGAGAAATAAATATAAGAACAAGAGTTTTCTCTTCTTTTATTGATACTTAGATTATCACAAATGAATCTTACAACTTGTATTTATAGAGGAAAAATCAGATTGAGAAAAATAAAGGTAAAAGTAAAATGTTGACCCAATTTGAATTTGGTCAACTGTGCCAACGGTCTGATGCCAACGGTCGGATGACCGTACATATCTGGAGCCAAGACACGGATCAGTACGAGCGGGACGCGGGATTGGTACGTGAAGACTCGGACAGTCAGGACAGTCGGGACGCCAGTGGACGGTCGACCCGCGTGTTTATCCGTTAATCCGGGTCGGGTAAATTGATAAACACTCGGATCCTGGATATTTTCCGGATCCGCGTCTCGAGCATCAGTATGCGGAGCATCGGGCTTCTTCGACCCGCGGGACGTGCGTCTCGAGCATCAGTACGTACCCGGCCGGCCTTACTGTTCATGGCCGGGACCAATTTTCCCAAATTCCATTTTTCGTCATTTTAACAAGCGGCCTTCTTCATTCTTCATCCGGCCTTGCTTCTTCAACACTTAATTGGCCTGGAACACCATTTATCAGGTCTTGACCACCACTTGGCCTTCCTTTCCCAAAGTTACCCGAAGTTAGCTTTTCTTGGGTAATTTGGTTTCTTCTCTTGAACACATTTGTGTTCTCCTTGTTTAACAGGGACAATCAAGCTGCGATCCACATTGCCTCAAATCCAGTATTCCATGAGCAGACAAAACACATTGAAGTGGATTGTCATTTTTTCAGGAGAAAGATTCAAGAAGGATTGATTACTCCTAATTTGTGAAGAGTGGAGATCAAATGGCAGATATATTCACCAAGGCTACCTCTATAAGCATATGTGAGTACATTCATGACAAGATTGGCCTATGGGATCCTCACCGGCCAACCTTGAGGGGGAGTGTTGAAAGTACTCACCAAGCAAGTAAACCAAGTCAGTTAGAACATGGGGAGTGTTCACTTGCAATGGCTGTTAGATCAGAAGTTGGGATGAAGTCTAATGAGAGTGGGCAAGCCCTAATGACGAAATGGAGGAATGGGAAGCATGGGAGAGGTTCAGTTACAAAGGAACTAGAAGCTAACCAAGTTGAAATGAGCAAGCAAGTGGAAGCATGGGACAGCTATAGTAGGAGAAGGTGCAGAATGAACAGTGGGAGTTGTTTAACTATTCCACCAAATCTGGCAGAACATCATTACTTCCCTTAGATATTTTTTCTTCTCTTCTCATTGTAAATTCTATATAATCCGTGTTATGTATGAGCAGAAAATACAAGGAAAAGAAAAAGATTCACAAACACTCTCTCCCTTGTTCTTACAAAATTAGAATCATCCAACATTTATCAGTTTTTCAACACGTTTTGCCTTATGCAATATCTAATATGGAGATGCATTCTCAAGGTTCTTGGTGGGTAGCCTATTAATGAGATAACAAGCAGTCATCACCGCATCCCCCAAATACCTTTTAGGAACATTCCTCTCAAACATCATGGTTCTTGCTACCTCCATTAGATGTCTATTTTTCCTTTTTGCTGAGGAGTATAAGCACAGGATTTTTGATGAATGATGCCATGGTTGCTCACAAACTCCTTAAACTTGCTGCTTATGTACTCACCACCATTATCACTTCTTAGAGTTTTAATCTTAACTCCAAACTGAGTCATCACATAGTTGTAGAACTTGGAGAATGCTTCTAAAACATTACTCTTTGATGACATTAAAGTAACCCATGTGTACTTAGATTTCTCATCTATAAAGGAAACAAAGTACTTATATTGATCTTTGGAAGTACATGGAGCTATCCATACATCAGAGTGAACTAGATCAAAGCACTCATTATACACAGTTGATGAGTCTTGATAAACAGTTCTACAATGCTTCCCTAAGATACAAGCTTCACATCCGTTATCCATAAGATTCAGATTTGGCAAAGCAAGCTTTAGAACCTTCAAGTGAGGATGTCTCAAGCGTGCATGCCAAATAGAACTGGTACTACTACTAGTGCTCATTGCTGAGTGAGCTATTCCGACTGGTTGCTTGTCCAAAACATCCAAAACATTGAGACCATCCTTTACACAACCTGATCCAAAGGTCTCTCCCGACTTGTTATCCTGAAACCATACATCATCAGAACTAAACACATCCAAACAATCAAGGTCCTTAGTAGCTTTCTGAACTGATAACAAGTTAGAAGCAAACTCAGGGATATATAGAGCATTGGTATTCTTCAGTCCAAACACTTGATCATTAACGTGATCCTAAGTGATGGATTTGTCCCTTGATGCTCTTCGAGTGGATTGTGTTTCAAATCAGACTTGAATTGAATGAAACTTTCAAGAGTTGCAGATGTCTCTTGAACTTTCGGGCTTGCTATTGCTTGGATATTACACACCAAAAGCATTCACAAGTTGTATGGATATTACACACCATACAGATCAAACAAAGAAGAAGAAGTTTTAGATATAAAATGTTTGATAAGTTTCAGAAATGAGAATACAAGAGAATATAAAGAGAAGAGAAGAAGATAAAGAGACAAGTCTTAGAACAAGCTCCAAAGACTGCCTAGAAAATGAAAACATAATTAAAGACATAATTTGAAAAGATAAAACTAAAACAACCTTCAAACTTCTGATTTTCGTCACTTTATTTGGGTTGGAAATTAGGCACCTGATTTGGGCTTCTTTTGGACTTCAAGTAGGCATAAAATGGGCTGGACTTGATGGCTAACACCTTAGAGTATTTTCTGAAGATTCTGGCCCAGTTTGGATCATCAAATGGGTGATTTGGATGTGAATCATTTGCCTCATTAAAAACTTTTCTTTGGAAAACCCATTGGGATAAAACCAAACATAAGGGAAAAAGAGTACAAATGAGACACATGCTCATTTGTTGATCAAGTATCAAAACCAATGAGGTTAAGATAACTTCTTTTCCATCAATTCTCTTGGCGACAAGCGACTCCTTAGCTCAATTTTTCTCAGCTATCAGCTGCTCCTTAGCTCTATTATCCTCTGCTACAAGCTGCTCCTCGGGTTCAAGTTCTTCTTCACGTTTCAAGTCTTTTGTGCTTGCATTATCATATCATCCTCTCCCACTTGAAAAGGATTTGACCTCAAATCCGACTCTCCTGAAACAGAAACAAAAAAATAAGAAACACTTAAACATTTATAGATATTGCACTTACCTTGGAGATCAAGTTTGTAGGCATTGTTGTTGATATGGTTGTCATAAAGACACAAATAAAGTTCAGCCTGGTAGTTGCGATCTTTGAGAGCTTTGGAAAGAATTCCCAACTCCATAATCATTTCGAAAAGAACAAATCTTTGGAAAGTGTTAAGCTCCATTATCAAAATAACTCCAATTCCAGTTCTCGCAAAGAAATAGGACAAGATAACTCCTAGGTCTGGTGGCTCCTCTTTTGGACCTGCAATGTAGTCAACACCTTTGGCAAAGATCAAGTGAATTATCACAGTCATGGAGTTCGCATAAACAAGTAAACAAGTCTCAGTTTGGACCAAAGAATTATCCCTAACATTTTCCTCTTTTTCAAGCATTTTAAGGCAAGAGTTTTGTTGTGAACATTCTGCGAATAATCCTAAACGTTTTTCAATGATTTGTGGACAGATTAAATTCATGTTCTTAGCCCTTAAATCATGGAAAACAAAACAAGAAAAAGAGACACTTACCTGAATAAGATCCATGGTATTTCCATTTCTCATCACGATAAAAAGTAGTGGCGTTAGATCATGAGGCTCTTCTTGGATCATGACATTATTGATGGCTAAGACGTCCTTTCTAAAAGTGTCTAAAAATGCTCCTGGTCGCCAGTGATAAGTTTGAAGCGAACCAAATGGAAAAAACTCCATTTTAAGCTGCAAATGTAGCTTTGATGATCAACATGTGAAGTGAGGTGAATTGTGGTACAAGTCTTGAATGTTCTTGATGGTCTCCTGGTCTCCAAATGTAGCTTTGATGATCAAACAGCAGCTCATGAAAAAGTTTGGTAAACTCACTCGGTGGCACCGGTGCAAGGTTAGAAATACAAGACATTTTATTATTAGAAACAAATAATTTAGATGACTAAAAATGCTTAGTTTCTTTAACCTTACCAGCCCCAACATATAAAGTAGATTTCTTACCTTCTTTCTTACCCTTTAACAGAATTTGGTCAAGATATTCCTCATGAGGTGACAAGGAAATCATAATAGTCTTTCTCCATTGAAAAGGTTTTGACTCCAAGATTGTACAATCTGCACCAAGAGAAAGCAAGCTAGCTCTCATTCGTTTTTGAGAGTTTAGATAATTACCTCGAGTTTTAATTGATGGTTTAGCATCAGGTGGTTTCTCCTTGATTTGAACAGAACATGTGAGTTCTTTCCCGAAACTATGAATCAGTTCTGATTTGCCTCTAGCGAAACCTCTAATTCTAATCATGGTTTGTTTGGCTTCATTCAAGCCATTCTGCATCTGAAGTTGATCCTCATATGCGCTTCTCACATGCATCTCTATGGCTCCTGTTCCTTTCTGAACACTCATGGGACATAACAAGTGCATTATACTTGAAATAGAGAGTTTAAAAGCATAGATTTTGAAACTATGACCTGTTATATTGTTTTGCCAATATTGAATCAGGTTCTGAGTTTCACTTAGCTTTGTATCAAGTAGAAGGTGCTGTGTAGACTCAGTGGTGATGATGATTTCTGTTGAAGCAAGATCAGGTGGTGTACGTGCAAGATGAACAAGTGCAGTGTGTGTTTCTGGTTATTTCTCCTTTTCACAACTTTGCCCTTCTTCCATGGTCGTAGTTAGCTTTTCTTCTTGCTCCATGAGCTTCCTTTGTATGTTTAGATTCCTATCCAAGTGCTCTTCTCCTATAACCTGCGAAACAAAAGCAATACTACTCGGTTGCACCGGTTTCAATTGCGTTAGTTTTTGATGCACAAAATCAGATTGAGACAAGGGCAGATCACACTTAGCTTCCAAAGGTTTCTGAGAGTCAATAGAGTGGCGAGTGGCTGGACTCTTCTTTTGGCTAGCTTTCACGGAGTTAAATGCCTCCAGCACCTGTTTCTCCACTTCCTCATAAAGCTTTTGCTTTCTGAACTTATCTTGAAGAGGCTCTTGTTTATGCACACTCTCTTTCCTTGGGGATTTCGTAATAGTGTGACCTCTGTGTCTTGGAGCATACTGATTCCTTAGCAGTTTCTTGAGTTCTTTCCAAGTGGTGATAGTTTGCTCATTGTATAAACTGCGATCATCTTGTTCTTTCACCCACAGTTGATAAGCTTTTCCTGTTAGGTTGCGCACTGCATAAGGTAATCTTTTCTCTTCTGGGATACAGTTGCAGTAGAACCAATCTTCCATGTTTCTTTCCCACTCTAGATAGCTGGTACATTCTGAAAAAGCATAGAGTTCAAGTTTATTAGCACGTTGATGATCATAACACAAATCAACCTTAGATTTGAAAGTGTGGGAGGTTTTATGTAGGTTACTCTGTGTTGATCTAGGTATGTGATCAGGAGGCTTTGGATTAAGCTTTGGTTTCCTCCTTGGTTGTGCTTTCTTCTCTTGTTGTCTCTCTTGAGTCTCAACTGGTTTGGGAGTATTACGTTCAAGGCGAAAGGCCTCGAGTTTTTCATCCATCAGTTTGACCATGGTAGCCGTGAGAGCCTCTAAATATAACTTGTTGGGATGAGAGTTACTAGTTTCTGCATCTTCAATATCCTCCATTGTACCTGCAATCACAAAGATTCAACAAGTAAAAGGTTCCTTTGAAAATTTACCAAAAGATGCAAACTAAGAGATATGATGAAATCAAACAGTTCAAGATGCAAAACGGATCTAATAATCAGTTGAAGAGTCGAATTTGCAAATACTGGAAGTTGAAGAGTTGTTTTTCAAAATACGCGATCTAATACAAATTCTCACAGTTCACGATCTGATCTATACGATTTTATAAAAAATCATGCAAAA
Source organism: Draba incana (assembly GCA_963576765.1). Classification (NCBI taxonomy): domain Eukaryota; kingdom Viridiplantae; phylum Streptophyta; class Magnoliopsida; order Brassicales; family Brassicaceae; genus Draba; species Draba incana. The sequence continues at coordinate 17,847,948 of OY755217.1, forward strand.
CGGATAACGGATGATACGTAAATCGATCAGACAAAGTTTCGAATAAAAACAGAAAAACGAAAAGATCAGATGAACACAACCTGACTAGAAGTTGCTCTGATACCACATGACGTGATCCTAAGTGATGGATATGTCCCTTGATGCTTTTCGAGTGGATTGTGTTTCGGATCAGACTTGAATCGAATGAAACTTTCAAGAGTTTCGGATGTCTCTTGAACTTTCGGGCTTGCTATTTCTTGGATATTACACACCAAAAGCATTCACAAGTTGTATGGATATTACACACCATACAGATCAAACAAAGAAGAAGAAGTTTTAGAATAAAATGTTTGATAAGTTTCAGAAATGAGAATACAAGAAAATATAAAGAGAAGAGAAGAAGAGGAAGAGACAAGTCTTGGAACAAGCTCCAAAGACTGCCTAGAAAATGAAAACATAATTAAAGACATAATTTGAAAAGATAAAACTAAAACAACCTTCAAACTTCTGATTTTCGTCACTTTATTTGGGCTGGAAATTAGGCACCTGATTTGGGCTTCTTTTGGACTTCAATTAGGCATAAAATGGGTTGGACTTGATGGCTAACACCTTAGAAGATTTTCTGAAGATTCTGGCCCAGTTTGGATCATCAAATAGGTGATTTTGATGTGAATCATTTGCCTCATTACAAACCTTTCTTTGGAAAACCCATTGGGATAAAACCAAACATAAGGGAAAAAGAGTACAAATGAGACACATGCCCATTTGTTGATCAAGTATCAAAACCAAATGAGGTTAAGATAACTTCTTTTCCATCAATTCTCTTGGCGACAAGCGACTCCTTAGCTCCATTTTCCTCAGCTATCAGCTGCTCCTTAGCTTTATTATCCTCTGCTACAAGCTGCTCCTCGGGTTCAAGTTCTTCTTCACGTTTCAAGTCTTTTGTGCTTGGCATTATCATATCAATCTTGCTCCCTCCTCTCAATCATCTCTTTGACATCAAGAGTGGGTGGTCTGAGGATATCTAATTCAGCCCATAGCCCTCTGAATTTTCCAAAGTGATCCTTGAACTCCTTCCCTTCTTGCTGAAGGTTGTTTAGTGCTTTCTTAATTTCAAAAACTCTACTGAGGTTAGATTCATTACCATAAACCCCCATGAGAGTCTCCCACAGCTCCTTTGCTATCTCCACATAGGAATATGACGCAAGGATGCTCTGCTCCAGAGAACTCTGAAGAACGGCAAGAACAAGCTGATCCACTTGGAATCCTCTGTGCTGGTGCTGATCTTGGCAAGAGACTCTACTCCTCCTTCTCCAGCTCCAGCTCCAGAAGTTCCAGCATCTTTTGTGTCCTCAGACACTTCATGAGAGCTTAGGCAGTGTACCCATAGCCCACGACTCCTTAGTACTGTCTTTGTGGTTCTAGACCACAATAGATAGTTGCTCCCTTTAAGAACAACTATTTTTTTTTTTTTTTTTTGAAGAAGAAGAAGATATTTTCATTTCAAAGCAACTAAGGATTACAAAGTAATTAAATAAAAACAAGCTAAACAAAATATCTTCAATAGTAACTAAGCAACAAATGACTTGGGCTTTCTTTAGTGTAACCAACAAATGATTCATACCCAATAATAACCAATACCCCCCAATACCTTTTAGGAACATTCCTCTCAAACATCATGGTTCTTGCTACCTCCATTAGATGTCTATTTTTCCTTTATGCTACTCCATTCTGTTGGGGAGTATAAGCACAGGAAGTTTGATGAACAATGCCATGGTTGCTCACAAACTCCTTAAACTTGCTGCTTATGTACTCACCACCATTATCACTTCTTAGAGTTTTAATCTTAACTCCAAATTGAGTCATCACATAGTTGTAGAACTTGGAGAATGCTTCTAAAACATTACTCTTTGATGACATTAAAGTAACCCATGTGTACTTAGATTTCTCATCTATAAAGGAAACAAAGTACTTATATTGATCTTTGGAAGTACATGGAGCTATCCATACATCAGAGTGAACTAGATCAAAGCACTCATTATACACAGTTGATGAGTCTTGATAAACAGTTCTACAATGCTTCCCTAAGATACAAGCTTCACATCCGTTATCCATAAGATTCAGATTTGGCAAAGCAAGCTTTAGAACCTTCAAGTGAGGATGTCTCAGGCGTGCATGCCAAATAGAACTGGTACTACTACTAGTGCTCATTGCTGAGTGAGCTATTCCGACTGGTTGCTTGTCCAAAACATCCAAAACAATGAGACCATCCTTTACACAGCCTGATCCAAAGGTCTCTCCCGACTTGTTATCCTGAAACCATACATCATCAGAACTAAACACAGCCAAACAATCAAGATCCTTAGTAGCTTTCTGAATTGATAACAAGTTACAAGCAAACTAAGGGATATAGAGAGCATTAGTATTCTTATTAAACAGCTATAAGTTTCCAATTCCTCTAATCAACACATCCTCCCCATTTGCTATAGTTACATTTCCATGATGAGGTTTAACATTTGTGAGAAGCTCTGGATCACTAATCATGTGATGAGAGGCACCAGAGTCTACTATAATGGGTTTAGGAAGTTTAGAGGAAAGAAAACTCTTACCGGATTCAGTCAGTTTGGTAATGCTCTTGATAAGAGCATCAAGGTCTGATTTCCTCACCACATCATCACAACTAGCATTAGCAACTCCTGCACGCCCCTTAGACGTCTGACCTGAGGTTTTCTCTTTCAAATGCGGATGAAGAACCCAACACTTCTCCTTGGTATGACCTGCTTTCTTGCAGTGTTCACACGACCTCAACTGCGGATGGAGAACCCAACACTTCTCCTTAGTATGACCTGATTTCTTGCAATGTTCACACACCCAGCTAGGTCTTCTCTCTGCTAGTTGATAAACTCCTTGGCTTATATACGCAGCCTCACTTGTCCCTTGAAAGAGACCCTTTGATCCTTCTTCTTTTTGAATCATCATACACACTTCATTTAAGGTTGGCAGCTTTTCATACCTTAAGATATGATGAATCAATCCTGAGTATGATTTATCGAGAGTAAGAAGTAGACCAAACACTTGATCATGCTCTCTCCTCTCCCTCACCACACTCAAATCTATGGTGGGTGGCCTTAGCCTCTCCAGCTCAGCCCACAAGTTTCTAAATTCACCAAATAAGCTCTTGAATGGCTTTCCTTCTTGTTGAAGTTCATTCAAGGCCTTTTTCACCTCAAAAATTCGACTCAGATTTGAGGTATTGCCATAGACACCTAAGAGAGTGTCCCACAACTCCTTTGCAGTTTCAGTATAAGAGTAAGCTGCAAAAATAGATTGCTCCAAAGAGCTCTGAAGAATAGCTAGAACTAGCTGATCCTCTTGAATCCACTTGGGATCCTCCTTCTCAGGTCCGACTACTTCACTTGCAGAATTACTTGAAGATTCCACACCTTCTTCACCAGTCGTGGACACCTTTAGAGAGTCATCAACATGCTCCCACAACCCACGGCTTCTCAGGGCAGTACGAGTGGTTCTTGACCACAACAGATAGTTCTCTCCTTTGAGAACAACAAGTAGAGTAATTTGTTTCTAATTTTCCATGGACGATTTCTTGAGAAAGAAGAAAAACAAACAGAACAGGAACATAGATCTTGCGGAACTGGATCTTCAGGAACTTTGTTGCTCTGATACCATGTTGAATTAAAGATAATAGATTGATCTTGATCAAGAACAAACAAGAAAAAGAGAGAAGGAAGAGATTTCTGTGCAAGAGAGAGATAGAGAAAGGAGAAGATATTTTCATTACAAAGCAACTAAGGATTACAACTTAATTAAATAAGAACATACTAAACAAAATATCTTCAATAGTAACTAAGCACCAAATTACTTGGGCTTTCTTTGGTGTAACCAACAAATGATTCATATCCAATAATAACCAATAGTTTCAAGAGGATCAAACGGTCTTGGCGATACTACAAAGTGGTATTGATTCTTCTATACTTGAGGCGTATTCTTACTGTGAAACGGCTAATGAGCTTTGGGAAAAATTGAAGAATGTGTATGGTAATGTTTCAAACTTGGGCCGAATGTTTGAGGTAAAGAAAGCGATCAACAATCTTCACCAAGAGGATATGGAGTTCACCAAACACTTGGGAAAGTATAGATCTTTGTAGTCTGAGCTAGAAATGTTGAGACCGAGCTCGATTGATCTGGTGGTGTTGAATGAAAGAAAAGAACAAGACAAGGTCTTCGGGTTGTTACTCACATTGAATCCGGTGTTCAATGATCTTACTAAACATATCCTAAGGTCGGAGAGGCTACCTGATATGCTCAAATTTCCTTTGAACTACCCTCTCAAATTAAGAGATCGATTGTAGTACTTAAGGTTATCGAATCCACAGGAAATCAGGGACACAATAGATAATATACTTTCAGATTAAGCTAGGCAAACTATAATGTATGAAAAACAAGTAATGAAAGCAAGATAGATGAAAGTAAGCTTTAAACAATGAAGATAAAAGCTAGGTTCAGGGAAATCTCAGGAGAATCAGAATTGCAGACAAATCAGTTATTAGGAATATTAAACTCAATTCATGAACATGCACACGAAAGTAAAACAAACCAGTTGTCGCTGCGAATATTTTCTATGAATAAATCCTAGAAAGCCAAATTCCTTTGCGAATCCTATGAATCTAAACAAGCATTAATTTCAGGCACAATTGCACAAAACCCTAAACCAAATCTCTTTGCGAATAGGTATTTTGCTCATCAAAGACTAGTTCAAGCAATCAATAACACTGTCGTGTCTATCAATTAACCTAAGATCAGATTCTAATTCATGACGCTAAAATCAGCAATAAACACAAGCCAAGATGAAGAACTTTCTATAGATATTATCCTAACAATGAAATCAGATCTAGCAATCCATCAAAACCCTTGAAAACCCTAAACCTAACAAGAGAAATTACTCAGACATATTCAATGAAGCACAAAACATCTTTATTAGAGATATCTCTTAAGAGTAATTCTAAACACAATAAAATAAAGCTTAAGCCTAAACAATGGCTTGTAAAACATATATATAGGGTACATAAACCGTCATAGACATAAAAGTAAACATCTGGAAATTCCTTCGAAAAAACGGAAATCTTCAATTTGGGCTTTTTTGGCTCGTCTGCATGTCTGTCGATCGATACAGAATGCCTGTCGATCGACACTACACTCTCTGGAAAATCTTCTTGTCTCACCAGACCTCCTGTCGATCGACACACATCCCTGTCGATCGACTCTGGCTCTGCTGACAGATTTTGACTTTTTGACGCTCCATTCCGCAATGCTCCAAAACTTCCAGTAAACATCTTTTTTGCCTCAAACGTCTAAGTACCTGCAAAGACTCTAAAAACAACTAGAAAACACCAAAAGACTCTAAAACATGTACTTATATCACGGTTGAAAACCGGTAAAAACCATAATATATCACTACCAACTATGGAGGATGTGTGTGCTCAAATCCAAAGGGAACAAGGTGTTGAACTAAGGATGAGTGATCTGATCTATTCTACAATATTGCTGAGTGATCAGTTCTATTCTACAATATCACCATTATAGTATAGAACAATGTTACCGTTGGATTCACTGTTCACAGTACAGTTACCGTTGGATTCACAGTTCACAGTACAGCACACTTGTGTGTTTGAATTTTATCTATATATATGTTGTATTTGATCTGAAATAATGTAAGGAGAAAGTTTCTCTCTTCCAAACCTCTTAATATCTTAATCTCTCAACAATCTCTACTCTTACTCTGTTCTTATTTTGAAACTCTAAACATAATCTAAACTCAAATCTCTCTTATTCCGCATAATCTTTCATGGTATCAGAGCTTTAAGCTCCAAAATCTTCTTATTTTCACTCAATCTTCATTCTGTTTTTTCAAAATTTCTGGGAAATCAAGTTTCGAACAGTGGTTCATTCTACTATCTAGCAGTTTATAAACTTCTGGAAATTTTCAAGAAGTCTTTGTTTGCTCTTGAAATAAATCAGACTAACCTCTTCACTTTGAGATAGAATAATCCTCAAATCCATTGGTGCTGAGTTGTGAGAAGTTAGAGTGGTTTATTCCTTGTTGATTTCTCAAAGATCTTTCAAAATCTTCTCAATAACTTTTCTGGAGAATTTGCTCTATCCAGTGGTCAATAAGTTTATCCAGTGGTTTATAAGGTTTTAACCATGAAAAATTCAAGACATGTTGTTGTGCGTGTTACTCTTAAGGGGGTAAACTATTTGCTGTGGTCTAGAACGACCAAAACAGCTCTGTGTAGCCGTGGGCTTTGGGAGCATGTCGTGAAGAGCGAAGCACCAAACAAGACGGTTGAGAGGGATGGTAAGAAGATGGTGGTTGCTGGTGACAGTAACAAGTGGTTCCAAGAGGACCAAATGGTGTTATCTATCATCCAAAACTCTCTTGAAGCATTGATTGTGCGAGCTTTTCGGGGCTCGGCACGTCAATTACCCTCAACGTGCAACAACACCGCAATCATGACGGCATGTCGTTTGCAGCACTTCAAGATATCGATCCACAGGGAGTAGAGCTTTAGGACATCCGAAGAAGGCTAACGACTGCGGAAACGGAGCTGCGAGACTCGGGCTAAGCTAGAGCCAAACTATTTTGAGAGAGTTTGGATTTTGTATTCCAAAAATTAAGATATTTTACAACTTTCCTCCTTCACACATATTTATACTACTTAATCCCTAAACAAGTGGGATCAAAATATCTAGATATTTATAGGTTACTTCATAAGAAGGAAACCTCAAAAATAAATATCTAAAGTTTACTTAAGTGTGAAGAAATCTCTAACTTATCCAAAACTCTTTATTCTGCTGAGCCTGTCGATCGACGGAGGAGCAGTGTCGATCGACGGGGGAGCCTCTGTGGAAATCTTCTGCGTCTTTAAAATTGTTGTCGATCGACAACACATATACTATGTCGATCGACAAGACTGTTTTAAAGATCTTCTCTGCTTCGTTGCTTCAGGTGTCGATCGACACAAGTGTCTTGTCGATCGACAGATGAGCTTCTGCCTCGATTCCACTTTGATCTTTAAGCTCCAAAATGATCCAAAATTGCTCCAAATCTTCCCTTTGAGCTCCAATGACCATTTCCAACAAAAACAACATAAAAGATACAAAAAATACAAAAAATACTAATACAAAACCAAATTATATCATGGTTAAAATGGGTAAAAACCGTGATATATCAAGCATCTCTCCTTGAAGCATACTCCTACTGTGAGTCAGCCAAGGAGTTATGGGAGACTCTCCAAAAGGTTTTTGGGAATACCTGAAACTTGAGCAGAGTATATGAAGTCAAGAAGGCTATCAATGACCTCAGCCAAGAAGATATGGAGTTTACTCAACATTTTGGGATATTTAGGTCCCTTTAGGCTGAACTTGAAATGCTAAGATCAAGTTCAGTTGATCCAGCTGTTATTAATGAAAGGCGTGAGCAAGATAAGGTCTTTGGTCTTCTCATGACCTTAAATCCAAGCTACACAGACCTCATCAAGCATATGCTAAGGGCAAACACACTTCCAAGCCTTGAAGAAGTGTGTGCTCAGATTCAAAAGGAACAAGGCTCTCATGGACTCTTTTGAGGAAAAAGGGAGCTTATCACTGCCAACAAAGGATCTTACAAGCCTGATGAGAGAAAGGTGTGGATATGCGATCATTGTAAGTATTGACCTTAGTACTTATTTAGTGCTAAGGGAAATAAGTTATCAAAATAAAATAACATTCGGATGAAGGAATGGTTTGTCTCGGATCAGTCGGGTATCGAGGAACCGCGGGCAAGTCTGGCATCGAGGAGGAATCTGCAGGAAGACTTGACATCGAGGAGGTACACGCGGGACGGTCGGCTACCGAGAGACGGGTCGAGGATTACCGAGGCGCAGGTCGTGATCAGGATGAGAGATGGTCGGGTGTTGCGAACCGGTCGGAGCCTACTCGGATAAACACACGGATCCACTCGCGTGTTATCCAGAAACGGTGTCGTTTTACTCTCACGTACTGACCCGATCCTTTGAAGGCGCAAGACAGTCTGGACGCACGTGGTACCGCGTCCTTTACCGTTCAACGGTCAGATTTGTACGGTCACCCGATCCGATCCTATCTTCTACTTTTTCCTTTATCCATAAACGGCTAGTTTAAGGTTTCTATTTAATGATGTAACTTTACCTTGTATTGTTTCATCTTGAATAATAATAATAAAAATTCAAGTTCTTACTCTACTTTACTCTTAATGGTTTCTTAAGCTCTAATCTTTCTTAATCTTCCCTAATCTCTATTAATCTCGATTAATCTCTCACTCTCTTCATGCAATTTCCGCAATTCTAACATGGTATCAGAGCGGGTTACGACCCTTTGATCCGAAAATCTTGGTCTTTAAAGCTCTTGGGTAGAAGAAATCATCCAAAAGCTTCATCTTGGGTCGTCTTGCTTCCGGATTCACTCAAAGCTCAAAGCTTTCATCTTTCAATCTTCAAAAGCTCAAAGCTCTTTCCTTACATCCATCTAAAGCTCAAAGCTTCTACCTTTGATCCGGATCTCTTCAAAGCTCAAAGCTTTTCATCTCAAATCCGGTGTTTTCTCAAAGCTCAAAGCTTGTTCATCTTCTACACATAAAGCTCAAAGCTTCTCTTTGATTTCACGGTCAAATCAACAAAATGATGAATGTGTTCGAGAATCCTAAGGGAGGAAACTATCTCCTTTGGTCTAGGACTACCAAAATCGCCTTGTGTGGCCGTGGCTTGTGGAGTCACATCGATTTATCTCTTCGTGAAGCTCAATACGATGGGTCGTCAGACGAGGAGGAAGAGGAAGCAGCTAGATTGGCGGCGGTCAAGTGGTTCCAAGAAGACCAAATCAATCTCGCAATCCTTCAAAACGGTTTGGAAGCATCAATCCTTGAGGCTTACTCCTATTGTGAAACGACAAGTGAGCTATGGGATACTCTCAAGAACGTTTATGGTAACGTCTCTAATCTCACTCGGGTCTTTGAAGTTAAGAAGGCACTTAATGAGCTAAGCCAAGAGGATATGGAGTTCACTAAGCACTTTGGGAGGTATCGATCATTGTGGGCCAAGCTTGATATGCTTAGGCCGAGCATTATGGATCCGACTTTGCTCAATGAACGTAGGGAGCAAGACAAGTTCTTTGGTCTTCTCCTTACCTTGAACCTGGTTTATATTGATCTCATTAAGCACATCCTCTGTTCCGATGTGTTACCGAGCCTTGATGATGTGTGTGATGGAATTTAGTCAGGTTTAACCGAATTAATCTCTATTAATCAACTTAGTCACAATTCCATTAGCCTAGGATCTAGGGTTTGTAAACAATGAATCTAGAACAGATCTCGAATATACCTTGAGATTAGCAGCGAAAGATTATCAGGGATTCGAGATCAATTAGCGCCTCAAGTGTTGCACCTCTACTGTTAGTCCACACGCACACAAACTGGAATCCGCCGGGATGCTAGTGCCGGTAGATCGGATCTCTTAGGGAGTTCAGGTTTTGCAGAGGGTGGCTATGAATACTTTCACCAAGTCTCCTTTTTCCAGGTCGTGCCTCATATATCATATATATAGGCCCTGGAGAAAACCTAATTAATCCCTGAACCAATTCAGAATTAATTAAGTCATTAAACCAAAATTACTATTCCGGTTTTTAGCCCGAGTCGATCGACACACTAATATAGTGTCGATCGACACCTCCTCTAAAACACGATTCTCATGTGTATCAAACACACATCATTTTATCATTACATTAATGATCATTCCCACATAAAGTAAATCCAGTTTGCTTAGGTGTGTGACCCTGTAGGATCATATAATACTAGTAATGAGTTCATAACACATAGATCATCAGCGGCTTCTAGCAAGGCGTCATGATCACCTAGTATCATATGAATATCTAATCTCGACAGTACAACTATCACTAGAGTGAATACAAGTGTGATTTCAGGACATTCCCAGCAATCTCCCACTTGTACTGGAATCAACTATTCCCATAATCCCTTCGTCTCTATATCTCGATATGGCATAAGGCAAGAACCGTGTCATCCTTATTATAGCCAGTATCACGTTCATCGAACTCCGATTTATACTGATAAAAAACAAACGACTGACAATCACCTTATTTGAGCGCGGCCACGCATTTCTCAGTATCAAATCTTCGATGGGCCCTGAGATATTTATCTCCTGTTATATAGGAGGGACAAATTCCATCTTGTTCCATCCCTGTTACTTCACACACTTCATGATACACCCAATCAATGCCTTTATAGTCACCTGTTACGACTGACGTTTGACAAAGTCAAAGTGGACCAATTCATATGCAAGAAATCATGATAAACTCAGGTCTAAGGACTATACTCTATAGTCGTAATGAGAACCTCTTATGACTCTTATATAACTATCATATAGAGTTCTCATTAGCGGGTCATGTCCGATCATATGTTCCCTAACATATATCTATGTGATTGACTTTAATACTCTTATTAATGACTCCATGAAACTTAGTCATCAGTCACCTCACATGTTAGTCTCACGCGGTCGTTAGTGTCCTACTTTAACAACCTTGACTAGGGACAAACATAATCTATGTCATTTATTTCTCATAGGGTTTCATGATCAAGTCCTCAACTTGATGACCTATAGAATGTCATAAATTATTTTTAGGACTATTATTCAATTATCCAATAATCAAATAATACATGAAACAATTTCATCATGACATAACCAAAGTATGTCTATATGAACATCACAACATAACTAAATCCATTACAACTCCCACTAGAATCAAGATCACATCTTAATATATCTAATACCTACAGCAGGAGTGTGAAACTCATGCTTAGGTCGTGGGAGAGGCTGCGGCGCTTTGCTTGGAACCCTTTCCAACAAACCGCAGGCTGCGGTGCTCTGCTTGGAACCCTTTCCAACAAACCGCACCGCCATATAGACACAAGACATAACCAGGTTCCGACCGGAAATCGTCTTTGTCCGTCTAACCACTCTCAACTAAAACCATCACTTCCTTAGTTCACCAAGCTCCTATCCTAAGTATTCCTCAAATACTTGAAAATATTCTTGGTAACTGTCCAGTGACTTTCACATGGATCATATTGGTATCTACTCGTCATGCTTAAAACACAAGCAATATCTGGACAAGTGCAGGTCATGATGATAGATTCCACTGCATACGCCTGGGAATCCTACTCAAACGTTCTTGCTCAGCCAGTGTCTAGGGACATTGCGTCTTGCAAAGATTAATGCCATGAGACATTGGTATGAGGCCCATCTTGGAATCATGCATACTGAACCTGTTCAAGACCTTATCACCATAAGCATCTTGACACGATCCAATTAGCCTATCCAAGCTATCTCTATACATTCTTATTCCAAGAATGCACGCGGCTACTCCCATGTCTTTCATTGAAAAACAACTTCTGAGCCAAGTCTCTAAAGACTAAAGCAACATCATTTCCGAGAAGAAGTATGTCATCTACATACATAACGAGAAATACAACTACACTCCCACTAGTCTTCTTGTAAACACACGGTTCCTCTTCGTTCTTGATGAGGTCAAAACTTTTGACCGCTTTATCAAAACGAAGATTTCAACTCCGTGATGCTTGCTTCAATCCATAAATGGATCGATGAAGCTTGCATTCTTTCCAGCATTATTAGGATCTGTGAAACCTCAGGCTGTGTCACGTACACATCCTCTTCCAGAATTCCATCAAGGAAAAATGTTTTCACATTCATCTGTCAAATCTCATCACCATGATAAATGGCAGTTTCTAGTAGAATCCGAATGGATTTAAGCATAGCGACTGAGGAATAGATCTCTTCATAGTTATACCATGAATTTGATTGAAACCTTTAGCCCCAAACCTAGCTTTGTATATCTGGATTTATCCATCCACGTCCATCTTCTTCTTGAAGATCCATTTACACTCAATGCCTTTTACACCATCAGGTAAATCTACCAAGTACCATACCTGGTTTTCTGACATGGATCCCATTTCGGATCTAGCGTCTCCAAGCCACTTTTCGGAGTCCGGGCCCAACATTGCTTCTTCAAAATTTGCAGGCTCGTCATTGTCAATGATCAACAAGTCATGACAATCGGTCACGAGAAATCCATATTTCTCGGGATCATTACGAATCCTTTCGGATCTCCGAACTTCAGGCACCACAGATGTAGGTTCTACAACTCTTTGTAGATCTAGTTACTGCTCTTCCTTAACAGGTTGAGTAGTCTCCTGTGATTCTCGAACATCTTCGAGTTGTACTTCACTCCCACTGTTCTTCTTGGAAAGACAATCTCTCTCAAGAAGACATAGTTCTTAGCAACAAACACTTTGTTCTCAGAACGGTTGTAGAAGTAGTAAGCCTTGGTTTCCTTAGGATAACCAACGAAGTAGCCCTTATCGGATTTGGGTGCGAGCTTGTTAAACATTTTACATAAGCCTCACAACCCAAAATTTTTTTAGGAAAGACAAATTGGAACAATTCCAGTCCACATCTAATGTAGTGTCTTTGAAATTGATTTTGATGGAACCCTATTTAGTGTAAACGCAGACATTTCTAGAGCGTATCCCTAAAAGGGATTATGGAAGATCTGTGTGACTCATCATTGATCGAACCATATCCAATAAGGTTCAATTCCTCCTCTCGGAAACTCCATTCCATTGGGGTGTTCCAGGAGGAGTGAGCTGTGAAACAATTCCACACTCTCTCAGATGATCACTTAACTCTTGACTTAAGTATTCTCCTCCGCGATCTAATCGAAGAGTTCTAATACTTTTGCCAATTTGTTTATGTACTTCATTCTGGAATTCCTTAAACTTTTCAAAGGATTCCGACGTGTGACTCATTAGATAGACATAGCCATGCCTACTGAAGTCATCAGTAAAGGTAATGAAGTACTGAAAGTTTCCTCTAGCACTGGTGCCCATCGGGCCGCACACATCTGTATGTATATGGCCCAGTAGTTCGTTGGCCCTTTCATTTAGATTGATAAAATGGGCCTTAGTCATTTTGCCCAATAAGCAGGATTCACATTTCTCACATGATTCACAATCAAGTGAGCCCAGAAGCCCATCACTATGGAACTTCTGAATCCGCTGTAGCCCAAACGACCATGCTAGAGAACCGATTTGTGTTTATGTTATAGACATGCATAGATTGGTTTAAGACCTAAAAACCCATTCTCTAATGGGGTGCTACCATAGAACATATCATTAAGATCAAAATAGAAACATTTGTCTTTTATCAAAATAAAATTATTCAAAGTCATACAGGAAAATGAAATGACATTTCTGCTCATAACAGGTGCATAATAGCAATCATTTAGTTTTAAAACCAAGCCTGAAGGCGACTATAAATGGAAACTTCCTACAGCTAATGCAGCAACTCTTGCTTCATTCCTGTTGATCATCTCCATTTGTCCCTTCTTCAACGTTCTACTGTTGCTTAAGCCCTGCATATTTAAACAAATATGAGCACCACAACCGGTATCTTATACCCATAAGGTAGAACTTGAAATAACATAAATACCTGAAGAAGAAGTCTCATACATCTTCATCATTTCCATAGAATCTTCCATGTATTTCTTGCATTTTCTCCTCCAATGCCTTGGCTCCTCACAGTAGCTACATGTATCATCATCAGATGGGCCGGACTTGGGTTTAGTGGGAGACTCGGGCTTATCCTGATTCACAATCTGGACGGCCTTGCTCTCACCCTTGTCTTTACCATGTTTCTCAAACCTTTTGCCCTTCTTGATGTTAAGCTCAGCTGTCTTGAGCATGTCATGTAGCTCAGTCAACATCTTCGTCAAGCCATTCTTGATGTAGTTCATGATGAACTTATCATAGCTCGACGGCAGTGACTGCAGAATGATATCAGTAGCCAACTCTTGGCAAATGGGTCAATCCAGTCTCCTCTGGTTATCAATATAACCCATCATCTTTATGACGTGAGGACTCACTGGAGCATCCTTTGGTAGCTTGCACTCAACTAGAGATTTAACCATCTAGTATCTCTCAGTTCGAGTCTGCTCCTGAAACATCGCTTTCAGGCTAGTGATCATCTCGATGGGCGACGCCACGTTCTCACATTGCTTCTGCAAGTCAGAGTTCATGGTAGCCAACATCAACCATATCATAGTAATGCTTATTCCAAGCATCACGTACTGCATGTGAGGCATTGGACCTTAACTTCTCGGGGAGAACTTTCTCAAGGACGTAGTCCTTTCTCTCCTGCTTGAGAACGATTCTCAAGTTCCGATACCAATCAAGGAAGTTGGATCCATTAAACTTGTCCTTCTCAAGGACGGATCGCAATGAGAAAGAGTTGAGATGAGGGGTTTTAGACATAACTAGTAAAAAGAAAATAAAAGGTTTAGTTATTATGTTCAGGAAATGAGAAATCTTAACTATTAAGAAGACTCGCATTATATTCAAAACAATGTTTCCTCAAATGAATATAATGATCCAAGACCCATAATTCGCCAAAACTTGAGCGAGCCACTGGCTGTCACCCAAATCTTAGCTATCTAGGTAAGCAACACTTTGCTAATCATATCCAATATAACTCTTATTTGTGGATAAGACATCTTATGTTTTGTCCACCTGATGTTTATGGGCCCAGAACTTCTGATAGCCCATTCAAGTTAACCAATCTCTTCAGTCATGTAATAGTTGATGCCATGCACTGCAAGCCCATCAACACTATTACCTACTGCCTTACTCATGTAACTGCAGATACCTTGCACTGCAAGCCTATCACGCAATGAAACGAGTCTTGACAGCTGACAAGATCGGGAAGACATCCATAACCCTTGATATTTAGTTGAGGAACAGAACTTTTAATCCTAACACATATCATATATGCATTCAGGAATGCTTAGAATCTTATTTTAAACAACTAATTTCAATTAAGTTTTTAATTATTCTAAGAAGTGGGGTGAAATCTGGTTAGGTTATGTGATCTTAGGTTCACTAACCCAAATGCGAGTAGGGTGTCGATCGACACTACCCACTGTACCGATTTTCGACAACCGATCAATCCAATTGAACCAGTTTCGATAACCGACCAAACCAATTTCGATAACCGGTCGGTATCAATCGACACAACATTTATGTCGATCGACACGAACCAAACCAAAACGATTTGCGATACTCGGTCAATCCAATTGAACCGAATCGATAACCGGTCAATCCAATTGAACCGAATCGATAACCGGTCAGTGTCGATCGATACAACATTTGTGTCGATCGACGCCAACCAAATCGCATGAACTGTAATTAACCGGTTAACTAAGCGTGATAACCGATTCAATCCAATTGAACCGGTTAACCAACCATAAGGCCGTGTCGATCAACACAAACAATTTGTGTCGATCGACACTTGGGTTTCTGGAACTTTGATCATCCAATCGAAAACCCTAAAAATTTAATTGCCCGTGTCGATCGACAACAGCTTGTGTCGATCGACAGACGGGTCTCTGCCCTAGTTGATCAAATTTTAACAAAACAATTTTGAACGAAAGTTTGATCTAGCAAGCATCCTAAACATCACATGTTCCAATCTGAATTCTCTAATTCAATTATGTGCTTTTAGATTCATTAGTTAAACCCTAAGGCTCTGATACCACTGATGGAATTTAGTCAGGTTTATCTCTATTAATCTCTATTAATCAACCTAGTCACAATTCCATTAGCCTAGGATCTAGGGTTTGTAAACAATGAATCTAGAATAGATCTCGAATATACCTAGAGATTAGCAGCGGAAGATTATTAGGGATTCGGGATCAATTAGCGCCTCAAGTGTTGCGCCTCTACTGTTAGTCCACACGCACACAAACTGGAATCCGCCGGGATGCTAGTGCCGGTAGATCGGATCTCTTAGGGAGTTCAGGTTTTGCAGAGGGTGGCTATGAATACTTTCACCAAGTCTCCTTTTTCCAGGCCATGCCTCATATATCATATATAGGCCCTGGAGAAAACCTAATTAATCCCTGAACCGATTCAGAATTAATTAAGTCATTAAACCGAAATTACTATTCTGGTTTTTAGCCCGTGTCGATCGACACACTAATATAGTGTCGATCGACACCTCCTCTAAAACACGATTCTCATGTGTATCAAATACACATCATTTTATCATTACATTAATGATCATTCCCACATAAAGTAAATCCAGTTTGCTTAGGTGTGTGACCCTGTAGGATCATATAATACTAGTAATGAGTTCATAACTAATAGATCATCAGCGGCTTCTAGCAAGGCGTCATGATCACCTAGTATCATATGAATATCTAATCTCGACAGTACAACTATCACTAGAGTGAATACAAGTGTGATTTCAGGACATTCCCAACAGTGTGCTCACAAATCCAAAGGGAGCAAGGGTCTCAAGGGCTATTCGGAGGAAAGGGGGAGCTTCACATTGCTAACTAAGGAGCATATAATCGTTATGACAACCGAAAGAATGGTGGACCAAGTCGGTACCTCAATCCTCATTTGAAGTGTGATCATTGCAAAAAGGATGGTCATACCAAGGATAAATGTTGGTTACTCCACCCTCACCTCAAGCCACCGAGAGGAACTAATCCGAGCTCGAACTACTACAAGGGATCACGGGCCAATTCCGCTTCGGCCAAACAAGATCAAGGAGGAACCGGGTCTTCTAAGCAAGGAGAGGGGTTTAACCAAGCCGACTACGTGAGGAAATCCAACTTGGAAGCACTCATCAAGTCATTTGCCTCGCTTAAAGAATCCGGTAAATCCTTCTATACTCGTAGACCTAATGATTTTCTTGTGGTTGATTCGGGAGCTTCTCATCATATGATTAGTAACTCTAACTTGCTTGAGAAACTTGAACCATCTAAGGGTAATGTGATGATTGCAAATGGAGATAATAAACCGATCAAAGGAATTGGAAACTTTAATTTGTTTAACAAAAGCTCTAGAGCGTTTTACATGCCAAACTTTGAATCAAACTTGCTCTCGGTTAAACGTACGACTAGTGACTTGAATTGTTATGCAATCTTTGGTCTTAATGACTTCCATTTTCAGGATATTGAGTCCGGGAAAGTAATTGGAGGTGGTGGAACTAAGGATGATCTCTATGTCTTAGAAGATCTATCTCCAAGCTCATCTAGTTTATTTCGTTTTCAAACTTGTTTAGGAGTGGCTAATAATGCAATTTGGCATGCTAGAGTAGGACATCCCCATTCTCGGGCTCTTGAAATAATGCTTCCCAATGTTTCTTTTGATCATTTGTCTTGTGAATCTTGTATTCTTGGAAAACATTGCCAGTCGGTTTTTACTAAATCCTCTACTATTTATGAAAATTGCTTTGATCTTGTGCATTCGGATGTTTGGACCTCACCTTGTGCATCTAGAGATAACAATAAGTACTCTGTCACATTCATTGATGAAAAATCGAAGTATACATGGCTTACTCTTTTACCATCCAAGGATAGGGTCTTTGATGCTTTTGTGAATTTTCAAACTTATATTGCTAACCAATACAATGCCAAGATTAAGATTTTTAGAACAGATAATGGTGGTGAATATATGAGCAACCGATTCAAAGAACACCTAGCTAAGCTTGGCATTTTGCATCAAACCACTTGTCCTTACACTCCACAACAAAATGGTGTGGCCGAGAGAAAGAATCAGCACCTAATGGAGTTTTCAAGAGCCATGATGTTCCACATGAATGTACCAAGAAGATTTTGGGGAGATGCGGTCATGACCGCTTGCTACTTGATATGATCCTGAAATCATCCGAAAAGACCCATGAGCCTTGTTCAGCACCAACGAAGTCCTTCATCAACTTTCCAATCCCAACGACCATCTTGAATACTTTCTCACCTCAACTAGAGCACTCCTCGAAGTTGAATCAGTCCAATCCGAGTTCAGGTGAAGAAGTTACTCAATTTACAAATCAGGTGATTTCCAGCTTACCCGATCCGGACATGTGTGCATTCAATAATTATTTCCAACCGAACCCGAGGGAATCAAGCTACAAACCAAATTATTCTAGACACTTGATTCATCATAGAATCTGGGAAAATTGGTTTCGTATGAAAAGAAGATCAGACTTGAAAGTTATGAATTTTACAATTCAATGGACCTGCTTGAGGCCCTATTGCGTGACAGAACCAAAGATCGTGATGCCAGCCCAACTCAGGACGAATCTCGACGCGAGACCACTTGGATTATGCATAGGGCGATTACGATCACTACCCTGCAACTTCCTTGAAGCATACGCAATGACCCAAGCCAACTCATGAAACGTCAGTGTACACTATATAAGGCTTCCTTGGCTCAGATAATGCCAATACAGGGGTACTCGTCAATATACCCTTGAGCCTCACAAATCTCCCCTCGCACTCCGGCGACCACACAAATGGAAACTCTGTTGGAGCCCTTGAAAAATCTCATGTAATATCCTGCTAAACCTAAGAAACTCCGGATCTTAGTAACACTACTCGGTCTAGACCAATCTCTAATAGCCTCTATCTTTGCCGGATCCACGGCGACACCCCCTACATAAACGATATGACCCAGAAACCCTATTTGTCTTTGTCAGAAACTGCACTTGCTCAACTTAGCATACAACTTCTGCTCACGAAGCTTCTCCTAAACCAATCTCAAATGAGCCTCGTGCTCCTCGGGACTCCTCGAATAAACCAAAATGTCACCAATCTTAAATGAGCCTCGTGCTCCTCATGCTCCTCGAACACGTCCGGATACTACTTGAACACATCATCCATCAAAATCATAAAAGCCTCCGGCAAATTCGTCAAACCGAAAGGCATGACTACAAACTCAAAATGTCTGTATCTCTTCTTGAACGCTGTCTTATGAACATCTGCCTCATCTATCGGGATCTGATGATAACCCGACCCCAAGTCTATCTTAGAGAACCAAGTAGCACCCCTCAACTGATCTAACAATTCATCTATCCTAGGGAGATGGTACTTGTTCTTCACAGTAACTCAGTTCAAGCTGCGGTAATCGATACACAATCGAAAACTGCAATCCTTTTTCTTCATAAATAAAACCGGCGCTCCCCACGGTGAAACACTCGCCCGAACAAAACCCTTACTCAACAAGTCTTCCAGCTGCTTCTTCAGCTCTGGAAACTCTGCTGGAGCCATCTTGTAAGGAGCCTTAGAATTCGGAGTTGTCCTGAGCTTTAAATCAATCGTGAAAGGATCAGACCGAGACGGTGGTAATACCTGGAACGACTGAAACACATTCTCAAAATCCCGAACAACTATGATATTCCCGATAGCAATCTTACCATTAGCCCTCAACATCGAAATAGTCGCCAAGTATAACTTGCAACCTCGCGCTATCATCTGCTCAGCCTGAATAGCCGAGATTACAAGACTCGTGGAAGTAGGTCTCACTCCCTGAAACACTAACTTCCCTGCGTCGCGCTCGAAAACAACTATGCCTCGATAACAGTCCATATGGACTTTGTAATACGATAGCCAATCCATCCCCAGAATAATATCATATAACTCCACCGGACTAATAACCAAATCCGCAAGTATCGACTCCCAAGCAATCTGAACATCCACTGCTCTAGCACGCCGAAAGTAGCCAGGAATCCTCCTCCAGCTACTTTAACGAAGCTTGAAAGCTCTCCAGCACTGCTCTGGATGCCACTGCTCGAGTAATGAAGTAGTTCGATGCTCAAGAATCGAAAAGAACGTGGGACTCGAAACCTCTAAGGTCCCTACACAATTCACATGCGTTGAGAACCCTAATAAAACAAAATATCACAGGCAAAAATAAAAGAACACAACAAAAATTCAACCACTAAAAATTTACGAGTTCGAGTCTAGGATTTTACATGTGATATGCGAGCCGCCCTGTTGCCCCACCTCTGCCGGTGCATAGACTAGCGGTGCCAGTCTAATCTGACCCAAAGGCTCCACTGCCGCCAACTGCCATGCAGGTTGCACTCCCACCGGCTGAACCGCTGCCACATCCATCTGCTATAACTTGGGACACATCAGCCTGACATGCCCCAACTCTCTGCAATGAAAACACACCTTGGCATCTTGAGATGCCTCCCTCTTGGGACAGCTCGCCACTTTATGCTCAGTGCTCCCGCACCCATAACAGCTGCAACCGCTCTGGCCGCCTCCAGAAACCTCATCAAACCTCCTCTTCTGACCCTGCACACGCTTGCCGCCTATTCGAGCCTACGGTCGCGTACTCACCTCGATTAATGCAATTGAGGAAGGGAAAGCGGACATAAACAGCGACGAAATCACGAAGGATTGGCTAACAATCGGACATGAACGACCCTTACACGATCCCACGAGATTTCTAGCGAAGAACGACGAAGAACGGCTCAAGAAATCTCCTCGAATCACTAAAACTCTCTCAAAATCTTTAGAAAACTCTTTTTCTATCTCTGGAACGCGGCCACCATCTGCCAAAACTTATAAATACGAGCCTTAGGGCTCTCCCTTAAACCGTCATCGCAAACCGAACGATTTAACTTAAACCGAAATTGTACCGAAACAATGGTGTCGATCGACACCCACCACTGGTGTCGAATGACACCCCTCCCAAATTCCTAGAATTTGGTTACGGGATGTTACACAATCAATTATTCCTAACCCATCCCAATTCCAATCTTTTGCCTCTAGCTCTATAGTTAAGTATCTACATACCATCCTATCCACCAATCCTTTAACATTCAATTAGGTTGTTAAGCGTGATCTTGCTCGAGAAATATCAAACATCCTCAATCGACATAAGGCTAGTGATGTACATTTGATCTTAGGTATAAGGAAGGGAGAAATGGAACAATTGATGCATACAAAGAATCACTTCCGTTCTACCCAAACATGTCAGAATATTCAAACATATGATCAACCCATGATCTCTTGTCTTCTTGTTCCTTTGGATCTTCTCAACATGAACAAGCATTCATTCTTTTCTTTTACTAACTCTTCGGGGCTTCATTTCTTTACTAAACTCTCTTTTTCTCTCTCTTCCAATTCTCTTTGATATTCATTGGAACTTTTTCTAATTTTCTTGGTTTAAGCATAATGGGGAACACTTAGACATTTACTCTTTAAACACTTAAGAGTATAACCTTTACTTATATTTAACCTTTCCCAAGAGTAGTTTTTTTTTCTTCTCTTCTTTGCTCTTTCAAGTCACTCATCAAACCCAACCAACTATGATATCAACAATAAAGCCTCCTAATTGCTAGCCTAAAATGGAGACTAGCTTAATGGAAGCTTTTCTTTGTTGTTCCCATCTCACAAGATTATACTAATGAATGCATTGTCAGCCTCCCACACGAAGTAATGTTGGTTTCAATAAAAATGCTTAGGTGAATGCAAGGTGGGGAACCAAAACTCATTCGAAAGATGAATCGAAACGGGATTGGCCATCCAACTGATAAAGAGTGGTAAAAATGGGAAGAAAATTGGTTTGAATGTGTATATGGTGACCATGATCATGCATATCCAAATCTTAAGCAAGAATTTAAAGTCAATAAAATAGAATTGGTTTCAATTCAAGAATATATCAAGCATAACCATGAGTTTCGAGCGAAGACATCAAAGTTATCTCATCTTACTCTAACCATGGGGAATTCTGCAGCACCTTTATCTCATCTTTACTCAAACAAATTTGGTATTGTTTTTCGCTTCAAAGTACTAGTTGTTTGGATGTGATGTCGTTAGTTAACCTAGAAGGTGCCGTGAATTTGGGACTGGGTTTCTCTATACAAGAAATAAATTTGAGATGCTAGGGTTTGCGAGTGTTGTTTTGTCCATTTTTATCAAGGAAAACGATTAAAAAACCTCTAATTTTTTCAAAGTCTTGTTTCTCAAAAACTATAATTACCAAGAACACCTTGATTGGTTGCACAAGAGAAATTAGTACGAGCAAAACAGCAAACAAAATGCCTTTTGATTCGTTGCCTAATAGAATTTAGGAGCTAAACAGACTAAACAATATGCCTGCTACGAGCTGATTCATCAAACTAGTACGGATTCCCATTCGATAGCTGTACCAGCAGCCTTCTTTAGTGCGTCTGGACTGTCTGCAAGATGGACTACGATAACATTGTGACCATACAATTTAACACACTCGATCCCTCTGGTGAGACATCCATCCCCTGAGATCAGCATGATGTGTTGTCTAGGGATGGACCATTGAAGCATTCCAAGCATAGTGTTCAAAACTTGCATGGAACTCCCACATTTAAAACCTGAAAGGAATACGTATAGATGAGTAAGTGAGTAATCTATAAAAATATATTAAAATAGCGAAGACTAACATGTTAAGAAAAACCACATATACCATCCATTTCTTTGGGTGCGTTGACGAGAGTTATTCCAGGGGTAATTTTGAAGGCGTTTAGAGGCTCTTTACCAACAGTTTCGGCAATTGCATCTAAATCACCAAAAGCAGTTAAAGTGACAGGGCCAAGGAATCCCAAATCTCTAATCACAGATATGATTCTCGGATAAATCTTCATAAGATCATAACCGACCGGAATTTTACAACTATCCAATTCCCAAAGTACCTCAACACTCGCATTCTTGGCTGGCTGGAGAACCTAAAGTAAACGATAATTTTGATAAATAAACTAGACTAATGAAAAAAATATGATAGTACTGAGAAAAAATTACAACATACCTGGTTTCTTTCACGATGAGTAAAGTAGTCAGAGTTGATTAGTGTATTTAGCTTCTCCTTCAAGAGCTTATGTGAAAACTTAGAGTTATGTCCAATTGATTCATCAGAATTCGCCAACCACCGCTTCACTTGCTCGAAGCAAGACTGTAAAGCCGAATCGTGAGATTTTGAATAATCTAGCGGACAAGATGCTATCGACTTCCAGAGAAGTGTTATGGCTTCCAAATCCCAATCGTCAAGCCGATCGCCAGTGAAGGCCAAAGCACGGTCTCTCTCAAATCTGTTGGCCGTCATTAACGAAGTAAAATCATCCATCGAGTTCTTCGAGAGCTCACAGGGCAGAGACCCACAAAATAAACCACCAACGTAAAGAATTTTCACCAGTTGAAACAACTCATCATTGTCAAACGCAGAACCACCTTCGGAGGAGGAAGAAGCCATTGCCGATTTCCTGATTTCGGCGCAGCCAGGAACAATAGAAAGAGACCGAGAGATTTTAGGTCATGGAACATCTATGTTTTTTTTTTCGGCCACCAAATATTTCATTAAAAACCCAATTGGGCCACCATACAAGTCTTGCAAGCCCAACAAACCCTACTCTATCTTATTATATAAAAAGCTAATTCGTCAACCGTAATAATAAACACGACGGTTTAGATTTTGGCACATGTTAAAAATAATTCTCTAATTAGATTTTGTCTTCTATATCAAAAAAAATCTTATTATCCTTTCAATATAATTTTTTTTTTATCAAATATATTATTAAAATTAACATATATTAAGATTTACAATTAATCTCTTATTAATAATTCATTCAAATAATTAGTTGATAAACATGATTTACAAACATAATAATTAACTTGATTGTGACACGTGTCAATCGGTTGATTTAGATTTTGACTTGTGTTAAAAAATTCTTCAATTAAATTTTGCCATACATATTATACAAATCTTATTTGGGATAATTACTAACTAACCCATTTCTTATGGTCAACCAAAAAACTAACCCACTTTTTCCTCCTCCTCATATTTGACCACTTCATCCCAAATCTCTCCCTATCATCTTCTCATATTCATGAAACTGCCATTTTTTTTTTTTTTTTTTTCAAAATCAGAAACTTACCAAAAGACTAAAACACCAAAAAACATCAACTTATTTACCAAAATGTCATCTTCTTCAATTTTTCTAACCACCATCAACAACTAAATTGAAGCTCTAAATGCCTACACCAACCAATTTTTGTTACGTAAATGCTTAATATATGAGCTCATAACTTCAACATCTTCAATTTTTTCTCCAATTTCATCCAAAACTCTTTAATGTTCATTTTTACAATTTTTCTCTCATAACCTCATGTTTTCTTGTGATTCTTCCATATAAAACGGTTGGAATTGAATATTTTTGCAAAAATAAGTGAAGTCGACTGCATTTGAAGTCTACAAATACTTATTTGGAAACAATAAAAACTCTTGTAGACTGCGGAAAAATTAGGTCACTTTTGCATTTGACCAGAACTTTGACTTTATATAATAGGCTGCATTTGAAGTCTGCAGCGAGTAGACTTCAATTGCAGTTTATTCTGTAAAAAAAAACAGGTCACTTTTGCATTTGACCATTTGTTGACTTTTTGTAGTAGACTGCAAAAGAAGTCTACCCTGAAAAGTGAGGTTAGATTTGTGGTTGACCAATATGTCAAAAAATTGACCCGAAAGTACATATATTTTGTAGACTTCATTTGCAGTCTACTATGGAAAGTCAACAAATGGTCAAATGCAAACGTAACATGTTTTTTTGGTGTAGACAGTAAATGAAGTCTACGTAATTTTGGCTATTTTGTGTAGACTACAAATGCAACCTACATTGAAAAGTCAAAGATTTGGTCAAATGCAAAAGTAACCCACTTTTTTATGCAGACTGCAAATGAAGTCTGTGGGAGTCGAAACTAACACAACTAGATTTGTAAGGGTTTTATGAGGAGATAGAGATTTCTAGGTTAGCTAAGGTCGCAAGAGGTTGAAAAAGAGTTTTGTTATTGCTGTGTAAAAGTTTGAGTACAGGATTGTGTATGAAAATTGCGGATTACCCTTTAGGGTTGTACAAAGATGTATATATAGTTTCCTAAGTCGGCTAGGCCTCCTAAGTCTTCGCGGAGTCGGTTGCGCCAACGTGGGCTTCGTGTCTGGACTGGGCTTTAGGTTTCCTTCACGTCCATGGGCCGGAGACTACATCAGGCTTAGGATAAGAGCTTTGACTAAGGTGAGCGTATGATCGGCCTACAGAGAGCGAGCCCGTGGTCGGCCCAAGGTGGAGAGCGCGTGGTCGGTCCCAAAGTGGAGAGCGCGTGGTCGGATCTCCATGGTGCCGAGCACGCAGTCGGATCTCCATGGGACCGAGCACGCAGTCGGATCTCCACTGCGTACCGAGCACGCAGTCTCCTGTCTGGTCCCGCTCCGTTCTTGCTTCAAATTGATTTATTTGGCTGCCACATGCTTTGCTTCGCGGGAAGACTTAGGTGCCATTCTGCCTTCTTCGTCGAGAGTCAGGAGCGCCATTTCTTTAGTTGTCTTGTCTTTGGACGTTAATGTTGAGCGGCTGAAAACCGACCCCAACAGTTAGCCCCCCAGCTGGGTAGTGTTAGATAATAGTGCTGAGTTAAAGATGTATTGGGTATCAGCGTTAACGTTCAAAGTCATGGCGTTGTTGGCATAATTACTCACACAGCAGTAGAGGGTGACTTCATACTTGAGGTTTTAAGACTCCGTAAGCATTCTAAAGGTTTCAAGACTTCTTGCTTCGTCTGCTACAGCTGCTGTATTTCTGCATAAATTTTTTTTTATTTTCGAAGGTTTTAAGACTTCGTATTTCCTATAGAGGTTTTAAGACTCCGTGTTTCCTATGGAGGTTTTAAGACTCCAGGTTGCAATCGCCAGTGTCAACGACGTCTCCGAGGACAGGGTTGCCGAGGCCGTGCTCACCGAGGATGCGCTCGCCGAGGCCGTGCTTACCGAGGCCATGCTCGCCGAGGCTGCGCTCGCCGAGGCCGTGCTCGCCGAGGTGATATGCTCAAAATAACCTAGAGCTAAACTCTCACAAATTAAGAGATCAGTTATAGTACTTTAGGATCGAATCCACAGGGAATCAGGAAAAACACAATAGATTATCAGGTTCAAATTATGCTAGGCAAGAATAGTATTAAAGCAGTAAATAAGCAATTAAAAACGGTTGTGAATCAATAAGAGAAAGACGCTAGGCACAAGGAAATCTCAGATGGATCAGATATGCAGATGATCAATTAGCAATAGGATTTATGAAGCTCAGTTCCAAAACATGAACACGAATGTAAAATAAGCCAGCTTCCGCTGCGAATATTATCTATGAATAAATCCAAGAAAACTAAATTCCTTTGCGAATCCTATGAATCTAAACAAGCATTAATGATCAAGCCCAATTGTTCACAAAACCCTAAGCCAAATTCCTTTGCGAATAGGAATTTTGCTCATCAAAAACTAGTTCAAGGAATCAATAAAACTGTCGTTTCTATTAATAACCCAAAGACCAGATTCGAGGTAGCTAATCAAGAATCAGCAATAAGAACAAGTTAAGATGAAGAACTTCAAATGCAAAAGTAACCCACTTTTTTATGCAGACTGCAAATGAAGTCTGTGGGAGTCGAAACTAACACAACTAGATTTGTAAGGGTTTTATGAGGAGATAGAGATTTCTAGGTTAGCTAAGGTCGCAAGAGGTTGAAAAAGAGTTTTGTTATTGCTGTGTAAAAGTTTGAGTACAGGATTGTGTATGAAAATTGCGGATTACCCTTTAGGGTTGTACAAAGATGTATATATAGTTTCCTAAGTCGGCTAGGCCTCCTAAGTCTTCGCGGAGTCGGTTGCACCAACGTGGGCTTCGTGTCTGGACTGGGCTTTAGGTTTCCTTCACGTCCATGGGCCGGAGACTACATCAGGCTTAGGATAAGAGCTTTGACTAAGGTGAGCGTATGATCGGCCTACAGAGAGCGAGCCTGTGGTCGGCCCAAGGTGGAGAGCGCGTGGTCGGTCCCAAAGTGGAGAGCGCGTGGTCGGATCTCCATGGTGCCGAGCACGCAGTCGGATCTCCATGGGACCGAGCACGCAGTCGGATCTCCACTGCGTACCGAGCACGCAGTCTCCTGTCTGGTCCCGCTCCGTTCTTGCTTCAGATTGATTTATTTGGCTGCCACATGCTTTGCTTCGCGGGAAGACTTAGGTGCCATTCTGCCTTCTTCGTCGAGAGTCAGGAGGGCCATTTCTTTAGTTGTCTTGTCTTTGGACGTTAATGTTGAGCGGGTGAAAACCGACCCCAACAGTTAGCCCCCCAGCTCGGTAGTGTTAGATAATAGTGCTGAGTTAAAGATGTATTGGGTATCAGCGTTAACGTTCAAAGTCATGGCGTTGTTGGCATAATTACTCACACAGCAGTAGAGGGTGACTTCATACTTGAGGTTTTAAGACTCCGTAAGCATTCTAAAGGTTTCAAGACTTCTTGCTTCGTCTGCTACAGCTGCTGTATTTCTGCATAAATTTTTTTTTATTTTCGAAGGTTTTAAGACTCCGTATTTCCTATAGAGGTTTTAAGACTCCGTGTTTCCTATGGAGGTTTTAAGACTCCAGGTTGCGATCGCCAGTGTCAACGACGTCTCCGAGGACAGGGTTGCCGAGGCCGTGCTCACCGAGGATGCGCTCGCCGAGGCCGTGCTTACCGAGGCCATGCTCGCCGAGGCTGCGCTCGCCGAGGCCGTGCTCGCCGAGGTGATATGCTCAAAATAACCTAGAGCTAAACTCTCACAAATTAAGAGATCAGTTATAGTACTTTAGGATCGAATCCACAGGGAATCAGGAAAAACACAATAGATTATCAGGTTCAAATTATGCTAGGCAAGAATAGTATTAAAGCAGTAAATAAGCAATTAAAAACGGTTGTGAATCAATAAGAGAAAGACGCTAGGCACAGGGAAATCTCAGATGGATCAGATATGCAGATGATCAATTAGCAATAGGATTTATGAAGCTCAGTTCCAAAACATGAACACGAATGTAAAATAAGCCAGCTTCCGCTGCGAATATTATCTATGAATAAATCCAAGAAAACTAAATTCCTTTGCGAATCCTATGAATCTAAACAAGCATTAATGATCAAGCCCAATTGTTCACAAAACCCTAAGCCAAATTCCTTTGCGAATAGGAATTTTGCTCATCAAAAACTAGTTCAAGGAATCAATAAAACTGTCGTTTCTATTAATAACCCAAAGACCAGATTCGAGGTAGCTAATCAAGAATCAGCAATAAGAACAAGTTAAGATGAAGAATTTCTAATGATATTAATCCTAAGCAATTATGATCAGATCTAGCAAATCATCAAACACCTTTGAAAAACCCTAAACCTATCAAGGAAACTACTCAGACATATCGAATGATGAAAACATGATTTTCTTAAAAGATATATCAAAGAGTTAAGTAAAATAAAGCATGAAGCCTAAACAATGGCTTAAAACCGTATATATAAGGTACATAAACCAACTAGAAAAGAAAAGTAAACATCTGGAATTCCTTCGCAAAAACGGAAATCTTCGATTTGGGCTTTTTCTTTGAACGAACAGGGTGTCGATCGACACTCATAGATGGTGTCGATCGACACCACATCTACTGGAAAAACTTTGTGTCTCGTCAAAACTCGTGTCGATCGACAGGGAATGATTGTGTCGATTGACGCTTGTACTTCTGTTTGATTTTGACTTGATCTTTTCAGCTCTTTCCTCCTCGATACTCCAAAATGCTCCAAAAACTCCAGTAAACATCTTTTCTGCTCCAATCGGTCTAGTTCCTGTAAAGACCCTAAAAACACATAGAAAACACCAAAAGACTCTAAAACATGGACTTATATCATGGTTGAAAACCGGTAAAAACCATGATATATCAACTCCCCCAGACTTAGCTTTTTGCTTGTCCCTAAGCAAAACAGTGTTATCACTCCTTTAGGAACCACATACCTTTGCAAAGCTAAGCCGGTGATACTTCGATGTTTCCCTAGAAGCTTAGCAGTCCTCCAGATTGAATCCAAACCCCTTAGAGAAACTCAGACTGTCAGTCGCAAACCCCTTTAGTTTAATTAGGTGCGGTCTCATTGAGGGAATATCGATCGCTGGACCTTCTAGATTCTTTCGCTTCCTTTAACACTTTCCTGCGTTTCACCCTCTCTCTTCCCTCTGAAACTGTTTATCCAATTAAGGATATCATAGAGATGCAATGCCTTTTTGTTGAACTTTTTTCTTGTGATGGTGGGTACCTCTGCAGAGGGTCCTTTACCACCAAATGCCTATATCAATTCGGGCTTGCACTTTTTCTGCTTGAACTACACTTTTTTGTAGACTTTTTTTACTTCCTTGGCATCTCTATGATTTCACTTGATCAGCACTCACATGAGGCTTTTTCTTTTTGATCTAGGACAGTTGTACTCGTCATTCGGGAAGAAGTTTCAAGAGCGGTCCGTCCTCGCTTTCAAGTGTTTGGAAACTGAATCAAATCCTGCTATTTCCAACGCCCTTGACAAGAAATTAGAGATTCATTTGGGGCGGGGTCTTTGACATCCTTTCTGGCGTTCTCCAGAAATTTGAACTCGCTCCGTTAAACCGATCCACTCCCAGTTACCCACCTTAGTAAAACCAGCCAACTTGCATTGGAAATGGTCCTTGAGTGTTGTTCAAAGCAAGGGGAAAGGGGAGTTTTGACCCGAAAAATTTTAAAATTGACTTAAAAACACCAAAACAGAAAACATAGTTAGCAACTACCTCCCCCAGACCTAAACAACACTGTCCCCAGTGTTATTAAGCCTAAGGAAGATGAATAAAATAGATAGAAAATAGAAGGAATCAAAATTTTGAAGAGAAAAACGTAACCTGGAGGGGGTGTCGATCGACACTCTCAATGGTGTCGATCGACACCATTGAATTTTTGCAAGTGTCGAGCGACGGATAGAACGTGTCGCTCGACAGAGGCTCCTGAAGTTCATCATTACGTTTTTATCTCCTAAAAATCAAATCCAAAAACACACCAAACATAAAATTGTAAAAGAAAATAAAAAGAAAACATAAATATTAGACTCACAAATGGGTTGCCTCCCATTAAGCGCTTGTTTAAAGTCCGTTAGCTTGACTGTGATGGAACTTCGGACTACGGTGGATCTTGAGGAAGTATTGTACTTCCTTTATCCTGGATGGAACCCGCAACAGCTTGTTTGAATCGAACCTTCTGGACAGCTCCCCCAGACTTATCAGAAACAGTCTCAGGGAAAAGCTTCATCGTCTCCTGAAGGTCTGCTTCTCCTTTATCCTTAAGCGCTTGAGGAACGATGATTCTCATCTTTGCGAATGGCTTTGAAGATCTCTTAGGTTTCACCTCTTCATTTCTCTTTCCTGCAAGTTCATCAGAAAAACCAAGCTTTCGAGGAACTCGAAGCTTGCATGAGTGCGTAACCGCTTTTTCAACATCAATGAAATTGGAAGAGAATGAATTAAGTACAGGAGGTTCATACCTGGGCTCTTGGGAAGGTGTTTCTGGAGATGGTTCTGACACGACTGAATCCTTGACAATCTTAGGAGGAATGTCTTCTGAAAGCTCCTTGATCAGCTCTTCTTCCTCTTAAGTATCCACATAAAAAGCTTGACCATCTATGGTGGATTTTCTCCTAGTGCTGTCCATGTCAAAGTCCATGACAATATCACCTAGATCAAGCTTGATCTTCCCTCCTCGACAGTCAATAGTCGCTCCAGCTGTGGCTAAGAATGACCGTCCCAGAAGCAAAGGATCTTGAGGCTCTTTATCATATTCCAAAACCACAAAATCTGTTGGAATAATGCAATCTTCGACTCGAATCGGAACATCCTCAAGAATTCCTTTCGGGAATCTCTTGGAACGATCAGCTAAGATAAGAGACATCCTAGTCTGCTTGAAATCTGTTATTCCAATTCTAGAACCTACGGAGAATGGCATCAGGTTAATACTAGACCCTGTATCGCAGAGGGAGTGAGAGAAGCTCTCTTCAGAGATGGAACAATTAAGAACGAAGTTTCCTGGATCAGGAAGCTTCATAGGAATCCTGCTCTGGATTATTGCACTAACTTCTTCTGAAACCACTATGCCCTTCTTCTTCTTTTTAGGCACTGGGACTGTGTTCAGAAGAATAGCTCTGATATCTCGGGTCAGTAATGCTCCTACTTCAGGACTAATACCGTTTGCTGCAAGCCGCTTGACATATCTTCGAAGCGCAGGATAAAGTTTTACCGCATCAATTAGAGGCATCTCCACCATGATCTTATCAATAATCCGCTTGCACATGGCCTCTTTGGCTTCCTGCTTGGACTTCCTGGCTCTGGGGAATGGCAGCTTCGGCTTGTAGATGTTCTCCTCTGAAGAAATCGCGGTCGATGCAAAATCTGGTTATGTCTGGAGGGAATGTCGATCGACACTCTCCTTAGTGTCGTTCGATAGAGGAGTCTCTGGAAACTCTGAATCGTGATTTTCTGCAGGGGTCGATCGACACTGATCATCCCTGTCGATCGACACTGAAGTCTCTGAAATTTCCGGAGATCGACTCGTGATCCGTGTCGATCGACAGCCATCTCTGTCGATCGACGGAGAAGCCCCTGGAAAAATTTCTTTACCTTCAATCTGCGATTTGATCCTCTCTTCAAGTGTCAATCGACACACAGCCATAGTGTCGATCAACACTGTCTCCTCTGTTTCAAAATCAGCTTCGAACTCATCAAAACAACTTTCCCCTTCTACTCGAATCGCGTTGCAGGATCTCTTGGGATTGGAATCTGTCTTCGCAGGAAGAAAACCCTCCTGTCGTCTAACCGATTCTGCAGTTCGCGCAACTTGTGTATCCAATTCCTTCATATGAGTGCTCAATGACTCGAATTTCCCATTGAGATCTTGGTAGACGGAGTCCAATTTCCCATTGAAAGTTATTTCCAGCTTCTGTTGTCCCTCTAGGATTTGCGCAAGCATAGCTTTCATCTCATTGTCCTGCTCAGGAGGCTTCTGGTAGGATGAGGAACCATAGCTTCTGTTGAAGTAGTTGTTCTGGAAGGGCTTCTGATAGCCTTGTTGATTGCCATACTTCTGAAATCCAGCTTGGTTGATGTAATTGACATCTTCCTCTGCAGTCTCAATATCTTGAGCAAACTGGACCGACTTCTTGCCCACATGGATACTTTTCATAGAATCCAGCTTCGCGTTCATCTCAGCCAAGTGTTTCCCACCATCTTTGTTCTCGCTCATCTGCTTCCTCTCAAAATCGGCGTTCTTCGTACTGTTGCTAGAAGCCAAGTTCTCGATGAGTACCACTGCATCCTCTGGATAGTTGGTATTGAAGTTACCACTGCTTGCTGCATCCAGTGCCATCTGATACCTCCAGTCCACTCCTCTGTAAAAGATTCCTAACAACTGAACATCTGTAAAACCATGGTGAGGACAATCTCTCTGATAAGACTTAAGACACGTCCACGCAACTTTAAATGCTTCTATTGGCCCTTGACGAAACGTAGTAATCTTCGTTCTCAAATCCTCTGATCTCGCATCATCGTAGAAGCAGTTGAGGAATGCGTTCTTGGTATCCTCCTAGGTAGTCAGCGATCCAGGCTCAAGCTGCTTCAGCCAGTAAGAAGCATCCCCACTAAGAGAGTATGGGAATAGCTTGGAGAAAAGATAATCGCTGGACACTCCATTAGCCTTGATACTTGAAGCTAAGTCTTCAAAGTTCTCGATGTGATCCATCGGATGCTCATGAGGAAAACCATGGTACGGGTTCTGAGCAACCAGGCTGAAGTAAGCAGGCTTCAGCTCAAAATCATTCCCCTGGAAGGCAGGTGGACGAATCGCAGCTCGATTCGCGTAGAATTGGCCAGGCCAGTTAAAATCAGCCAAAGTGCGGCCTCGTGCAACAGCGATTCGGCGATTCTGACCGTCGTATCGATCGACACGTGGTAGTTGGTGTCGATCGACAGGCGCTTCGTCATGCTCAACAATTTGGTCCTGAATCGCCTGATTTTCTTCGACAATCAGATTGCCATCGTCATCGATCCTCTGTCCTTGTACATTGTCTTTCAGTCCTGCCGGATCACGCAGAACTCCATCTTCTCCAAGAGTCAGTATAATACGTTCTTGAGCAGCCATTCTAGTTGTTCTTCTGTTCTCACGCTCTAAACGTGCCAACTCCTCGAGACTGTATCCCACTAGTTCCTTGTCTTGATTGCTCCTGGTATTGCGGTTTCGCATGTACCTGAAAAGCAAAACAAAAAGAAAAAGAAACTAGCAAAGCAAAAATAAAATAAAAGAAAACCTAGACAAAATCCTAATAAATAAAAATCTAATGGCTTATGATTCCCCGGCAACGGCGCCAAAATTTGATATGCTCAAATTAACCTAGAGCTAAACTCTCTCAAATTAAGAGATCAGTTATAGTACTTTAGGATCGAATCCACAGGGAATTAGGAAAAACACAATAGATTATCAGGTTCAGATTGCTAGGCAAGAATAGTATTAAAACAGTAAATAAGCAATTAAAAACGGTTGTGAATCAATAAGAGAAAGACGCTAGGCACAGGGAAATCTCAGATGGATCAGATATGCAGATGATCAATTAGCAATAGGATTTATGAAGCTCAGTTCCTAAACATGAACACGAATGTAAAATAAGCCAGCTTCCGCTGCGAATATTATCTATGAATAAATCCAAGAAAACCAAATTCCTTTGCGAATCCTATGAATCTAAACAAGCATTAATGATCAAGCCCAATTGTTCACAAAACCCTAAGCCAAATTCCTTTGCGAATAGGAATTTGCTCATCAAAAACTAGTTCAAGGAATCAATAAAACTGTCGTTTCTATTAATAACCCAAAGACCAGATTCGAGGTAGCTAATCAAGAATCAGCAATAAGAACAAGTTAAGATGAAGAACTTCTAATGATATTAATCCTAAGCAATTATGATCAGATCTAGCAAATCATCAAACACCTTTGAAAAACCCTAAACCTATCAAGGAAACTACTCAGACATATCGAATGATGAAAACATGATTTTCTTAAAAGATATATCAAAGAGTTAAGTAAAATAAAGCATGAAGCCTAAACAATGGCTTAAAACCGTATATATAAGGTACATAAACCGACTAGAAAAGAAAAGTAAACATCTGGAATTCCTTCGCAAAAACGGAAATCTTCGATTTGGGCTTTTTCTTTGAACGAACAGGGTGCCGATCGATACTCATAGATGGTGTCGATCGACACCACATCTACTGGAAAAACTTTGTGTCTCGTCAAAACTCGTTTCGATCGACAGGGAATGATTGTGTCGATCGACGCTTGTACTTTTGTTTGATTTTGACTTGATCTTTTCAGCTCTTTCCTCCTCGATACTCCAAAATGCTCCAAAAACTCCAGTAAACATCTTTTCTGCTTCCATCGGTCTAGTTCCTGTAAAGACTCTAAAAACACATAGAAAACACCAAAAGACTCTAAAACATGGACTTATATCATTGTTGAAAACTAGTAAAAACTATGATATATCACGAGGCCGTCCTCACCGAGGCCGTACTCGCCGAGGCTGCGATCGTCGAGGCCATGCTCGTTGAGACCGCGCTCGCCGAGGCCGTGCTCGCCGAGGCTGCGCTCGCCGAGGCCGTGCTCGCCGAGTCCGCGCTCGCCGAGGCCGTGCTCGCCGAGGACGCGCTCGCCAAGGACGGGGTCGCTGAACACGTGTTTGCCAATGCTGTAAGCATTTGGTTTACCGAAGGTTTTATGACTTCGTGCTTGATTGAAGGTTTGAAGACTTCTTACTTTGCTTGCCAAAGCCACTGCATTGCTGCAGTACAAAGAAATATTTTTGTCCTTTTGCTCATGGACGAGGCTTATTTTTGGTCAATTGCTCATGAATGAAGCTTCGTTTTCTCATGAATGAGGCTTTGTTCGCTTATGAATGAGGCTTTGTTTGCTCATGAATGTGGCTTTTGTTCGCTCATGAATGAGGCTTTGTTTGCTCATGAATGAGGCTGTTCGCTCATGAATGAGGCTTCGTTTGCTCATGAATGAGGCTTTGTTCGCTCATGAATGAGGCTTCTTTTGCTCAGATCAACCCTAGGGGGTTGAGGCACATCATTTGCATCTACGTGTTGAGTAGGGAGTGTAACGCGGAGATTAGCACCGAGCAGCTGTCCAGCCTGTTAGACTTCAAGCTTAAGGGCCGCGCAGAGGAGCTTAGGTATCTAGTTTCTCCGGTTCCGGGTCGTGTGCTCATTGATGGGTTCCCGAGCAAGGACGACCACTTTGAGGACCGATTCTTCTTTGTCAAGATTTCGAAGAAGACCGTTGAGGCGGATTGCATCTCCCTCGTCAGGACGAGTTGGGAGAAGAGAGGTAATTCTATACTTAGAAATATTTTCCTTTGTATCGTGTTCATGTTTTATGTACTGACTTCTGGATTGTTTCTTTTTGCAGTGAGGCCAGCATCTCAAACAATCAGCCGGAGTGACGCAGTGGCCATCCACAGCGTTCTTGGCTCTGGGGATGGTGACTGGGTGAAGTCTTTTACTCGTCAGAGGATTCGGAAGGCGCTTTCCACCCGGCTCTTTCCAGGGAAGGTTCTTGGACGGGGTGCTCTTAGAGTTTCGGCCTTTCAGCGAGCGGAGAAGGCGAAGGCGGTGTCGACGAGCACCGCGGTCTCAGCGAGGACGGGCTCGCAGACTCGGGCTTCAACAACCACAACGCCGAACACTCCTGCTGCACCGATCCAGCGTTCCCGCACTTCTGACCTTACCCCTGACGATATTGCGAT
This sequence comes from Draba incana, assembly GCA_963576765.1. Lineage (NCBI taxonomy): Eukaryota > Viridiplantae > Streptophyta > Magnoliopsida > Brassicales > Brassicaceae > Draba > Draba incana. The sequence continues at coordinate 17,883,551 of OY755217.1, forward strand.
GCGGCGTGAGCAATCACGGAAGAGAGCCCTTAGGTCAGAGGGCAAGGCGGGAGGTACTCCTGATGGGGCACCTCCGAAGCGACAGAAAGCGGGCTCCTCTCCTGCTTTTGTTACTAGGTTGATGGTTCATGGTATACCATCCTCTTCGACTCCCGGTTCCGTCGGGACTCCCGAAAGCCAAAGTTTCTGAGGTTCAGTTTCTTTCCCTCCTTATGTTTGTTATTGTTACTTAACTTCTTTCGGTTCTAAAACCATTCCCTTTGTTTATGCAGCTTTCCACTCAGCTGGACCAGATGGCCCTTTGCTTCGAAGAGGACTCTCTCTCTCGTGATAATGAGCTCAGCGAGGCCAAAAAAGCCAGTGTCGAGCTTGCCGAGAGGAACCGAGCTCTTGAGGATGACGTTGCTTCTGTGAAGAAGAGATCGGAGGATTTGAGTGGAAAGCTGTCAAGAGCATCTTCGAGGCATGTGAAGGACAAGGAGGAGATTGTGTTTCTTAAGAGTAAGCTATTGGATGTTGAGGACCTCAGGGATACCAAGATTGAAGAGGCTGTTGCTAAGGCTTAGGATGAGGCAGCTCGTAGCTTTGCTAGCCGGACCAGACAGGTCGCTAAGTTGCTTGATAGGATTGGGGGGATAGCAAAGGACAACGTGCTGGACCTTGCTAAGATTGATGCGAACCTGGAGTTCATCGAACATCTCTGCGAGCCTGATGGACCGACTCTAGACGCCGCGAAGCAGCTCTCTGTTGATAGGAAGATCCCAATCTATGATGCTCGTGATGTGTTTAATGAGCTTATCTCCGACGTGAGGCAAGCATTAGAGATCTCAGAGGACGACGGTGTGGCCAGTGAAGATGAGGAGGCCGACGAGTGACCGCTTCTCTCCGTTTATGACTTAGTTTATTTTTAGTCTCTTTATGACTTTTGCTTCTACGACCTTTATCGGATTTGATGATTTTCGGTTGTAGTATTGGATGGTTTGTATCCTTGCTACCATTTTGGATCCTTGCGCTGTGGCAAAGGCGGGATGACTCTGAATGTAGCTTTTTGTTTCTTATGATGAACCTTGTTGGTTTTGGAGTAATGTACTTGCCTTAGATGCCTTCCTATACAAAGGAGCGTTTCAGGTCGTTATGGGTTTATGTCATGTGTTTGCCAACATCGCCGTTGGGCTTTGTGTGTTGGTGCTGCTCTTCTAGACACGTCTGTCCGAGAGCAAGTTCACCCTAAGTTTTACCAAAGTGCATCTTGGGTTCCCGAATGACACGTTCAGAGTACATGCCGAACTGAGGTCATTAGCAGCTGCATTTTACCAACGACGTTTGTTGGGTTTCTGAGTGATCAGTCGGGTTTGTCCGCCCCAATACTGAACACTGGTACTTATATAGCACGCTGAATCCGATGTTGGATGTCATTGTGTTCGTATTTCCACACTATTGCTGTGGCCAGCAGCAATAATGCGGAACGACTCTACTCGATTGAAGCTTTGATCACTCCATACAGGACAAGTTGTTCTCATGTTGAGGTTTGTGTTGAGTGTTTGAAGTTTTTTAGTAATGATGTTGTCAAGGAGTGGCGTACGGGTACCCCACTCCCCCCCCCCCCCTTTTAGACGAAAGAGGGAACTAAAGTCGTCTAGAGACTGGTGAAAACACTCACTTCCCCCCTGAAAGCGGAGGAGATCAAGTGAGCTCGTACGGAACGAGGCTTAAGTGAAAACACTCACTCCCCCCCCTGAAGGCGGAGGAGATCAAGTGAGCTCGTATGGAACGAGGCTTAGAAAAAGCATTGACTCTCCCCCTTAAGACGGAGGAGATCAAGTGAGCTCGTAGGGAACGAGGCTTAGAAAAAGCACTGACTCCCCCCCCCCACCCTTAAGGCGGAGGAGATCATGTGGGCTCATCCGGAGACGAGGCTTATGAAAACACATACTCCCCCCCCCCCCCCCTTAAGGCGGAAGAGGTCAGTGGAGCTCATCCGGAGATGAGACTTGTGCTTCGAAAAAGGTGGTGGCGTCGCAGTCTGGGTGGGTGTTTCTTTTGCTTGCTTGCTTAGCCTTCATTGTTGACTTTTGATCTTCATTGTTGACTTGTATGTAGGTAAATTTTGGCTATGGATGAGACAACAGACTTGGCGTTGTAGGAAAAATGCAACACGACGAACACAACGGTGATGTTGACCGTGGCGTCACCGCTATAGGTGAGAGCTTTGCTCGCTCCGAGTCTTTGTCGTGCTGATACCGTAGTCGCTGCAGATGCGTTTTGCCTCCATGAGGTAAGATAGGCATATAGATGAGTCTGCAAGGTAGACTTGAGTGTCGACGAGCCCACGAGGTGAAGAAGTCGACATGGTTATGCTACAGCTGAGCCGGCGAGGTTGATTCGTAAATCGCGACAATTCATTTGTCTTGTTGAGATTTGCTCGTCATAGTGTCGTAAAATCAGCGAAGTATGAGGAGCTAACGTCATTGATGTGTTGTCGCAGCGAGCTCGTCTTGTTGATTTAAAGTGCAAACTATTTCGTAGGTCTGATTGCGAGCTGCGGAGCTTGTAGCATTGACATCAAGGTGTATTTAAGGCGAAAGGAGTTAGCGACATTGACTCAAAGGAGGTGAACGAGCTCGGCGAGGTGGAGATTGATTCGCGTGGTGAAGCGAAGGAGCTTGCAAAGTGGAGGAGAGCAAGACGAGGATGTGGTTACGAGGTTGATTTGAACTCACCCGAGCTCACAGCGAGGTGGAGAAGAAACGAGTCGACTCGTTGCGAGTTGACTTTAAGCTCCCACGAGCTTGCGAGGTGCGACGAAGTTGATTCTTTACTCGCGGGTCTGATTGGTTGCGAAGGGGCAATTGAGATCTTGCGAGCTTCTGCGAGGTGAAAGAAAGAAGACGGCGAGGTGAGGTGTCGACGTGTCATGTAGAGTTAATTTGGGCCCAATTCTTTACTCTCCAAAGCCCAACTAGATTTTAATGTTTTGTTGACTAGAAAGGTGATACACGGGATCTCTTGGTGGTGCACGGGGTAGATGGGATAAGTCACTTGACTCCACAAAGTACACGCGGTCTTCTCTCCTCCGTAGTAATATTTTTATCGGGCCTTGCTTGGCCCAACATCAATCCCATTTTAACGCTTAGTTATGATAATGACAACCAAGTGATTTCAAAGTTGTGGTCACGAGGTGAATCACTCGGCTCCGTAGGGTACACAGGGTGAGCTTCAGTCACTTGGTGCCGAGGTCGATTTCAGCAAAGCGACTCGATTTCGTAAGCCAAACAGACATTAGTTGCAAAGAGCTTGTGGTTAATCGAATCTGAGCTTGCGTCGATTCGGTGTAGCGACAAGGTGAGCATTGTTAAGCGTGGTGATTTTGCACAGAGGAGGCAGCGAGGTTGTTGAGCTTATGATATCAAAAATCTGTGCTCGCATCTGAGTTTAGAGAAAAGACACAATTGACGAAGCCGATTAGCTTGCAGGTCCAGTAAAGTGATTTTGAACCGCCTCGTTGATTTGTTGTGTAGGTGAATTTGTCGTTATGGAGAAACAAGAGCTTGGTCCGGTTGACCGCGGTGGACCGGCGGCGCCATTGTGTCGAGTCGATGACTCCATCGCGTCGTTGCGTCGGACCACCGTCGTCGTCGCGTCTTTGCCCCGGACCGACCCCGTGGTCGGGTGCGTGAGTGGGAACGATCTCGTGCTCGCATCGTCTCACCAATCCGACTGCGTGGTTGCATCACCGCACCAAACCGAGCCAGTGGTTGCGCCTTTGCCCCGAACCGACCCAGTGGTCGGGTGCATAAGTGGGAACGATCCTGTGCTCGCGTCGTCCTACCAATCCGACCGCGTGGTCGGATTGCCGCACCAAACCGAGCCCGTGGTCGCATCGTCAAGCCGAACCGAGGATGTGGTCCCGACACCGTCTTTGCCGGCAGTAGCGATGGCGTCCTTGGCAGCCCCGAAGTCGGTGGCAGGCGTAAGCTTGGGTCAAAAAGCTTGGTAATGACGAGACCATTTTGAGCTGTTGTTAAGTGACGACGAGAAGCTTTCAAGTGAATTTTTTTATCTAAGATCGGAGATTTTAGCCCTCGCGATGTTCTCAGCAGAAGGCGTGTTCCGTGCTTTCACCAGTACGAAAGCGACCCCGGGAGCTTTCCCTGTGCTCTGGTACATCTGTAGCTTGGGGGTCCGCAGATCGGAGACGATCTGGTCTACCTGGGCTTTTAGCGTAGCCACTTCTTCATCTCGGAGGCCTTGTGGAGCTCTGCGGTCCTGCTCCCTCCTGTAAAGCTCCGCTAAGATTGGAGCCCCCTCTCCAATAGCAAAATCGTTGTCAGCCGCTGTGTTGGTTCGTCTCCGGAGGGGTTGATCTTCGTCCGATTCTTCCACCACATGTTCGGGAGTTTCATCAGATTCCAGACGAGGCGGTGGTGGAGGCAAGTCCTCCAGGTTTGTGTGATCGGTCTGAGGTGGCAGCTCCTCGTGCCGATTCCTTCGATGGGCTCGAGGCGTGGTGAAGCCAAGGCGTGTTGGGCGGACACGGGACCTCTTGCGCTTCTGCCTCTTGAGCGCCTGCAGATCGGTCTCTTGAGCCTGTGCTTTCTTCATGGGCGTCTCAAGCATCTACTTGATCTCCGTGATATCTGCTAGGTTGTTAACGGCGTGAGGCGCGGTGTTCTCCACGAAGTCCTCCTTTGCCTCGCCATTCCTGTGAGACGAGGATCCTTCGTCGCTCATGCTGTTGCTGCCAGACATCTTGATGGTGTTGCGAATTCTAGCTTTCTCGTGTCAGAAACTCTCTGTTCCCCTTAGTCGGCGCCAAATTGTGGGAGTCGAAACTAACACAACTAGATTTGTAAGGGTTTTATGAGGAGATAGAGATTTCTAGGTTAGCTAAGGTCGCAAGAGGTTGAAAAAGAGTTTTGTTATTGCTGTGTAAAAGTTTGAGTACAGGATCGTGTATGAAAATTGCGGATTACCCTTTAGGGTGTGTACAAAGATGTATATATAGTTTCCTAAGTCGGCTAGGCCTCCTAAGTATTTGCAGAGTCGGTTGCACCAACGTGGGCTTCGTTTCTGGACCGGGCTTTAGGCTTCCTTCACGTCCATGGGCCGGAGACTGCATCAGGCTAAGGATAAGAGCTTTGACTAAGGTGAGCGTATGATCGTCCTGCAGAGAGCGAGCCCGTGGTCGGCCCATGGCGGAGAGCACGTGGTCGGCCCCAAGGTGGAGAACGCGTGGTCGGTCCCAAGGTGGAGAGCGCGTGGTCGGATCTCCATGGTGCCGAGCACACAGTCGGATCTCCATGGGACTGAGCACGCAGTCGGATCTCCACTGCGTGCCGAGCACGCAGTCTCCTGTCTGGTCCCGATCCGTTCTTGCTTCGCATAGATTTATTTGGCTGCCACATGCTTTGCTTCGCGGGAAGACTTAGGTGCCATTCTGCCTTCTTCGTCGAGAGTCAGGAGGGCCATTTGTTTAGTTGTCTTGTCTTTGGACGTTAATGTTGAGCGGGTGAAAACCAACCCCAACAAAGTCTACACGAAAAGTCAATGATTTGGTCAAATGCAAAAGTGACCTTTGTAGACGGCAAATAAAGTCTACAACATTTATAGAATTCATTTGCAGTGTACATAACGATTTGCCTTTATTACAAAAATAATCCATTTTGTAGACTTCAAAATGAAGTCTACTTGAGTCTACATTTTTTATAGTTTTTTAAAATGCATTTTTGTCATATTTACAATGTATTTATTCAATTTTTTTGTTCTCACATGTTTGTTAGTCGTTTTTCTACCCTCTATAAGAGTTGGTCATGTTTTAGACAAATATTTATGGGTTAAATCTATTTTCTTAATTTGGTGACTAGTTAGCTGATATTGCGTAGACTGCATTTGAAGTCTGCTCTGCGTAGACTGCATTTGAAGTCTACAAATGTGATAGTTTATTTAAATGCATTTTTTTGTCATATTTACAACGTATTTATTCAATTTGTTTACTCTCACATGTTTGTTAGTCGTTTTTCTACCATCTGTAAGAGTTGGTCATGTTTTAGACAAATATTTATGGGTTAAATCTATTTTCTTAATTTGGTGACTAGTTAGCTCATATTGCGTAGACTGCATTTGAAGTCTACAATTTTGAGATTTAAGAGGTTATTATCATGTCCAAATTGAAGTTGTTATCATGTTCAACTTTTTGTTCAAAGTTGTGCAAAAAAAAATAAAAAATTTAAACTTGTGTCTGAACTTGTGTTCATCCTTTATATAAGGGAGTTCAAAATTTATGTTCAAAATTTGTTTTTTGTTTCTACTTCAATTCGCACCAGGGACAAGTATCTCTATCCTGGAAGTATGTGTAAGTATTTAACAATTATGCTATTGTAACTTATTCGTTAAGTTTGATAATCACATTTATTTATTATGAAGTAGACTTCGCTTGTAGACTTCTATAGTAGACTTCTTATCGAGTAGACATGTGTCAAACCTGGGTTAAAAAACAAAAAGCTATATCCTAAGTAAACAAATTTGACTCTAGTGTACTCAGTTGTTTAATATACAAAGCTATATCCTATTTGGTAAAAGATTGCTTTGAAAGATGAAGGAAAAGGTTGATGGCCATTGTACCTTACATTCAGCAAATGATATATTTTAGTTTTTTTACATAAGCCGAGGTTGGTGAAATTTCAGAGAAGAATATAAAGGAAGTAAAAGGAACAAAATAGTGCACAAGTTTACAGAAAAAGAAGTATAAGGAACAGAATTGCAGCTGCAAAAAAAATCATTGTTATTGAATAACGAATTTTTTAGCATTAGAGTTCAAAGCAGTCATCACAAGCTCCACACGTATTATTTGTGCAAGCAACCACGTCACATGATTTGTTCGAAGAATATTGTTATCAACACCGTTAAGGCGTGTGACCAACTTATCAATGAAATCAACAAAATCAGTACTACCACTTTTGATCAGAAAGTAGAAAATATATGTTCTTGCCAGCAATTAGCATCTGCATAGAGAGGGGGAAAACAACAGATACCAAATCAGTACCAAAGTAGTTCTAGTATAGTGGTATCTCAACTCTTACTTTTATGGTTTGAAGTTCAAAAATTGCCTCCCTAATGTAAATCATATCACATCCAAACAACTCCGTAACTGAAACAACCAACATTTTTTTATAAAAAAATTCTAACAATGTGAAAACTCTCATTAAATATTCCAATAACTTATTAAAACCCGATAATCCAAATATCAATTCAACAAATCAATTTCATAATTCAAAACATAAATTGCTAGCAACCTAAATCACCGGGTTCACTAGACATAAACAATTACTAACAACCCTAATCATCCTCTTCATCTGGCCCTGATTCCGCGATCACACATTTCTTTTACCTGCAATAAATACTTAGTGAGACGGTCTTCCCGTCAACATGCTAAGTACGCATATACTAACATCAACAAAAATTAATTTAAAACAATCAACGCATGAAAAACATGGGTGTCGATCGACACATCGCACGGTGTCGATCGACACTCACAACGCAGAACGATACTCAACACAATTTACAATCCAAAAACACGAAACAACGATTCCTCACGAATCAACACAATCACTACTAGAATCCTTTACAAACAACAACAAAAAACAACCACACAATCCATACTTAATCCCCTAAATCAACCGTTAATCAATCCTAGCATATACGAGCCTACGGTCGCGCACTCACCTCGATTCGATTGATTTTGGGAATGAATAACGAGTAAAACAGCGATGAACAGTGACCAAATCACCAAGAAACGCTCACAACTCGGCCTCCAACAATCCCACACGCACCACTACGAAGAACAGTTCCGCGAATCCTCTCTGATTTCTCTAAGACTCACAAAACTCTCTCTTTCTAAATTCTTTCTCTGAAACCATGACTGCTCATATATAAAAACGAGCCTAGGGTTTCCTTTCCCCAAACCGCAACAAAACAAAAATTTAACGACAAAAAAAAATTGATCCTAAACATTGGTGTCGATCAACACCCCTCCAAAATTCCTAGAATTTGGTTACGCGATGTTACAATTCTCCTCCACTAATCTGGATTCGACCTCGAATCCCGCAAAACATCTATTAAAATACCGAAAACTTGACCCCCACCTGGTCAAAGTCTCTAGAGATCCTCACCCGATCCCTGAACTCGTATCTAGTCTATGTGTATACACATGTTTCATGACATTAACTACTCTTAACTCATTATCACACTACCTTGCTCTTAGGACGCATCCTTTAGCAACCAAAGTACCATCCACTTATGGTATACAAGGAACCATATATTCCTCTAGACTTATACTGAGACCCATCTGTCTCAAATAAGTTAATCACTCTCCCAAAAGAAATGCACGGGAAACACATTCCCCTCAAGAGACCTACCCGTCTCTGATAGTTTACTGAGACCCACGCGTCAGAGATAAGTAAGCATCTCACCATACTATACCGAGACCCACCCGTCATCGATAAGTATAACCTCGATACTACACTGAGACCCACCCGTCACAGGTAGACCCATGGGAGACCCATATGTCTCCCCAACACGATAATGAGTTATTCGGAAACGCTACCGTCCGTAGAGTAATAAATTCTTAAACGTCTATAAATATCTATGACTAGATCTGCCCCACGCAGCTAAACTCGATATTCTCCACCCGAAATATTATCCAAAACACGACCCATACTGGTCAACCAACAACAACGCTTATAAGAATCAAACATCTTATAATAAACAAGAAATAAATAAGGAACTCCATCTTATAAATTTCAAAAAAAAAAAGTATTTCGTTACAACGAAACAAAAAATACATGAAACAAAATGACAATAGCAAAATGCTAATACAAAAATCTGGAACAACAAAGATAAACGTAAGCTCAAGCTGCGACCTGCTTTTCAAACCACTTCCAAAACTTTAACTTCATCTTTGCCTCTAGCTCCCAAGTCTCCTCCTCTGTACCTGATAGAAATGGAAGATGAACGGATTGTGAATGATGATGAACGAATCGATAGAAATGGATTGAAGAGTACTTCTCAAGAGAAATGAAAGGTCTCTTGGACTACGAGGCTCGATCTAGTCTTTGATATTACGCACAAAGATAAGAAAGAGTTGTAATTGATATGACACACAATTACGGTTTTTGATCAACAAATTTAGAGAGATTTTTGATAAAAAGGTTGATGAATATTATTGAGGATTTCAGCCCTTATATATACTAGAGAAGAGAAGCCAAATGGTTACAAACAACCCCTTGGGAAAATGAAAATGATTAAAGACATGAGTGTGAACAAAGACTCATGGAAAACAACAAAAGTATTTAAATAGTTTTGACTAGAAATTAAAAGACATAAATAAAAATAAAATGGGCTTGGCCAAAATCATCAAATGGGCTTCCAAAAAGGCCTAAGTTATGATAATGGGGCAATGAAATAGTGTGCACACTTGCCTCATTAAAAACCTCTTTCAAAAAACCCAAAAGGGAAAAACCGAAGAGAGGGAAAAATAGTACAAGTCCGCACACCTCCCATCATCATCCTTCCTCGGCTCGAATCATAACCAACGTGGTTTGATGAGCAACCAAAGGAAGTTGGCCGGTGATCTTAACCATAAGCAAAGAGATGGCTTGGTTAAGTTGTCTTTCCTTGACCTTGTCATAGGTCCTCTCGGAATTTGCAAGTTATTTGCGTCATTAAGAGCCTCCTCGACTACGAGCTGCTCCTCGACTACGAGCTGCTCCTCGGCTACATGTTGCTCGTTTGGTTCCTTAGCTCCTTTGTCCAAACTAGCCAGGGTTCTATCATTCCCTCCCTCTTGAAAAGGATTTGACCTCAAATCCGAACTATCTGCAAAATAAGGAACCAAGTAAGAAACGTATTTATAAAGGATTAAGGCCATAACTTCAAATTTTTTTTGGCTCGGCTTTGCATCAGGAGGTGCTTCTTTGATCAACATGAAGCTACTGACGTCTTGGTGTTTATCCTGGTTTAAATCTGGTGGTTACCGATTGTCTTCCTCTCTCTTTTTAGTACTTTTGTCTAGATTAGGTGGCTTGAATCGTTTGTCATCCTCTCTCATTTCCGTACTTTCCATGTGCTTCAAAACTGCTTTAAAACCTGCATTTGGCTCTTTTGACAAAGACAAGTAATTCATATCTGTGTGATTATAGACCAAATGATCGTTTAAAATTGGTTTGCTAATTTCATTAAATGGTTTTAAAAGGTTTTTCATTAACTTAGAGAAAGTTCTAACCATAATAAACTTTGCCTTAGTTTTAATCAACTCAAAATTGTTGCTAAACAAAGAAATTCTCAACGAAGGTTGAAATTCAAAAAAAATTTCAAATGTTAAACTATTTGGCTTAAAGAACTTTTCAGGAGTGAGTGTTTCAAAACTTGGAATCATTTTATCAAAAACATAATTTGGAACAAGAAGTTCTTTCACATTTTCTAAACCAAAACGTTTTTCATCTTGAGCAGAAATCATGATAAACAAATTAGGCTTTGTCCTTACCAAATCAACTTCCTTACCGTGCTTTTTTGTGTAGACACAATGAAATGGCTCAAGGATTGATTCACGGACAAGGCTGGTCGGATACTCAAAGTTATCAATCAATGGCAAACTCCTTGGTAATTGTTGTGGTAATTTTTCTTCAAGAACCTGTGAAAGAAACAATAATACTCGGTTGCTCCGGTTCCAAAGGGGTTAGTTTCTCAAACACAAAATCAGATTTATTAGAAGGAAAATCACACTCTTTAATAGATTTAGAAGGATCCAATCGATCCTGAGCTGCAGCAGTCCCTAAAACCGGGCCCGCCGCCTCACCAGCTACATCGGGACCCCTCCCGGCAACCACACCAGTATCTCTCACGGATCCTTCATGACGCGTCTGGAACTCTGACATTTGCGTTGCACTCACAGCCACGCTATCGGACGATCCTCTTTCTGATCTCTGTCCACGGCCTCTGCCTCTGCCACGGCCTCGACCTCTACCACGACCTCTAGCTCTGGTATCCATCTCTCTGCACTTACCCAGATCAGGAAAAAAAAATACTAGAAGTCAATAATTATAAAATACTTACCGCGAAATCCCTTTTTGAGGCCCGAAGAGGATGAGCTAAGACTTCTAAATTGACCAACTACACATAATCAATTTAACACATAGTCTCAGTTCAAACAACCTACTGCCCTAAAACCGTAAGGGCTCTGATACCAAAATGAAACAACCAGACCCACTTTTTTTTTTAAACCAAATTAATAATCTCATAATTATTAATTTTTAAATATTAAATCCAACAACGACAATAAACAATGGAAAACACACAATTTAAATATTAAACAATAAATCCACAATTATTTAAGGGAAATTTGGAAAATTAAGACACTTTGAACTTGTCTTTGTCCCAATACACTTTAATTAATATGCTTTTGTCACATTAGGTTTTACATTTTCTGTTTTCTAAATGATTTGATGTTTTTGGAAAGGAATTTTAATTATTAAAATTAATATAAGAAATTTCGTTATTTTCTTTAATGAATATATTATTTTAGGTTATTTATTAGTTTTGTTTTTTTTAAAATATATTTGCATAACAAAAATTAATCAATAAAAATTAATTAATAGTTATCATGGAAATTTTAATTGTTAAATATAAAATATGGAATTAATTAATTGTTAAATATAATTGAATATGTTGAATATAATAAACAGAATAAATTTTATAATATATTGTAATAAGTAATTAGAGAATATAGGGAATATAAGGAAAGTTAAATATAATTAATTAAGGAAAAATATTATAATTACGTGATAATATTAATATAATTAATTTGAAATATAATTATTTAAGTAAAGTGCATTAATTAGAGAATATTTACATTCTAGATTTAGGGAATCTTAAACTAACTATGTAGAACACGTATTCTAAACTCTGGTAGATGATAGACACATATGTAGAATTTACATTCAAAAACGATTAGAAGATATAAGGAGTTGTAGAATACATATTCTGAACTTGGTAGCACAAAGTAAAAGTAGCGGAAAACATATTCTACGGATTTTAGAACAAATACTATCAAGTAGAACTAAACATCTACCAACCCGTAGACGTAGAATGTGAATTCTGCAAACCGTAGAAAAAACAATATCATTAATTTTAACCATTGTTTTAAAGTTTGAAAAATATTTGAACACATGAACATGACTAATATTTATGTTCTCTTAATTATTAGATTTTTTAAAAATTTTGAAACCCATTATTTTGAATATTTTTATTTTCTCTATGGGTATTTTGGGTAAAAAATGACCAAAATATAAGAAAGGGTACTGGGACAAAATCAAGTTCAATGTGGCCTAATTTTACAAATTCCCCATTATTTAATAGTTAAACATTTCTAGCACACAACTTAATTATTGAACAATAAATCCACAATTATTTAATAATTAAACATATCTAGCAACCTATACGACAGGTTTTACTAGAACATAAACACACAAACAACGACCCTACTCAACCTCTTCCTACGCACAGATTCCGCGATCACGCTTTCTTTTTACATGGAACACATGGAAAAATAAGTGGCGTAAGTATTATCATAAATACTTAGTGAGTCCGTCATCCCGCCTACAGACCATATACTCTTTTAACCAACACACAAGCACCCCAGCACGATTTAAAAAGCCCGATGATAAAAACTGGCTTAGTGTCGATCGACACACCCGTGGTGTCGATCGACACGAACAAACAAGTATGTCGATCGACAACTCAAGACATGTCGATCGATGCGAACAAACAAGGCATGTCGAGCGACACCGCATACTGTGTTGATCGACACGAACAAAAATCACCTGTCGAGTGACACCCTATACGGTCTCGATCGACACGAGCAAAAAGACCTTGTCGAGCGACACACCCGCGTGTCACGCGACACACCCGCGTGTCGCGCGACACAAAACCTACAAAAAGGGCAAAACGAACACCACGTTTTGTGGCTCGATTGTGCACAGCATCCGTCTATACATGTACCGAAACTCAACCCAAAACATAGAACAACAACCAATAAACACATAAACACAAACAAACAACCAATTTCAACACGGAATCCACTCTAAAGCGATCGTTCTAACTTGATGTCGGCATAAACGAGCCTATGGTCGTGAACTCACCTTTGCCTTAAAAACGGATGATTTTGGATCAAATTGGATGAAGAATCCGATGAATGAAGACACCCACGACCCTTACTGCTCTTACCCGAACAAGAACCGCCAAGAATAACAATTCAAACTCTCTTCTCAAGCCTTACAACACCAAGAACACCCAAAAAATTACAAATTTTCACTCAAAACTCGCACGATTAAACCTCTAACGACCCCTAATTGATCTCCTAGCCTCTGCAAACGCGAAAGAGTCCGTAAATAAAAGTTTTTGTCCACAAATTTCCACAAGTCTCCATCAAAACCGAACTACCGACAGTGTGTCGAGTGACATGGTCGACGTATCGATAGACACATGACAAATGGTCGTGTCGATCGACAAACTAAAACGTGTCGCTCGACACATCTGAAATGGTCATGTCCATCGATGCTCCATTTGTGTCGATCGACACCTTCACCAGAAATCCATTTTTGGTTTACGGGTGTTACACTAAACTTCCTTAATAGAAGCTACCAGCTTCACCAACTCCACCCTCGAGGCGTATATAGAATCACGACACTGCGTCCTAATGCTCAGACAGAGCCCCTGTAGGAACCTCTGCATAAGGGTTCGCTCATCCTCCATGCTACGGCCAGCATAAACCACCGGTCTGCTGAACTGAGCATCGTACTCTCGTACAGTACTATCTCTCTGAGTCAGCTCTATAAACCTCGTATGAAGTCGATCCCTCGCCTCCCGAGGAAAGTACTTGGTGTTGAACTCGCCCAAGAACTCATCCCTGGTCCAAACAGCTCTTCTAGTCTCAATCGATCTCCACCATAAATGTGCGTCCTTACTAAGATAGTGAACGACCAACTCCATATGATACTCAGCAGGACATCGAATCGATCGAAAGTTGCGCTCCACTCTCAAGCGCCACTCCTCGACCTCACCTGGCCATACTCTGCCTGAAAAGAAAGGCGTACCAATCTTCTGCATATGTCCCATCATCACTAGATAGGGAGGATGCTCAGCAACCACAACCCTCATCTGCTCAAGCACTGCAGCTCTATGTTGCGCCTCAACTACTGGAGGCCCTGCTAAAGCCGGTGCCAGAACCGCCGCCGGAAACCGCTCCAACAACTGGTTCATCAATCCCATGATGACATCATCACGACCCTGAGCTAGAAAAGCACCCCCACTCGGGCCCACTCCACCACCTGCTAACCCGGCGCCCCTCTTGGCACCCAGAGCCATACTAGCACTAGCACTAGTCTTTCTCGTGGATACCACCTAATGTGTCTGAGACGCTGTCACCCCACATGACGACTCTAACACTGGTCCACGACCACGTCCCAGGCCTCTACCTCTGCCACGACCTCTCGCTCCGGTATCCATCTGTCTGCGCTCATACAGAACATAAAACATGAGCAACCAAGAAGTCAAAAACAATAAAAAAACACAACTTACCACGAAATCTCTTTATAGGCTAAAGAGGATGAGTCTTAGACTACTAACTGATTAACAACACATAATCAATTAAACACATAGTTTCAGACATCCAATTATATTGTTCTAAAAATGTCTAGGCTCTGATTCCAAAATAAAACAAAGCGGAAACTCTCATAAAATAATCCAATAACTTATTAAAACCCGATAATCCAAATATCAATTCAATAAATCAATTCAATAAATCAAAACATAAATTGCTAGCAACCTAAATCACCGGGTTCACTAGACTTGAAAAATTACTAACAACCCTAATCATCCTCTTCATCTGACCCTGATTCCGCGATCACACATTTCTTTTACCTGCAACATATGGGAATAAGAGTTGCGTAAGTATTGAATAAATCCTTAGTAAGACGGTCTTCCTGTCAACAGGCTAAGTACGCATATACTAACATCAACAAAAATTAATTTAAAACAATCAACGCATGAAAAACATGGGTGTCGATCGACACATCGCACAGTGTCGATCGACGCTTCATAAATACGGGTATCGATCGACACATCGCACGGTGTCGATCGATGCTACAAACACACATGTGTCGATAGACACATCGCACGGTGTCGATCGACACTGACAACTCAGAGCGATACTCAACACGATTTACAGTCTAAAACACGAAACAACTTATTCCTCACGAATCAACACAATCACTACCATATTCCTTTACAAACAACAACACAAAACACCCACACAATCCATACTTAATCCCCTAAATCAACCGTTAATCAATCCTTCCATATACGAGCCTACGGTTGCGCACTCACATCGTTTAGATTGATTTGGGAATAAATGACAAGTAAAACAGCGACGAACAGTGACAAAATCACCAAGAAACGCTCACGACTTGACCTCCAACAATACCACACGCACCACTACGAAGAACGGCAAAGAATGGTTCTGCAAATCCTCTCCTATTTCCCTAGGACTCACAAAATTCTCTCTTTCTAAACTCTTTCTCAGCCTCCTGCCTTTAAAACCACGACTGCTCATATATAAAAACGAGCCTAGGGTTTCCTTTCCCCAAACCGCAACTGTAAGAGTCGTAACTCGCACAATTGAATTTGTAAGGGTTGTCGGGGAAATGCGAGACTTCCGAGTTGATCACTATGCAGAAAAATGTAGACACTTGCGTTTGCTTTTAAGAAAGCTTTTATTAATCTTGTCCCAAAAAAGTTCTGATCCCCTTTCTGGGAGAATACAATGAGCTATATATTGCTAAATAATTATAGGTCTAAGTGCTAGATTTCGGCTTGGCCCATTAAGCCAAAAATAACTTTTAGGCCCATTATTTAATTAAACCCATTTTAAATATGGATTTAATTCTATTATGAGCCTAATTATAAATTGGGCCCTTGTAAGCCTGTTTAGGATTTTTTTTGGACTTTTGCAAAATCGTTCTTGTCGTTGCATCGATCTCGCATGGGTGGAATCTGACCCCTATAGTTAGCCCCCAGCTTGGTAGTATCGAGCTAGATGATGCTAAGGTATAAGCTGTTGAAGTTTGAGATCGATGCGATGGATCATGAAGTAGCTTGGTGTTGATGTGTTATCGGCGATTTCTAGAAGTTGCAGTAATTTCATGTTGAATTGATGCTATCGTGTTTTCCTAGACCTGCTTGCGTTGTTAAAAATTAAGTTAATAGACTGAAAAGACTATTGGGCTCATTTAACAGGACTCTAAAGCCCGTTATGAGAGTTCCTGGAAATTTTCCTCAAAAATCCTAGGGATTTTAGGAAATCCTTCTGGTATAAATATGCCTCACATGCAGTCTATTTTTTTTACCAAGTCATTTTTTCTTCAGTAAAGAGGTAAAAATCGAAACTCTTTGTTTTTTGTCTTGTAGTGCCAATTAGGGCTTCTGCAGATTTTTTTTTTGTCTTTTTGTGGACTATCTTCTTCCTCGCCTCCGATCCTCTGCCACCGCCAGAGCTTCACCGGAATCTTCTTACAGTCGTCGGAACTCGTAGCCGTGGTCTTCAATCGTTTGCCTTCACCGCCATACTCGATCGCCATCGTCGTCAATAGGTCGTGAGGAGCTTTACTGGATCAGCGTCATCATCATCGTCGTGATTTGTGGCTGCTACAAACAGACCCTTGTCCGGCCACAAATCAGACGGAGGAGAAGTGTTATCGGATCTGCGCCGTCGTCATCGTCGTGATTAGTCTTTGTCGCCACTGCAAAAGCTTTGCATCGCGACCGCTGCAGCTCCACATCGCCATTGCCATCACCACCGCGATTCGTCACCAAAGGAGGAGGAGCTCGTCCTGGATCATGGATGCTATAAACGGATCCTCGATCCGGCCATGATCCAGACGGACATGAGCTTCATCGTGATTACGGAGCTGGTGCAGGTCATCTCGCCGGGGCTGCTGGAGCCAGAGACTTGCGGTGAGGCTTCACCAGCAATCGGAGCTCCGGTGGACGAAAAATGCGATCTGCGGCGAAACACTATTTTGAGCGGCAAAAATCGCGATTTGGAGCAGAAACGCTATTTTGAGCGGCGGCGATTTGCAGCAAAATCACGTCTGGAAAAACCCTAATTTTCAGTCAACATTAGTCTCTAGTCAACATTCTAGTTCGGTTAACATCCCGGTTCGGTCAACATTCTGGTTTGGTCTGCAAAAGTCTACAAGTCAGCAACAGGCAACAGTCAACCGGTCAACAGAAGTCGACAAGTCAATGTTTCTAGCTTGATTTTGAATTTTGAGTTTTGACTCGGATTTCTGGCTTTTATTGAAGCAACGGAATATTTCGGCGCAAATATCTTCTTGGATGATGGCGGTTAAGGAGATACACTCTTCCAGAATGCTCTAGTAGTGTTTGACGATACGGAAGTGAGGACTTCCCATGCTACTAAGAGAGACCAGACGCGCAGAGGACCGGGTCTTCTTAGTTGACTTCAACGTCTTTAACAGACATTCTTGCGCTTTGCAATGCTTCTAAAGATGTCAAATTTTCCACTCCTTTCATGGACGATCGGGCGGACCATCCTCCAGAAGGTTTTTTCACGGTGTACAAAGCCTATTTTCAGACTTGCTTTTGTGGTTCCAGATCCCTTATGTGGTGCTCAAATAACTCTTGATGAATCAGCTTGCCATTTCGCAGATAACGCCTCGAGGGATGCGCTGCTTAGTTGGACTCATGATTCGCAGTTATGAATACGGTAGCGAGCTTAGGGTAGATCACTTGTTGAGTCTTTTGATTGTTAAGAAGGTTGGTCACAAAGATAAACTTCATTACTCCATGGACGGCAAAGTTGATCTTCACATAATCAAAGACTTTCATCCTCTAGAACGCTCCTGGGACAAAAAGTTATTCTTTGTGCGAATATATAGCGATTCAGACGGAGATAATAACCCTAGACTTCGGAGGAGATGGGGTCACTGTGGTAGTTGACCTAGTCGCATTTTTTCTCGATTTCCGCTCTATGCTTGTTTTTAGTTTCAGCGATATTCTCATTTTTCTTTGTAAGTTAGTCGGATTATAACTCTTTTGCTCTGGCTTATTGTTTTGCAGTTCATAGCATTGCTGACAAGTTTCTGAAAGACTTGTTTGATCTTCGCGCCAATTTCATCGCAGGGAAGTGCAGTTGGACGAAAGACTTCACTTTGCGTCGCGTTCAAGAGGCACTTGTTCATCGTTTTAGAGCGCACTTGCTACCTTCTTCACTAGAAATGTCGAGCAATAGAAGAGAGCTGCCGAGACCAGAGCTAGTACCAGTGTAAGGGTTCCGCAAGGAGCTATACCTGCTGCCGCGCCCAAGTCGCGTCGTCCTGAGCTTGAGCGTAATGTTGCTGTCTACACTAATCTTCGTCATAAGTCCTAACCAAGGCGTCGCGATGATGCTAGAAATAGGGATGATGCTTCAGATGCAGGTCGCAAGCGTTCCAGAGAAGACTGTGAGAATGATACCGATTCAGGGAATTTATTTAGCAGCAGCAGTACGGCGGCGGCTAAGATGTCGAAGATTGTCTTCCCAGGGACTGCGTTTTCCCCTCTACAAAATATGTCGCGGAGAGACATTTAGGCGAAAGCGGCCCTCCATGGCATGATGGTATGAACTTCTGTTGAATTTTGCGACATTATTCTTTCGCTTCAGATTTGCTGACTTATCATTTTTTTGCAGTTTTTTGCTTCAGTCAACGAGCTCACCAAGGACTATGAGGCGACTGCCCTTTCGCAAAATCGTGACCTTGCTACCGTTCAAAATTTTTGCGATGATCATAAGAGGCGATGGTGTGAGGCGGAGGAGCGAGTCGCTATCTTGGAGGCTGTTGTGAAGAAGACTGAGGATAAGCGCCGCTAGATAGATGGCACGTTTACGCAGTCAGAATCGGAGAGAAAACACTTGCAGCAAGAAGTCTCTGATATGACTGCTTGTCTAGATGATGCGACCAAGCTTCAAGATACAACCGTTTAGCAAGCTGTTAATCGGGCGAAGCGTGAGCTGGCAGCATAATACAATTCGAGGATGGGGCAAGCGAAAAAGAAGCTTAAGGTGATCAACGACAAACCTTGGACTGATGTCTTAGATCTTACCCAAGTTCATAGCAACATTGAGAGTTTATGGAGATACTTCAGAGTAACAAGGCGCCCGATCTTAGCGAAGACCTTGTTGAACTTAGAAAACTGGAGGAAGGTTTATCGCAGGCAGAGGAGATTTTCGAAAAGCATATGCGCGAACTTAAAGAGATCCTCAGGATTCCAAGATCCAGTGGAGGGGCTTAGTCTGGTGATGAGGATTAGTCAGATTTTGAGACTGAGATCGAAAGTGGTCAGGTTATTTTTGGTTTTTGGCTTTCAATGTTTTCCTTCAGATTGGGTGGTGTTTACCCTTTTCGCACTTTGCTTTGCTTTGTTCAGAACCTTGATTTATTCATAATGATATGACACGCAGTTTTATTTCTCGCCTTAGTTTGCAGAAATGTTGTCTTTAACTATCATGTGCCAGCAATAAGTATTTTTCCGTGTTAAGATATGCGTTCTAGATTGTTGGATTTTGTTATGATCACTTGAGTTTACGGGCGCATTCTCTACCAATGCTTCCGCTCCACTTATGCGAACATTCTCTAGTGAGCTGACCAACGCTTCCGCTCCACTTATGCGAACATTCTCTAGTGAGCTGATCAACGCTCTGTAGGTTGGGTTTCTGAAATGATTATTTGGTACAGACACGCTTTCCTCTAACGTATCCGCTCCTATAATGAAAATTATGTATTTATATAGAGCGCTGTGCGATCCAGCTAAAGATGAAAAAGTCAGATCTGAAGTTTGCGAAGTAGATCGTCACTGTGGCCAGCAGCGAGGTATTATGTCTGTTTCTGATAAGACCTACGATATCCGCGGAGGATGTAAACAAAGATTATCTGCGAAGAAGTCTGCTTCTGTTAAGACTGTATTATAAGCAAAACTGTTTAGCTAAGTTTGCTTTATTTGATTTTTTCTTGCAGAAAAAACCAAGTGAGAGAGGTTGGAGTATACGAGTATATGTGTTGGGGTCGGATTCCACTCCTGCGAGATCGATGCAACGACAAGAAATTTTTTTCCAAGTCGAAAAGAAATCCTAAACAGGCTTACAAGGGCACAATTTGTAATTACACCCATAATAGAATTAGATCCATATTTAAAATGGGTTTAATGATATTATGGGCCTAAAGCTATTTTAATTGCTTAATGGGCCAGGCCCAATTCTTGTACATAGACCTAGATTAGAAGAGCTATAAATAGCTCATTGTATTCACCCATAATGGGGATCAGAACTTTTCGGACAAAAATATCAATAAAGCTTTCCTAACAGCTACTGCAACAGTGTCTACATTTTTCTACATTGTGATTCACTCAGAAGTCTCGCACATGCGGTGACCAGCAACGCAACGTGGATCGCACCAGCATCGACAACAACAATGGTGACCATGAGCGCAACTCTAAGAATCAGCGGCGATTAGCAATTTAACATCAACAGCACCATCAGTGACTAGCAGCGCAGCTTGGATTGAACCAGCAAAAACTAACAGACAAATGTCACAGCAACTACTGCGACTAATGCGCAGAAACCTAGGGGTCCAGCGCACTACAAAGAACGCACATACTGGGAACATAGCAAGTAGAGTTGAATGAAGCAGCGCTAACACAAAGCAAGAACACTATTCTCTCAAACACTCATTAGTGGATTATCACTT
The DNA here is from genome assembly GCA_963576765.1 of Draba incana. Classification (NCBI taxonomy): domain Eukaryota; kingdom Viridiplantae; phylum Streptophyta; class Magnoliopsida; order Brassicales; family Brassicaceae; genus Draba; species Draba incana. The sequence goes on from OY755217.1 coordinate 17,904,406, forward strand.
CCTCTCGCAAACGTATCATCTCTCCTCTCGCAAACGGATCGTTGCTCCTCTTCGAAGCAAAACTTTGCTCCTCTCTCACACGCATCGTTGCTTCTCTCTCAAATGAATCACTGCTCTTCTCCCAAGTAAAAATAACGCTCCTCTCTCAAGCAGATCTTCGCTCCTCTCGCAAACAGATTATTGCTACTCTCGCAAATAGACCTTCACTACTCTCGCTAACTCGCTTACTGACACTCCTAGCAACCAAGCTCGTCTGCTGTCTAACTTATCTACTTAATAGTTGTTGAAGCTGCTTAGCTCGTCCACTACATGACTGACTTGCCTAACTCTTCGTTTACCTGCTCTTCTACCTGCCTGGCTCACTGGCTCACCAGCTCATCACTTACAAGCTCGTCACTTACCGGCTCGTCAAATGTTAAGCTTATTTGCTTTCCAACACTCCTAACTGCCTAGCTCACTCGCTGCCTAGCTGTCTCGCATACTAGTTCTCCTAGCCGCCTGGCTCGCAAACTCGCTTACTGACTTTCCTAATTCACCACCTAACACATGCGCTCAAAGTCCTACCAGAACGGACATATCGCTTACATCCTTTGTGGATCATTCAAAGTCCTACCTGAACGGACATATCACTTACATCCTTGATGGATCATTCAAAGTCCCACCTAAACGGACATATCACATATATCCTGAATGGATTATTTAAAGTCCTACCTAAACGGACATATCACTTAAATCCTTAATGAGTTGTTCATAGTCCTACCTAATCGGACATATCACTTACATCCTTAATGGATTATTCGAAGTCCTACCTAAACGGACATATCTTTTACATCATCTACTGATCGTTCGAAGTCCTACCTAAACGGACATATCTCTTACTTGACTTTCCTGCGAAAAATCAAACAAAGCAAACTTATCTGAAACAGTTTCGCTTGTAAAACCTAAGTCTTAACGAAAGCAGACTTCTTTCAAATCAATTTGCAGTGACTTCCCCTGTGGATAACAAAAGTTTTCTCAAAAACAGACATAACACCTCGCTGCTGGCCACAGCGACGGTCTACTTCACAAGCTTCAGATCTGGCTATTACATCCTTAGCAGGGATAAACAGCGCGCTATACAAATGTATAATGTTCATTACAGGCGTGTGCGTTAGAGGAAAACGTATGCGTAAACCCAAATGTTCATTTTGAAACCCAACAGACAAAACGTTGGTTGCATCGCTAAAAGTGATCATTACAGGAGCGGACATGTTCTCGGGAACATGTCTGTAAACCCAAATGTTCACTCTAAACCCAACTTACTAAATCGTTGGTCGTAACGCGATAACATGTTCATTACAGGAGCGGATGCGTTAACAAGTTCATTACGTCGGATTCGCAACTAACATAAAAGTTGGTAACTTTTCTAGACAAATATTCAATGACGGGGCAGACATGTTATAAAATAACGTATCTATAAACAAGAGTATTTATAAAAAAATCCAACTATCTGAAACGTTGGTTTTAACACAAATAATCACATTCAGTCTTTTGGAGCGAAATTATCAAGTGATGACATTTTTCGTAAACCAAAGTTGTCTAATACCACTAACAGGAGCGCCCAACTCACTAGTTGAAGCTTCAGTTGCACCAGCTTGCGAACATCCAAGGATCTCTTCAAGCTCGCTGACGTGTTTCTGAACCACTTCGTTTACATGCGACAGACCAACCTCCAGATTCTTCAAACCAGTAAGGCATCACTCTCCACATCTCACTTCTTCCCTATTCGCTCCTTTTTAAAGAGGGGGGAGCTGGACCCATCCGAAGATGAGCAGCCTACGTACCTTTTGTAGGGATCAAGCCGCCTCGTAGTTCAAATGAGTAACATGCGTCACGGTCCTCTCACGCAGGCAGTCGCTTCAATCTCCAGCAGGCAGTCACTTCTCTTGGGCAGGCAGTCGCTTCTCTTAGGCATGCAGTCGCTCCTATCTCGCAGTCGCTTCTCTCAAGCATGCAGTCACTCCTCTCACGCAGGCAGTCGCTCCTATTTCTAGCAGGCAGTCGTTCCTCTTGGGCAGGCAATCGCTTCTATCTCGCAGTCGCTCTTCTCAGGCAGGCAGTCGTTCCTCTCAGGCAGGCAGTCGCTTCTCTTAGGCAGGCAGTCGCTCTTATCTCCAGCAGGAAATCGCTCCACTCACACAAGCAGTCACTCATGTCTCCAGCAGGAAGTCGCTCCTCTCACGCACGCAGTCGTTCCTATCTCCAGCAGGCAGTCGCACCTCTCAGGCAGGCAGTCGCTCTTATCTCCAGCATGCATTCGCTCCTATCTCCAACAGGCAGTCGCTCCTCTTAGGCAGACAGTCGCTCCTTTCTCCAGCAGAGCGTTACTCCTCTCAGGCAGGCAGTCATCTCCAGCAGGCAGTCGCTCCTCTCAAACAGTCAAAATGTCGACAGAGATCGAAATTGGATATCCAAATCTTTGCCGTCTTCAACATCTTCAATGTCGACAAAGATTGAAATCGGCTCTTCGGATCTTTGCCGTCCTCAACATCTTCAATCCAACATCACTATCAACAAAGATTAAAATTGGATCTCCTTACTTTTCAAAATGCTATGCGGTGCCAATTCAAAATTCCAACGACTAGCAAAAATTCTTAAAGCTCCTATGATGATCACGATTCACGAGCGGAGCCACTGCAGTGAAGAAGAAGCTACTCCTCCGTCTGGTTCATGGCCGGACGAGGGTCCGTTTGTAGCAGCCACACGCCACGACGACAATGAAGATGCATGCAGTAATCCTCAATTATTCACGATGGAAGATCTCGATGGAGACGAAGGTAGGACTGCAGTGGTGATGAGGAGACGCGTGAAGATCGACAGTTGGATTTCGATCTTCTGACGGTGGCAGAAAGACGCGTGAAGATCGACGGCTGGATTTCGATCTTCACACGGAGGCGATTTAATACTTCTCCTCCGTCAATGAAGATGAAGACGCGTAAAGATCGACGACTGGATTTCGATCTTCAGATGGTATACAATCTGAGTTTTGCACGAACTCTGGAACTGCAAAACAATAAGCAAAATCAAAAAGTCAAATCGCATTTCTCCGGAGTCATTCTCTTCAATTTATGTCTTAACTGCGATAAAAGCCCAGAGTTCGAGTCAAAATTCAAAATCAAAACCAGAAACGTTGACTTGTTGACTTTTGTTGACCTGTTGATTGGACACTTCTGTTGACCAGTTGACCAGTTGACTTTGCTGGTTTGTTGACTTTTGTTGACCGAACCGAATGTTGACTTGTTGACCGAAATTCAACCTAAACGGATTTCTGAACCAGATCGTTGACCCAACCGGATGCGATTTCTGTTGACCGAACCACCCGTTAACCAAAAGTCAACATCTCATCATCACCAGAGCCGGAGCCGCTTGTCACCGGAGCCGCTTGTCACCGGAGCCGCTTGTCACCGGAGCCTCACCTTTGCCGTCACCGGAATTCAGTGTTTATGCCGTAATCGCGAACCGCAAATCGGATCTGAAGCTCCTGCGTGTTATGACGACGACCCAGATCTGAAGCTCCTATGATGATCTCCGTCGATGCTAGATTTGAAGCCCCTCCACCTGATTCCTCCACGACACGCAGCAACAATGATGACAGCGGGTTAAAGCGTCTACGGTGGTGATTTGAAGATCGGCGGCGGCGATTCGAATCTTGAAGCTCCTTCTCTGTCGGCGTCGTAGAAGCTTCGTCACGAATTCGAAGCTCGTGCGGCGGCGGTTTGAAGCTTCAGCGGCAGAGAATCGTGACTCCTCCTCTCTCGATGTCGCCGCTCCGTCCCGATCCAAAAGCTCCTCCACGAGCAGCAGCGGCGAAGCTCCACGACGCGAATTAAAGCTCCGGGGAATTGAAGCTCCGGTCGATTTCATGGTGAATGCGACGATTAATGACCGCGGCGGAGAGCTCCAGCGACGATGGACGATGATGGCGTGAAGATGATGGCCTGACCGAGGTAACTCCGGTGAGCTCCGGTGAGTTCCGGCGAGTCCGACGTCGGCAGGAGATCGGAAGCAAGAGAGGAAGATGGAGGCGTAAAAAAAAAAAAAATCAGAAAACCCTAAATCCGCTACAGGATAAAAATAAAATTTGGCAAAAGGAATTCTGAAATTTTTACCTCTTTTACTGCAGAAAAAGTGACTCGGTAAAAAAAATAGACTGCCTAGGAGGCCGATTTATACCAGAAGGATTTTCTAAAATCCCTAGGGTTTTTCAGGAAAATTTCTAAAAACTCTCATAACGGGCTTTAAAGTCAGTTAAATGAGTCCAATAGTGTTTTCAGTCTATTAACCTCATTCTTAACAAGAGAAGTAAGTCCAGGAAAAATAGCGACATTAGCTCAACATGGAATAACTGAAACTTCCCTAGTTCGGTGCAAGAACGTTAATGCCTGGCTGCTTCACGATTTCAATTCAAGATGCAGTCTACTAAACTTATTCTTAACAAAAGAAGTAAGTCAGGAAAACACGGTAGAATCAGCTCGACATGGAATATGTGAAACTTCTTGAGTTCGATGACAAGACGTCAATGCCTGGCTGCTTTAGAGTCAATCACAACAATCTCAAAATTCAACAACTTATACCTTGACATCATCTAACTCGATACTACCAAGCTGCGGGCTAACTAACTGTAGGGGTTAGATTCCACCCCTATGAGATTGATGTAACGACAAAACAACTTATGTATTCTACCTCGGCGACGAAGCAAGTCAAATCTCATCTGAATTTCAAGTTCGCTGACTTATCTATCTCGACAATGTATCAAAACACATCAGCACAACCTCGCTAAAGAGCACATCTTCGTCATCTTAGGAGACGGTATCATTCCAGACCAAGATGAAGTTATCAGAAACCCGTCCGCTGAGCAGAACATTAACTGAAACATGGGAGCTCGGCGACGTCAACAATAATCTCCATCACCGAGCTGAACATTAACTGAAACATGGGAGCTCAGCGACATCTACAATAATCTCCATTGGTGGCTGAACATTAACTCAAACATGGGAGTTCGCCGATAATGACAAAATCTCTATTGACCGAGCTGAACATTGACTGAAACATGGGAGCTCGGAAAATCAAAAACCTTTCGAAGAAAGTAAACTACAACGAGTAAAATCGTATCCGCCGAGTTGAACATTAACAGAAACATGGGAACACGGCGGCGATAACTATAACTCCAGTGAGAAGTGTGTGACTTGTGCTCTTTTCCCTTGATTTAGTTTTTCCCACTAGGTTTTCTAGACAAGATTTTTACCGAGGCTTGCTCACACACTTACGCACTTTCCTTATTGACGACAAGCTGTTCGAAAACATGAGTCTACAAGGAGCCTTTGCCGAGCTAAGCGTTTACAGAAACACGTCGAACTCGGCAACATTTACAAGTCGCCGAAACAAAGCTTTACGATTTCATCTCGTCAAAAACACATCTTGGAGGACAATGGCAATGTCTGCGACGTATCTTCTTGAAGCATCGACCTCACTTTCGACTTTTTCTACCTTGACACTATCATACCAAACACTGCCAAGCTGGGAGGCTAACTGTAGGGGTCAGATTCCACTCCTGCGAGATCGATGCAATGACAAGAAGAATTTTGTCAAGTCGAGAAGAAATCCTAAACAGGCTTACAAGGGCATAATTTCTAATTATGCCCATAATAGAATTATATCCATATTTAAAATGGGTTTAATGATATTATGGGCCTAAAGCTATTTTAATTGCTTAATGGGTCAGGCCCAATTCTAGTACTTAGACCTAGATTAGAAAAGCTATAAACAGCTCATTGTATTCACCCATAATGGGGATCAGATTTTTTCGGACAACAACATCAATAAAGCTTTCTTAACAGCTAATGCAACAGTCTCAACATTTTTCTGCATTGTGATTCACTCAGAAGTCTCGCACCTCTCCTAAAACCCTTACAAATTTAATTGTGTGAGTTACGACTCCTACAATAGGTACCCCACTCCCCCCCCCTCCCCCCCCCCCCCCCCCCCATGGGCTGCCTACGTACCCTTTGCAGGGATCAAGACGCCTCGTAGTTCAAGTGAAAGACCTCAGGATTCGAGTGCCTGTCATGGTGGCGATTTTGTAAACTTCTGGTCTAGCCACATTAGTAACTCTGTAAAGCCCTTCCCAGGTGGCGCCGAGTTTACCAGCGTTACGTTCTGCAGTGTTCTGGAAGACTTCTCGCAGGACCAGGTCGCATCGTAAAAACGTCATATTCGCACCTTAGAGTTATAGTATTTTGCTGCTGAATGCTGGTAGTTGGTAATCCGGGTCAATGCTTGGTCGCGGCGTTTGTTGATGAGGTCCAACTCGTCAAGTAAGAGGAGACGGTTGACTTCTCCTTCTTGTGAAAGTAGCCTTCGTCGCACTCCTAGAAATTAGACTTTGACTAGAATGACGCACTCTGTTTCGTAAACCAAAGGAAATGGAGTTTCACCGGTGACACCATCTAGCTCGTCGGCCCAGCAGCCTTTCTTCTCGTCAAGGCGCTTTTTGAGACTGGCAATCAATGTTTTATTTGTTGATTCTGCCAAGCCATTACCTTGTGGACGCCGCAAAGTAGATTTGTTAAGGCGCATCTTCCATTTTTCGCAGAACCCTTCGAAACGTCCTGAGATAAACTGGGATCCGTTGTCTGGGATGATCTCGTAAGGAACACCATGTCTACAGATGATGATTTTTCCACACAAAATTCTCTACTTGTGCGTCTTTTATAGAGATGAAAGCCTCTGCCTCAACCCACTTCGATAAGTAGTCTGTGAGCATAAGCAGCCATCTTTATAGCCTTGAAGGATGCAGAGGGTCAACAATACCCATACCCCATGGATAAGGAGAGGTGATCGACGAGAGCATCTCTGTTGGCTGATGGATCTTGGGAGCGTGGCGTTGACACTTATCACACTTGGTTGAAAACTTTACGCAGTATTTGATCATTATCGGCCAGTAGTATCCGTGGCGCTTGAACTTCAGTGCTCGTCCTCCTGAATGTTTGCCGCAAGAGCCGCTGTGAACTTCCTCCATGATTTTGCGAGCTTCTTTTCCTTCGACGCAGATTAATAGTGGTCCTGACAAGCTCCACTTGATCACATTTCCATCTAATAGAATATATCTGGCAGCTTGGGCTCTCAGCTTGCGAGCCGCCCATTTATTAGTGGGTTTATGCCATCGACAACAAATCGTGGAATGTTCTTAAACCAGCGCGTATCGCAACCATATTCTTATTCAGGTGAATCATCTTCTATTGGAGTTGCTTTGTTCACCTCAGAGGGATTAGCGTTGGCATCGACTTTGTCTGACGGGGAGTGGAAATCTTCATCCATGGCGATCACATCCTGGTTGATTTGAGGTGAAGTCAAAGGAATTTTTGGTCCAACTTCGCTAGGATTGACTGAGTCATTTTCTACATCCAACGCGTAATCTGGTTCGTGTCGTCCGTCATACAGAGGCTCGCTCCTTTCAACTTTGCTTATTGAAGTATTTCCTGCTGCTTCATGGACTTCTGTGTCGTCGGCATTTTCCTCAGAAGTCGTTGTAGTGGCTTTTCCCTTGGCATTCTTAGCAGCCTGAGATCGAGTCAAGACGTTAACCACTTCTAGAATAGGGATACTTGGATGCTCAATAAACTCCATTGGGATGATTTGCATCAATTCGAGGTCGGAGGTTGAAGTGAGGACTGCGAGGGCATCAACAAAAGAGTTATCTCCTCTGGGAATCCGAGTAAGTGTGAATTCTGTAAACTGCGTGGCCAAATCCTGGACGACTTTAAGGTATGCTTCCATGCGCTCGTCCTTTGTAGCGTATTCTCCGCTGAACTGATTTGCAACCAACTGGGAATCGCAAAAGCGTGAATGTGATAAGTTTAAGTGCGTGGGCAAGTCTCATGCCGGCTATAAGGGCTTCGTACTCTGCTTCGTTGTTAGATGCGCGAAAGCCCAGGCGGAATGACTGCTCTAGTATTTCGCTAGTTGGTGATGTTAAGCGAATCATGACTCCTGAGCCAGTTTTGGATGATGACCCATCGACATGAAACTGCCAGACTAGGCTTAGATTCTCTTTAGTGACTGCTTCTTCTGGAAGCTTAATCAAAAAATCAGCAAGAACTTGTGATTTTGCGCATGTTCGCCCGCGATATTCAATGTCATATTCTCTCAATTCGATATCCCACATAGCCAATCGTTCAGATTGACTAAGACTGTGGAAGACGGAGCGGAGAGATAAGGTATTGAGGACCACGATTGAATGTGATTGGAAATATGGCCTTAGTTTTTTTGCAGACATGACGACTGACAAGGCTAGCTTCTCCATTTGTGGATATCTTTTCTCGGCGTTGGTAAGAGTTTTATTGACATAAAAGATTGGCTTTTGCTCGCCTTTTTCTTCGTGAATTAGCACCCCGCTGGCTGCAGTATCTGAAACTGCGGTGTAAAGAAACAAAGGTTCTCCTTCTACTGGTTTTGCGAGCATCAGCGGACTTCCTAAGTGACCTTTGAGTTGCTAGAAAGCTTCTTCGCACTGCGTTTAACCGATTTAATGTGGCTACTCGGCCAGTGAGCCGTTGTACTTCTCTCTGCGTTTTTGGTGAAGCCATCTGGATAAGGACGTCAATCTGTTTTGGGTTTGCTTCAATGCCTCGGTGAGTCACTAAGTAGCCCAAGAACTTGGCAGATGTGACGGCGAATCTGCATTTTGTCGGATTCAGCTTCATATTGTGCAAATTCAGTTGCTTAAAACATTCTTCCAAGTGTGCTACGTGATCCTTTTCCTCCATCGACTTGACAAGCATGTCATCTATGTAGACTTCCATGTTATTCCCATGTTGTTCCACGAACATCTTGTTTACTAGTCTTTGGTACGTTGCTCCAGCGTTTTTGAGGCCGAAAGGCATCACCTTGCAGCAGTAGATCCCGCGATTTATGATGAATGTTGTCTTCTCTCGGTCTCCTAGGTTCATCATGATCTGATTATACCTAGAGAATGCGTCCATAAATGTAAGCAGCTTGTTACCTGTTGTGGCTTCCACCAATCGGTCTATGTGGGGAAGTGGAAAGTTGTCTTTCGGACAAGCTATGTTGAGGTCTGTAAAATCGATGCATACTCTCCACTTCCCATTCTTCTTCTTTACAACAAAGGGATTAGCTAGCCAGTGGGGATACTTTACCTCAGTGATTGATCCAACTCGCAGGAGCCTCTCCACTTCGTCGTTCTCTCTAACCCAAGATTGCGTCTCTTCTGCTTAACATGATTGAAAATTGGGTCAACGTTCAAGTCATGACACATCACGATTATATCGATTCCTGGCATATCTTCTGCCGCCCACACAAAAGTGTTGATGTTCTTCTTTAGAAATGAGACAAGGTCATCCTTGATTTTTTCGTCAAGCTTAGCGCTAATTTCTACGCATCTCTCCGGGTGGTTGTCGCCTATACAGACTGAGATAACGGGATCGCAGGTGGGTTGGGTTTCTTCTAGGCGATCCTTGTTGAGCTGTAGTTGCTATAAGAGTTTAGAGAGCTCTTTAACCGGCTCTTGATCTGTCTTCATCTTCTTACACTGTGTCTTGGCACTAGGTTCTGTTACTGGATTACAGAGTTTGTGCTCGACGAGAAAACAGTTACTGGATTCTCCCAGACATCCCCAAATAGTCTCCATACCATTGGGAGTTGGGAACTTGAGACAGAGGTGAGAGGTAGATGGCACAACACGCATTGAGTTGATCCAGGGAGTGCCTAAGATCACATTGTAGATGGCAGGGTGATCGATAACTGAAAACTCTACGATTTTTTTTATCCCGCCAGCTTCGACGGGGAGTTTTATGGTTCCCATTGTTAAGGTTGTCTCAGAGAATCGGTAACATGCCTTGGTCCTCCTTCTAGAGTAGAAAGGTCAACATCCATCCTTAGGAGCGTTTCGCAAAAAATAACGTCCAAAGAGCTTCCTGTATCGATGAGGATGCAGGACATATTGCAGTTGTTGACGACGAGTTTAAGTACTAGAGGATTGTTATGGGGGTGGTGAATGTCCGCTTTCTATGCTTCTTTGAAAGAGATTATGTCGTTTGGCAATTTAGATGGCTCAGATAGATTCTTGCTGACTTCAGCTCTCCGTTGGTAGGCTTTGATAGAAGTCATGGTATCCGAGCAATAGCGAGATCCTCCCATAATCATTAGTATACCTCAACAAGCTTCGCCTCCAGTTGGCTCGTTGTTTCTCCTTCTTGGTGTAGGTTGCTCGTCTTGCGCAGGCTGCTGCTGGTTGGTTTCCATCTTGAAGTCCTTGTTTTTGATGTCGCCTTTAAGCTTCCCAGCGGCTAGCGCAGCAGCAAGTTTCAAACCAAGGACGCGGCACTTTGTCGTTGAATGCCCAAAGGATTTATGGTGCTCACAGTACGCCTCTACGTCGAAGCTGATCTGCTCTCTCGTCTATGTGTTTGACCAGCTATGGCGGCCTCGACCACGGCCGCGTCCTCGGCCACGTCCTCCACTGTAACCTTGGGATTCCGCTTGGTAATTGTGGGTGCCCTTTGACTCGTGACGCACGAATCCTGATCCTTGGTTACTCTTAGTAACTTGCGGCTGACACTGAGTAGGTGGAGGGTAAAGCGTAGACTTTTTTCCCCTGAGCTTGGGCGAAAAGGCTCTTTTCGTCTTCTATTGTTGCGAAGTCAGTTGCTCGATTCAAAATGTCTTGAATTGTCAAGGGTTTGTTCAAGATCATCTCTCTCCAAAATCAGAGTCGTGCAGCAGCGACTTCCTGAGTGGCTCGAGCGCATTTTTGTTACTTATGCCTTCCACTTTAGATAGCACTGTCTTGAAGCGCTCCATGAAGCTCCTTAATGTTTCATTATGACCTTGGTGCAGATTCTAGAGATTCGCGTCCGATGTTTCAGGCTCAATGGAGAGGGCGTAGTGCTTCAGAAACGCTGCTGACAACTGCTTGAAGTTATCAATGGAGTTCCTCTCCAGCTTGGAAAAGCATAGAAGAGCTGCTCCCTTAAGGTGCTCCACGAACAGAAGACAGCGCCCAACGTCTTCTTCGTCTTCCTTGAAGTTAGCTAGTCCTAAAGCAATCGTAAATGCCGTTAAGTGTTCCGATGGATCCGTCTTGCTTTCATAGAAAGGCACTTTGAGTTGTCCCGGATCAGAGAATTTGACTTGCCTTATGCGATTCGCAAAAGGGGTGTTCTGGACCTCCGCGAGTACTCGGTCCAGTTCAGGTGCCTTACTGACTGCCTTGTGTAGCTCGGATCAAACGTCTCTCATCTCAGCAGCCGCTCGCTCTATGCTATGTTGCATTTCTGCCAACTCAGCCTTATGAGTCTGAAAAGCTACATGTCGCTCTTCTTCAAACTCAGACTGCTCTGACCAAGTCATGTCATCCTCCTCGTCGTTGAAGCTTTGTTCCCGCTCTTTGGTAGCGTTGCTTCGCTCAGTGTTTGTTGTCGCTCTTCTAGTGGCGTTGTTCCCTGTGTTGCGTTCACTTCTCAGATTCTCTGAATTATTTGTCGAAATTGCCATGACATTTGGCCGTTCAGTTTCGGCTTGAGCAGTTGCGCCTTGCTCAATACGCGGAGTTGGCGGAGAAGGTGGCAGACCTTGCCATCTTGGTGCTCTCACTGGAGTCACGAAATCCAAGGATGTTGGAATTATTCGCGCCACGGGTTGTCTGAACATACCCGCTCTTCTGTCGCGAACTCGATCCACAGTTGCTAGGATACGCAGTTCCTGATTGATCTTCTCCTACTCTTCTGTCTTCTTGAGCAGCGTTTCTAGCATTATCTTCATGCCGGTGAGGAACTCTAGTGTTACTGTTGTAGGAACTGCTGTTGGAGTCTCTGGAACAATTGATGTGTTGTTTGTCGTTTCCTCAGTTCTAGTGTTCGTGCCTCCTGATCCGTCGCTGGTGTTATTGCGATGTTGCTGATCGGCGATGCGTCTTTGTTCAGTGACGCGTTGCTGCTCGGTGACGCGTTGTTCCTCAGCGATGCGTTACTGCTGGTGGTAAGTTGTTGATTGTCTAGTTTTCACTGTGATCTTCTTGTGTAAGAATGTCTTGCGAGTTCCCCTTAGTCGGCGCCAAATTGTAGGAGTCGTAACTCGCACAATTGAATTTGTAAGAGTTATCGAGGAAATGCGAGACTTTCGAGTTTATCACTATGCAGAAAAATGTAGACACTTGCGTTTGCTGTTAAGAAAGCTTTTATTAATCTTGTTGCGAAAAAGTTATGATCCCTTTTCTGGGTGAATACAATGAGTTATATATAGCTAAATAATTCTAGGTCTAAGTGCTAGATTTGAGCTTAGCCCATTAAGCCAAAAATAGCTTTTAGGGCCATTATTTAATTAACCCATTTTAAATATGGATTTAATTGTATTATGGGCCTAATTACAAATTGGGTCCTTGTAAGCCTGTTTAGGATTTCTTCTGAATTTTTGCAGAATCGTTCTTTTCGTTGCATCGATCTCGCAGGGGTGGAATCCGACCCCTACAGCAACAAAACCGCAATTTAACGCAAACCGAAAATTGATCTGAAACAAAGGTGTCGATCGAAACCCACCACTAGTGTCGATCGACACCCCTCCAAATTCCTAGAATTTGGTTACGGGATGTTACAATAACCACTCAAAATCCAGATCATTGGTTTACCTATTCTGCGATTTCTGTATGATTCCATAACTTCAAGTGTTAGGATGTACACCAATGTCTCCTCTCCCTTCGCCGAGTCATATCTTATTAGATATGATATATGTGCAAGGCATGGAAAACCTTCAACATAAAAACTGAAAATAATATCCCTTGACTTGAAGGCGTAAGAGTAGAAAATAAGTTTGCATCATACTCAAGATGTTATAAAAGTTTCAAGTCAAATGCTACACTTTACAAGACCTCACAGCTGAGCGAGTTGTAAGAACCTTATCTAAGTTAGGGGGTGTCCCCTAGTAGATGTTCTATGCGTATATATGGACAAAATTTGTTTTTGTTAGATTCCCTTAATACTTTTTTGGTATTGTACCAAATGTGTTTGTAAAATATTTTTAACAATCATGTCCGGATATTTTAGTTATGTACTGTTTTGTACGATTATTGGCATTAATGTATATGTTTTCTTTTTATAAGACACCCATCATATTCACTCTATTCACTACTTGTACGAGTAGAATAAAACTAAATTTAATAAGCAAATCTATATTAATTAGTCCTCATCGTGAAGCCCAACCTATTACATGAGCAAGAATTTACGTAATGTTCAATGTTTGATTAGACTTCTCTATACTGTAATAATGATGGTGGTGGCTTAAAATATCAATATTTAAAGTCCATAGTAAACACTAATGCGAAATAACTACTATTTTTGACGAAAGACATTCAGTTACAAGTTAAGTGTTAACAAATAACAGCCTTGTCTATATAATTAACATCTTTCTATCACTTTCTTCATCACCACGGCTAACAGATTAAACTTTTAAACAATTCCACAATGTCTTTGTTTTTTGCCCTCTCTGAACACCTCTAAATTGAAATTGTAATTTGTGTGGCCAAGTCAGGGCATACAAATTTAGGATCACTTCTTGCCACTGGCAAATCTGGGATCTCCCAAAGTCCTACATGAAGTTTCTTTCAAAACTATTTATATTGACCCTTGACTAGTCAATGAAGGTTCTAAGTTACTGTGATTCTTTGTCCACTGCGTTAAAGCTGGAAATTAAACAACTTGTTACTTCGAGTCCCTTAAGCTCGCTGTTTTTGATGGAAAACTCGCTGAAGCTACTTAGTTACTGATGACTATTACGCCTCACTCTTCAAGTCAAGCGTTTAACCTTGTTCTCTTCCTTTGGGGTTTAGGTCGACAAAAAGAAGGTACAAAAGCCTTGTTGAACTTATAAGTTCTTTGTGGATCGTTTGACAAAGTAGTGTACGCAACAAGGACATACTAGGGAAGATCCAAAATCGGTAGACGTGATAATAGCCTCCGCACTTTGACGTGGCAAAGTATGATGATACGCCTCCCTGGACATGGGATAGATAATTATTCTAAATGCCGGTCTATCTGTTGTTGCGCTACATGCATACTGGAGAATATTTACAATATCCATACATATGCACAATTGTTTCTAATAATGGCATCTCAAATTTATTCATTAAGTTTTGTTACATGAAGCATCTATATACCCCATAAACATTCTGTTGCACCTATGATTGACAAAACAAAAACATACAAATTATTGATGAAAACACAAGTTGACATTGTGGACTGCCTCTTTCATGGAGACCACCATGCAATGCTGTGTGAACAGGTTACATTACTGGTGACGAAACGACAGCCGACTCGACGACCATGTGGGTAGGGGAAGCGTAGGTGCCAAGTTGGGTTTAGCCACCACCTGCAACATATTGGACATGCTTCAAGGTTGTTGCACAGTTGAAAAACTTCACCATGGATTGGGGGTGAAGGAGATGTACTTGCCAGTTATTGGTAAAGAGGTATCTATTAGTTGTGATTTTGCGCATGTTCGCCCGCGATATTCAATGTCATATTCTCTCAATTCGATATCCCACATAGCCAATCGTTCAGATTGACTAAGACTGTGGAAGACGGAGCGGAGAGATAAGGTATTGAGGACCACGATTGAATGTGATTGGAAATATGGCCTTAGTTTTTTTGCAGACATGACGACTGACAAGGCTAGCTTCTCCATTTGTGGATATCTTTTCTCGGCGTTGGTAAGAGTTTTATTGACATAAAAGATTGGCTTTTGGTCGCCTTTTTCTTCGTGAATTAGCACCCCGCTGGCTGCAGTATCTGAAACTGCGGTGTAAAGAAACAAAGGTTCTCCTTCTACTGGTTTTGCGAGCATCAGCGGACTTGCTAAGTGACCTTTGAGTTGCTAGAAAGCTTCTTCGCACTGCGTTTAACCGATTTAATGTGGCTACTCGGCCAGTGAGCCGTTGTACTTCTCTCTGCGTTTTTGGTGAAGCCATCTGGATAAGGACGTCAATCTGTTTTGGGTTTGCTTCAATGCCTCGGTGAGTCACTAAGTAGCCCAAGAACTTGGCAGATGTGACGGCGAATCTGCATTTTGTCGGATTCAGCTTCATATTGTGCAAATTCAGTTGCTTAAAACATTCTTCCAAGTGTGCTACGTGATCCTTTTCCTCCATCGACTTGACAAGCATGTCATCTATGTAGACTTCCATGTTATTCCCATGTTGTTCCACGAACATCTTGTTTACTAGTCTTTGGTACGTTGCTCCAGCGTTTTTGAGGCCGAAAGGCATCACCTTGCAGCAGTAGATCCCGCGATTTATTATGAATGTTGTCTTCTCTCGGTCTCCTAGGTTCATCATGATCTGATTATACCTAGAGAATGCGTCCATAAATGTAAGCAGCTTGTTACCTGTTGTGGCTTCCACCAATCGGTCTATGTGGGGAAGTGGAAAGTTGTCTTTCGGACAAGCTATGTTGAGGTCTGTAAAATCGATGCATACTCTCCACTTCCCATTCTTCTTCTTTACAACAAAGGGATTAGCTAGCCAGTGGGGATACTTTACCTCAGTGATTGATCCAACTCGCAGGAGCCTCTCCACTTCGTCGTTCTCTCTAACCCAAGATTGCGTCTCTTCTGCTTAACATGATTGAAAATTGGGTCAACGTTCAAGTCATGGCACATCACGATTATATCGATTCCTGGCATATCTTCTGCCGCCCACACAAAAGTGTTGATGTTCTTCTTTAGAAATGAGACAAGGTCATCCTTGATTTTTTCGTCAAGCTTAGCGCTAATTTCTACGCATCTCTCCGGGTGGTTGTCGCCTATACAGACTGAGATAACGGGATCGCAAGTGGGTTGGGTTTCTTCTAGGCGATCCTTGTTGAGCTGTAGTTGCTATAAGAGTTTAGAGAGCTCTTTAACCGGCTCTTGATCTGTCTTCATCTTCTTACACTGTGTCTTGGCACTAGGTTCTGTTACTGGATTACAGAGTTTGTGCTCGACGAGAAAACAGTTACTGGATTCTCCCAGACATCCCCAAATAGTCTCCATACCATTGGGAGTTGGGAACTTGAGACAGAGGTGAGAGGTAGATGGCACAACACGCATTGAGTTGATCCAGGGAGTGCCTAAGATCACATTGTAGATGGCAGGGTGATCGATAACTGAAAACTCTACGATTTTTTTTATCCCGCCAGCTTCGACGGGGAGTTTTATGGTTCCCATTGTTAAGGTTGTCTCAGAGAACCGGTAACATGCCTTGGTCCTCCTTCTAGAGTAGAAAGGTCAACATCCATCCTTAGGAGAGTTTCGCAAAAAATAACGTCCAAAGAGCTTCCTGTATCGATGAGGATGCAGGACATATTGCAGTTGTTGACGACGAGTTTAAGTACTAGAGGATTGTTATGGGGGTGGTGAATGTCCGCTTTCTATGCTTCTTTGAAAGAGATTATGCCGTTTGGCAATTTAGATGGCTCAGATAGATTCTTGCTGACTTCAGCTCTCCGTTTGTAGGCTTTGATAGAAGTCATGGTATCCGAGCAATAGCGAGATCCTCCCATAATCATTAGTATACCTCAACAAGCTTCGCCTCCAGTTGGCTCGTTGTTTCTCCTTCTTGGTGTAGGTTGCTCGTCTTGCGCAGGCTGCTGCTGGTTGGTTTCCATCTTGAAGTCCTTGTTTGTGATGTCGCCTTTAAGCTTCCCAGCGGCTAGCGCAGCAGCAAGTTTCAAACCAAGGACGCGGCACTTTGTCGTTGAATGCCCAAAGGATTTATGGTGCTCACAGTACGCCTCTACGTCGAAGCTGATCTGCTCTCTCGTCTATGTGTTTGACCAGCTATGGCGGCCTCGACCACGGCCGCGTCCTCGGCCACGTCCTCCACTGTAACCTTGGGATTCCGCTTGGTAATTGTGGGTGCCCTTTGACTCGTGACGCACGAATCCTGATCCTTGGTTACTCTTAGTAACTTGCGGCTGACACTGAGTAGGTGGAGGGTGAAGCGTAGACTTTTTTCCCCTGAGCTTGGGCGAAAAGGCTCTTTTCGTCTTCTATTTTTGCGAAGTCAGTTGCTCGATTCAAAATGTCTTGAATTGTCAAGGGTTTGTTCAAGATCATCTCTCTCCAAAATCAGAGTCGTGCAGCAGCGACTTCCTGAGTGGCTCGAGCGCATTTTTGTTACTTATGCCTTCCACTTTAGATAGCACTGTCTTGAAGCGCTCCATGAAGCTCCTTAATGTTTCATTATGACCTTGGTGCAGATTCTAGAGATTCGCGTCCGATGTTTCAGGCTCAATGGAGAGGGCGTAGTGCTTCAGAAACGCTGCTGACAACTGCTTGAAGTTATCAATGGAGTTCCTCTCCAGCTTGGAAAAGCATAGAAGAGCTGCTCCCTTAAGGTGCTCCACGAACAGAAGACAGCGCCCAACGTCTTCTTCGTCTTCCTTGAAGTTAGCTAGTCCTAAAGCAATCGTAAATGCCGTTAAGTGTTCCGATGGATCCGTCTTGCTTTCATAGAAAGGCACTTTGAGTTGTCCCGGATCAGAGAATTTGACTTGCCTTATGCGATTCGCAAAAGGGGTGTTCTGGACCTCCGCGAGTACTCGGTCCAGTTCAGGTGCCTTACTGACTGCCTTGTGTAGCTCGGACCAAACGTCTCTCATCTCAGCAGCCGCTCGCTCTATGCTATGTTGCATTTCTGCCAACTCAGCCTTATGAGTCTGAAAAGCTACATGTCGCTCTTCTTCAAACTCAGACTGCTCTGACCAAGTCATGTCATCCTCCTCGTCGTTGAAGCTTTGTTCCCGCTCTTTGGTAGCGTTGCTTCGCTCAGTGTTTGTTGTCGCTCTTCTAGTGGCGTTGTTCCCTGTGTTGCGTTCACTTCTCAGATTCTCTGAATTATTTGTCGAAATTGCCATGACATTTGGCCGTTCAGTTTCGGCTTGAGCAGTTGCGCCTTGCTCAATACGCGGAGTTGGCGGAGAAGGTGGCAGACCTTGCCATCTTGGTGCTCTCACTGGAGTCACGAAATCCAAGGATGTTGGAATTATTCGCGCCACGGGTTGTCTGAACATACCCGCTCTTCTGTCGCGAACTCGATCCACAGTTGCTAGGATACGCAGTTCCTGATTGATCTTCTCCTACTCTTCTGTCTTCTTGAGCAGCGTTTCTAGCATTATCTTCATGCCGGTGAGGAACTCTAGTGTTACTGTTGTAGGAACTGCTGTTGGAGTCTCTGGAACAATTGATGTGTTGTTTGTCGTTTCCTCAGTTCTAGTGTTCGTGCCTCCTGATCCGTCGCTGGTGTTATTGCGATGTTGCTGATCGGCGATGCGTCTTTGTTCAGTGACGCGTTGCTGCTCGGTGACGCGTTGTTCCTCAGCGATGCGTTACTGCTGGTGGTAAGTTGTTGATTGTCTAGTTTTCACTGTGATCTTCTTGTGTAAGAATGTCTTGCGAGTTCCCCTTAGTCGGCGCCAAATTGTAGGAGTCGTAACTCGCACAATTGAATTTGTAAGAGTTATCGAGGAAATGCGAGACTTTCGAGTTTATCACTATGCAGAAAAATGTAGACACTTGCGTTTGCTGTTAAGAAAGCTTTTATTAATCTTGTTGCGAAAAAGTTATGATCCCTTTTCTGGGTGAATACAATGAGTTATATATAGCTAAATAATTCTAGGTCTAAGTGCTAGATTTGAGCTTAGCCCATTAAGCCAAAAATAGCTTTTAGGGCCATTATTTAATTAACCCATTTTAAATATGGATTTAATTGTATTATGGGCCTAATTACAAATTGGGTCCTTGTAAGCCTGTTTAGGATTTCTTCTGAATTTTTGCAGAATCGTTCTTTTCGTTGCATCGATCTCGCAGGGGTGGAATCCGACCCCTACAGCAACAAAACCGCAATTTAACGCAAACCAAAAATTGATCTGAAACAAAGGTGTCGATCGAAACCCACCACTAGTGTCGATCGACACCCCTCCAAATTCCTAGAATTTGGTTACGGGATGTTACAATAACCACTCAAAATCCAGATCATTGGTTTACCTATTCTGCGATTTCTGTATGATTCCATAACTTCAAGTGTTAGGATGTACACCAATGTCTCCTCTCCCTTCGCCGAGTCATATCTTATTAGATATGATATATGTGCAAGGCATGGAAAACCTTCAACATAAAAACTGAAAATAATATCCCTTGACTTGAAGGCGTAAGAGTAGAAAATAAGTTTGCATCATACTCAAGATGTTATAAAAGTTTCAAGTCAAATGCTACACTTTACAAGACCTCACAGCTGAGCGAGTTGTAAGAACCTTATCTAAGTTAGGGGGTGTCCCCTAGTAGATGTTCTATGCGTATATATGGACAAAATTTGTTTTTGTTAGATTCCCTTAATACTTTTTTGGTATTGTACCAAATGTGTTTGTAAAATATTTTTAACAATCATGTCCGGATATTTTAGTTATGTACTGTTTTGTACGATTATTGGCATTAATGTATATGTTTTCTTTTTATAAGACACCCATCATATTCACTCTATTCACTACTTGTACGAGTAGAATAAAACTAAATTTAATAAGCAAATCTATATTAATTAGTCCTCATCGTGAAGCCCAACCTATTACATGAGCAAGAATTTACGTAATGTTCAATGTTTGATTAGACTTCTCTATACTGTAATAATGATGGTGGTGGCTTAAAATATCAATATTTAAAGTCCATAGTAAACACTAATGCGAAATAACTACTATTTTTGACGAAAGACATTCAGTTACAAGTTAAGTGTTAACAAATAACAGCCTTGTCTATATAATTAACATCTTTCTATCACTTTCTTCATCACCACGGCTAACAGATTAAACTTTTAAACAATTCCACAATGTCTTTGTTTTTTGCCCTCTCTGAACACCTCTAAATTGAAATTGTAATTTGTGTGGCCAAGTCAGGGCATACAAATTTAGGATCACTTCTTGCCACTGGCAAATCTGGGATCTCCCAAAGTCCTACATGAAGTTTCTTTCAAAACTATTTATATTGACCCTTGACTAGTCAATGAAGGTTCTAAGTTACTGTGATTCTTTGTCCACTGCGTTAAAGCTGGAAATTAAACAACTTGTTACTTCGAGTCCCTTAAGCTCGCTGTTTTTGATGGAAAACTCGCTGAAGCTACTTAGTTACTGATGACTATTACGCCTCACTCTTCAAGTCAAGCGTTTAACCTTGTTCTCTTCCTTTGGGGTTTAGGTCGACAAAAAGAAGGTACAAAAGCCTTGTTGAACTTATAAGTTCTTTGTGGATCGTTTGACAAAGTAGTGTACGCAACAAGGACATACTAGGGAAGATCCAAAATCGGTAGACGTGATAATAGCCTCCGCACTTTGACGTGGCAAATGATGATACGCCTCCCTGGACATGGGATAGATAATTATTCTAAATGCCGGTCTATCTGTTGTTGCGCTACATGCATACTGGAGAATATTTACAATATCCATACATATGCACAATTGTTTCTAATAATGGCATCTCAAATTTATTCATTAAGTTTTGTTACATGAAGCATCTATATACCCCATAAACATTCTGTTGCACCTATGATTGACAAAACAAAAACATACAAATTATTGATGAAAACACAAGTTGACATTGTGGACTGCCTCTTTCATGGAGACCACCATGCAATGCTGTGTGAACAGGTTACATTACTGGTGACGAAACGACAGCCGACTCGACGACCATGTGGGTAGGGGAAGCGTAGGTGCCAAGTTGGGTTTAGCCACCACCTGCAACATATTGGACATGCTTCAAGGTTGTTGCACAGTTGAAAAACTTCACCATGGATTGGGGGTGAAGGAGATGTACTTGCCAGTTATTGGTAAAGAGGTATCTATTAGTTTAACCAATACAATATGTCCTAAAAAACCCGTCTAATAACAATGACCGCCCGGACAAACTTTTTAGCCAACAACTTAAACATAATAATAGTAGCTTCTCTGTCTTCTAGATGGCCAGCAACAAATAAAAAAAAGACTGTGCAAAAGACATTGAATGATCCGTTGGAGGATGATTGCGAACCAACCGTAAACTATTTGCAAGGTGACCTTCCCGAGTAGCAAGGTGGAGGCTCTCAAATTATAAGGCAGTTGTGTTACCAGCCTCAATATATCTACGAAATAGGTAGCGGTAAATTGAACTGATGTTGATTGACGCTGGGTTCCAGAAGAGGATGCCTAATGTTGATGTTCGTAAGATCTCGGGATGGAATGCTAGTTGCATGCCACTTTTGCATACTGAAACAAGAGGTCGAAGATTAGTTACATCTTCTATTGCAAGCAAGATAGCAATTGAAATCTGAAGATGTAAGGGAAGAGAGAAAATAAAACAAGAAGGAGAAATTTTTTGTTTTGGTGAAAAACAATTGAAGGAGGTAAATTTGCATGTGTTATATAGCAAACCCATAATGAAATTCAAGTTTAGTAAAAGGTTGTATGTCAAATCTATTTATTATCTACTAGTTGATGTTGGAGTAAATTTGTTATGGTTGGAGGTCCTTTCAATTAAATATGTAGCAAGAGATGTCTTCGAGGTATTATGAAATTTATTTTAAAATGATCTTCTCGGTTTGTTGTCTTCTTTAGTATTTTTATCACGTATGAATATTTGTCCTTACATAGATAAAATGTTGTCCTCACAAAATGTGTAGGTGGAATCCTCGATATTATCCTTCATAATGTTAAACTATTAAATTTATATTTCCGTCAACTGTCATAATTAACCATCATTTCTAATAAATCATCTCAAATTTGTTCATTACTTTTGCTTACATCGAAGGTTTATATCCCCATAAACATAGACATGTTCCACTAATTTGACAAGACAAATCACATATAAATTATTGAAGCTGACCTCCTAGTTAATAAGGCTTCATTTAGTTAAATAATTATTAACCACTAAAGATAAGGTCTAATCAAAAACCTAACCGACCCTATGTATCCAAGTAAAGTCCACAATATTAGTATCCAACACAGTGAACAAAAGTCTAATCAATCATTAATAGCTTTATACAAGATCACTCAGTAAAACACGGGCTCCGAACAATTTTATCTTTGAATGCATGCCTTAGGACAATTATAACTTTGTTTTTTAATTTCACCAAAAAAAATAGTTGATATGTTGTCCATTGATACCATACAAAACAAAAAATAATCATAGGACATATTTATTTATTGAGTGGACATGGAAATAATAAACTACATAATGTCCACCGGCCGTTACTAACATAATTAACCACAAAAAAATATAATCTAGTAAGATTAACTTACATTAGGGAGATGCTCCACTTCCATTATGGTTTGGTTATGGAAAGTCTTCAATTGTGTTAGACTGACAACCGACATGTCAGTAAATTCTGCCTCATCTTCTTTTTAGAGCTAAGTATTTCTCAAACTCATGTATGACCTTAAAAAAACAGTTGTAGAGCAAGCTTAAACTCATGTGTCGAGCAGTGAGTTTGAATGAACTTCCCTACCAGATCACTGACTGTATGAATCTTGTTACTGACTTTAATCATTTCTATTTTCAACTCAAAACACTTGCAACCTCAAGGATATGACTTCAACTTCTCCACCTCTCTCACCATCTTAACGTTTTCCTTAGAAGGTTTGACTACACTACTATTGCACATGAAAATACCCTCTAAAATAACTATCATAACAAGTCGGACACACCTCGCCCTACTCGTTTTCTCCTTCTTGAGCAATCGCTTATCTCATTTTAGCATAAGGACTATATCTTTCACGAGAGGCATAGGCTTATCCTTACCAAATAATCTCTGCTAAAATGGTTTTGTATGGTCTTTAGGGGTTTGTTTAATGACCGCGAACCAGTTTTCTAGTTTTTGTGGGGTGTCGATCGACACCATGGGGTGTGTCGATCGACACTCACCTGTGTTGGTTCGAGTTGATTCAATTAAATGGTCAAAATTGGTAATTTCAGGTGGTGTCGATCGACACTTTTTCTGCGGAATAGGGTTGGTTCGATTTAATTGTTCGGTTTTAGGCCAGTTTTGGGTACGAAACCCTAGGGCATCGTATATAAGCCCTTCTACGTGGTGCAGCCGTGTTTTTGAGGGAAAACAAGTGAGCAAGAGAGAAAAAGAGATTTTAGAGGGTTCCTGAGAGATTTGGGATACGTGGTGGCTTGTGGTGGTTCGAAGGATCCATAGTGTTGTTTTGTTTGTGTTCTAGAGGAAGAGCAGACGTTTCCTCAGTGTTGCGTCTGAGATCAGTGGCTACGAGTGTTTCGAGTCACTGATTTCGTGTTCATATCTTTTCCTTCTCCGATCTGCCAGGTGAGTGCGCAACCATGGCTTCTGGGTGATTTAAGGTTTGTATTTGATGCGTTATGTGGAATGATTGATTGAGGATTAATGGTTTAGTGATTGAGATTGTGTGACATCTCTGTGATTTCTTGTTGTTATTGCTATGATGTGTTTATCGATGCAGGGTGATCGCTTGATGGACCAGGAATCGAGCCATGAAAGGATATGCTCGATTATGTGTATTGTGATGAAGTGTCGATCAACACCTAGTAGTTATGTCGACCGACACCAGTGTTTTGGTTGCTGTGTTTATGCCATTAAGGTGTCGATCGAAATTTAGTGGTTGTGTATATCGACATCAGGGCTTTGTAGGCGTCGATCGACACTAGTGGTGAGTGAGTTTGCATCTCCAACACAATTTCTTTCATTTTGGATATTCCCCACATTCTAATCTGGTAACCATTGTAAATTCCCTAAGAGAGAACCGAAATGGTTGTCCCTCATATACAAACCATAATTCGTACTTTTTGGCAGAATGAATACACCGACACATCATTTGGTGGACAAGTTTTCATGACTTTCGAACTGGAATCTGAAACAGGGATCCAAAGCATGCGCCTCCACCATATCCAGCAAAAAGTCAGGCTTAAAGTATGAATTGATTCGACAGTCGGGTGGGTAACGATTAGTCGCAAACACTCTCTTAGGCATCATATCTAGATTTAGCCCATCCGGTCCTGGAAAATTTGTGCCAGCCGGCGGCTTCGTTTTCCTCCTTTCCCTTGATTTTGCTCTCTTGGATGGGGAGGACATTTTCTTTTGTTCAAAAACAAAAATTTTAACTCAGTAGACTTCTTTTCGACCAAATCTTTGAACTACGGACAACATTATGTAGATCCCTCATCCATCCATCTAACCTTGCAAGTAAGACACCCAGACTCCTCTGCAGAACAGGAAAGCAAGACGATACAAATCCAAATAATTAATGAATAAAGGCAGTGATTGATGAATAAAGCAGACGATATTGTCCGTCAATGAATTAAGAAAGGTAACAAAGAGAAAGATGAACAGTGGGACAGAGAAAGAAACTCAAGCGGCCTCCACTAAAAATCTCTCTAAGAAAATAAATTTCACTTTCAAATTATGATTTCGTGTTTTAATGGATTTCTTTTGGTTTCTTTTACAATAACCGATGTGTATCGGTTAATATGTTCGGAAAAGATGAGAGAAAGTTCATTTTTTTATTACATTTATAATTGTCAACTCAACTGTTAGAAAAATAAAAGGAATTGTGTTCATGGGCGGTAACGTCTTTTCCCCTTCACATGATGGCAATTTCATAGCAAAATTACTTTTATGGCATATTTTGTAAGATTTTTTGAAATATGGCAATTAGGGTAATTTTCTCTTCATTATATGTCACATTTGGGACAAACTTCTCAAACACTCCAATCTCTCTCTACTCCTCTCTACCACACTCTCCTATTATCTAAAACACTCCTTTGTGTTGAGAGACAGTGAATTCCGAAATTGCCCATCTCCTCCATCATTTATGTTTTTTAAATGGAAATAAATCATAATTATTCAGCCAATGAGAGCAAATTCATTTTTTGTTTCTCTCCCTTCTTGGTCGACGTCGGGAGAAAATATTCTGGGGAATTTTTGCTTTTCAATTAGATTTTTTCCGATTCAAATCGGTAAATGTTATCAAATTTCTTCTACTGGAATCATTTTAGCCGTAATTTTAAGTTGATTGGGAGCAGTTTCTTTTCGAGGTCGAGGTCGATAAAAAATTCCGGCGAAGAAATTGGGTTTATTCGATTTAATTCGATATAAATATCAAATTCCCTCTAAAGGTGAACTCTTACAATCGGCGAATATGGCGTTTCAGAGAACTCTTACAATCGGCGATTATGGTGTTTACAGGAATTCCGACTTCGAATCCAACTTTTCTTCATCTAAAGATTTCTAATACGAATTTACGTTATGTGATTTCATGTAATTTAATTTCGTTTGTCAAACGTGAATCTCAATCGGAGAAATCGCCTCTATGTTCGATCCTCTTCAACTCCAGGTTCGAATTGGTTCATGAAATTGCTCTGCTTTATCTTCTAGGTCGTTATTGTTTTGTGATTTTCTCTCAGAAAAATATCGATTTTTGTTCTTGAATCTTCATGACTTTTGCGATTTTATGTTAAAAATGAAAACTTTCTTTTGAATTTGATAGCTTAGGTTACTTTGATGTCTTAAATTGATAAAAAGAATCGTAATCTCTGTATATTCAAAGTTTACTTGAGATTGAGAACTAAAAGAGGCTTACTGAATTTTGATAGTGGCACCTGCAATGGAAGGATTGAAGCCGGCGAGTTGTTTCCCTCACAATTTCTGAGCAATTGGTTCAAAATCTTAATTTTTAAGTTAAACAAAATCTTAAAGACTGATGCGGTTCAAAATCTTAATTTTTTAAAATTAATTCGTCGTTCTTGTAATGAACGGATGATTTGTATGGCGTTTTGGATACATAGCGACAATTGGTTTTGTTGTGCAGGCGAATTTGTATTACAATTTTGAAAATGTGATTGATTCTGATGATGAGATGGATAAGTCACCAATGGATCATCATTTACATAAAAGAAAAAGAAGCAAATGTAAAGGAAAGAATCATCAAAAGTTCCGATGAAAGTTGAGACTATTTTGTAGAATCAATATTTATTAAGTTATGGATTTGATTATTTCAGTGAACAAACATAGTAGAAATGATGATCCTGGAATCATAAGCTTAACCAGCTTCAGTCTCAATTAGACCGAAAAAAATCCATCATTAACCAAACTAAACCGGACACGAATCTACTCATCTTCTATAAACCCTTTAATATTAGTAATGGTTTTAAGACTTTGTTTGTGTTTTATTGTTGTATGTTAAGAAAATTTGATTTCTTGTTGTCTAAAGAAAATTTGATTTGCTTCAGAAAATTAGTTTGAAAAAATTTGAGACTTGAGAAAAATGGAAAAATGGAATGACTATCAAGAATCAGTTAATGAACGAATATGAGAATCAAATTTAAAAAATGTAGTTTAACTAATATTCTATCTACAATCTTACACATCTGACATAATACACCTTACACTTCTAGAGTCATTTTCATGTACAAATATGTGATATAGGCATACAATCGATTTAGAGACAAACTAGTTTATGCAAATCTTGGGAATGTATCCTTTTAGACCAAATATTATGTGTGCAACTAATTAAATATACAATTTAGTTAGTACAACTAATATATTGTAAAATGGTTAGAATGTACAACTATGAAGAAAATTGATACAACCGAAAATGACGTAAAACTGTTTGGAATTTCAGAGGTAAAACTATATGCAATGTCGGTGAGTATCTAATCAATCATGTTTAACACGTTTTTGGCACGTTTATATCATGTTTTCTATTAACACGTGTTTTTAATAAAAGAAATTATTTTCCTATTAAACTCAGTTGTACATTAATATTTATACTTTGTTGTACCTAATAAAATTGCACTTAGGTAAAAAACTTTTTCTCCACCATTATACCAAACAACCTAATTCCATCCTATTACATTTTTCCAAATATATTTGCAGGTCATCGAAATTTCTTTCTATTGTTCACATGAATTCTCACCATTACAATCTCTAAAAATTAAACTCCTAAACCCAAATTCACTATTTGCTTTCATGGTGTATACCTTGTTTATAGATAATTCATGAAAGAGACTTGCTAAATATTTACACCAAGAAGAACATAGTACAAATCTTTCTCTTCTTTTTCTTCATACTCGTCTCTTGATCTTTCTTTGTTTCTTCCTCTTTTTCTTCTCTAATCATCGCTGAAGCCGATCAACCCCCATTTCTACATCTAAGTTCATTGTATTTTTATCAAACCCCAGTCATGTTAATCTCAAGGAGTTCCTCCACATCTTCTTTAATAGATGGGGGCACAAATATTTCTCGTGGCTGAAGACTGCATAATCGAATTAAAATCAAGGTGATTTAAAATCGAATTGATAATCCATTCAGAACAAAACATATCAATCATCCCCAGATTCATTTCGAAACCACATCTCTAATTCATTTAATTTCCATTGAACATTAAAAAACCTAATTCATATCATATCCGAATATACTTTTCAAACATAATTCATCTAATCTCTGCACGAATTCATATCAAAATCCCTAATTCAACAAATGTAAACCCTTAATTCAACAAATGAACACCCTTTTCAACGAAAAACCAACCAATTTCAAAATCGAAACCATTTTTTCAAATCAAAACCCCAATCTCATAAAAGTTACCTTGATCAGATGGTGAGATTTTGACAAAGTTGGAAATAGAGACGGATTAAGACGCCGGAGACGTAAACGAGAAAGACGAAGAAGATGAAGAAGAACGATGAAATCGCCTTGGAGAATGAGAGAAGAAAAAAATTGCCTCTTGAAGAATTAGTAACAAATAGAATCACACCAACACAGTCTCGATCCTATTCTTTCTTCGCTCTCGACATCGTTCATCTCGCAACATCTTTTGATTCGTCTTCTCCAAAACAACTCAAAGTTAGAAAATTTGAATCATTTCCGATGCCACTCAGAATCCTTTGATTCTTCTTCTCTTTGCTTCACGATGTTGCGTTTTTGTTATTCAAGCTTCGCGATGTTGTTGATTTCTTTCTCAGAATCAATCCGCCATTACCTCCCGATTCCTCCTTCTTCCGGTTTGCGATGCCTTTGTCTGTCGTGGATAAGAGCCTAAGCTCTGATTCGATTACTTCCCGAGGGACAAAGCTCCAAATCTGTCGAAGAAGGTGACGGCGGAGACTGTGAACATGTTGAGCTCCACAACTGGTTTGTCGACCAAGAACCTGAGGGTGGAGTAGTGGATCGTTGGAGGGTCATGGCGATTGGCAAAAAGAAGGAGGAAGAGAAATTGAGGGTTTTAATCTGATATGCCCTCAATATCTTATTTTTATGCTGATATGGCCTAAAAATTTATTCTGATTTATTTTTAACATGAAAAGCGGTGAAATACTAACTAGCCCTTAATGAATCTGCAAAATTACAACTTTTGCCATAGATCCGAACCTGTATTCAAACCCATACCCGATAAAAAATATGGATCTTTTAATTCCCAAATTTGGTCCCGAACCAAAACCTATTTTTTTCTTCAAGTTTTTCTTCTTCTTCTTCTCTTTTGCGAAAAAAATATCGGATCCGACGATATTGTTTTCTTCCGACCAAGATAATCACTTCAGTTGGTTTTTGATTTGGACGTTTTGTGGGTTTTGGGTTGGGAGATTAACGAATCCAAATGGGTTTGCTACGGATTCCATTTGTTTCTCTTCTCCTTGTTCTTGTTCTTCGTTCTTCTTTATGTGTTTCTCTCCTTTTGATTTGTCCTAGTAATTGGAATAGGTTTCGGGTTTGGAACGAATTGGGGGATGGACGTATTCGTTTAAACCCTGAGTTTATTTTGATTTGGAACATTCAGAATCCATGAGACTTGGGTTACGAGATTTGGATATCGAATTGGTTTCGTATTTTGATGTTTGATTGAATTTGAGACCGATGAATTCGGTTTGAAAGTGGATAAATAAGGGTTTTTTAAAAAAGTTTAGTAAATGTTTTATATGTTTTGTTCGGCATTTTTCAGAAAGGAATTCGCCCATTTGTTTCCAATTTGTGTGTGTTCGTATGTGGGTTCCATATCTTGTGATTGATCAGTTTTGGATTAAATTGTTTTTATATATTAGTCACTTGTTGTTATATATTCGTTTGATGACTGAAATTTGTGATTTATGATATGATCTGGTAGGTGAAAGGCAAAAATTGTAGAGGAAAATTTAGTCACTTGTTATTTATTAATTTGATGAATGAATTTTGTGGATTGTGATGTCATTTGGTAGGTGAAAGGGAGAAAAGTGATAGTTGAGGGAAAAGAGAAGCATATTGTGTTGAAAGCTTCGTTTTTGTGGGTAACTGAAACGAGAGCTCCATTCAACAAAACAAGAAAGGTTGTGTTGATGCTCTTTCATCTGGAGTTAAGATTGATGAGATTAAGATCTCAAATGATGAAGTTGATTGCAAAAAGTTGCAAAACAAGAAGATGGAGAAGGAGGTTTTGGGTTTGGGTTTGGAAAAGTCTGAAGAAGAAACCGCACTGTCTCCAAACCGTTCTGAGTCTGAAATATCTCATGTGAAGTCTCAAGCCATTGCAGAAACTGGTGGCCTGCTTCCAAACCGTTCTGATTGCAAAAAGTTGCAGATCAAGAAGATGGAGAAGAATGTTTTGGGTGTGGAAAGGTCTGATTCTGATACTTCTTCTGGAGAGGAGACATATGGAGAAGATGTAGGTGATAAATTGTTTTTCGGTTTTTTGTCTGGTACTTGAATGTTTTAGGTAACTTATGTGTGTTTTGGGTACTTATGTTTTACCTTGGATTATTAAAGATCGTATTTTCTGTTTAATTCGGTTTGGTACTACTAGTCCCCTTTGATACTACTGTGTTTAAAACTTCAACACACATGTAAAAAAATAAGAAAAAAAAAATAGATAAGATGAATAGACTTTAACACAGGTGCAACACGTGCAACACATGGACCATCAATGGATATTTGATATTAAAACATTACGAACAGTTATACTTAGTTTTCTAGTAGTACTTATGTTCACACAGTTATACGTTGACAATTTTCAGGTATAATCAGTAGTACTTATGTTAAATTATATTGTATCTAGTAGTATTGATCAAATTAAGCCATTTAAATACGTTTACTATAGTTTCATATATTAAAATGTTGGAAAACATAATGTTTGTTTGTTTCACATAACAATGAGTGCTTCTACTCATACATTAACATATGTATAAGGTGTAGTTTTGGTAAAATAATATGTGTTTCTTAATTATATAATTTATAATCATAAGTACCAACATATAAAGTAGACACACATTAAATAGTAACTAAAAGTTACGTAAATTAACTCCTAAGTAAACAAAACGTAGACATAAAGAACACACAAAACAAACAACATAGTCATACTTAGTTATACGTAGTTATACATGGCAGAGAGAACATACAAAAGAAGTCTTAACAGAATTACGAAAATAGAAGCATACAAGCATACAGTCATACATAGTTGTACCAAGTTATACCTGGCAGAAAGAAACACCATTTTCATATGTACCTAAGTATCAGGTAGACACACATTAATTAATAATTAAAAGGTACATAAATTTACTCATAAGTAAAGAATACACAAAGCAAACAACAAAGTCATACTTAGTTGTACCAGTTATACTTGGCAGAGAGACAAAAAGCCATACTAAAAGTCTCAAAGTCATACCAGTTATACCTAGGTATACCAGACAGAGACAACAAACAAAATTAATCAAATACTTATATCGGGTATACTTTGTTGTACATTTTCGATGAGATCGACATTTCCAATATGATCCACATTTTCGATGAGCCCCACATTAAAAAGATTTCATGACCTTCTCCATTCACTTGCATTAGGTAATTCGATCTCCTCTTGAGTTCCATCTTGTGCAATCACATTCCCGTGAATAATAACCTCGATTATCAAAACATATGATTGTGCAATTCATTGTTCCTTGCAAAAGAATAAGAAAATGATCAATATCATTTAGTCATTTACCCTCAGTATTACCAGTTGTACCAGTTATACCTCTGCAGTTTTGTTTTCATTCGATTTCGTTTGATTCAGAACGATTTAGCTGTTATTTATCACCAAATCTAGCATATTACCCTAAAACACTTACAGAATAAATCCAATATCCAAATTCCTAAAAACCCATACATGAAGAAGAAGAGAATCCGTTGGCTCTGTTTTTTTTTTACCTAATGAAGACAACAAGAGGAAGAAGAAAAAGAGGATGCAGATGATAACTCGAAGAGAGGAAAAAGATTCAAACTAGAGGACGTAGAGAGGAAGAAGATAACGTCTTCTCTGTCTTGTTTCTCCCATTTCCCAGAAGAGAAGAATCAGAAAAACAAGGAAACAGAAGAAGAAGAAGGTCGGCTACGTGGAGGCTCCTAGTAGGGTAATACAATTTTTGTTTTATTGGTTGTTGGAGGTATTTATTAGCATATATTATTTAGTGGTTGGATTTAATTAATTAGAATAATAAAATAATAAACTAAAGAGGGTAAAGTTGAGAATTAAATTTGGTTGGGTCAGTTAGAATTGGAGAGGTTAGTTAGAACTTTTTTACAAAATTTAGGCCATAAGAGGTTAAGAACCGAGAAATTGAAGAGTTTTCCTTTTTTTTTTTTTTTTTATTCAACCTAAATTAATCAAGTTGGATCCGAGTGGATCAGATGGATATTATGTGGTTGGGTTTGTAATTTTAATAGATTCGCTTGGTTTTACAGTAATTTTGTTCTTTTTGTATTTAAAAGTAATTCAAAAAGAAATTCCATTTAACAGGAGAGTCTTTCGGAACTTGACTCGGTCAACAGTAGTGTTTCAGACTTTTATCCTTCACATAATGGCAATTTCATAGCAAAATTACTTTTATGGCATATTTTGTAAGATTTTTTGAAATATGGCAATTAGGGTAATTGTCTCTTCATTATATGTCACATTTGGCATGTCACTTTACAGTTATGTCGTCGTTTGAAAATTCTTTGCAAGAATGCCATTTTTTTTTGAATTTAACTTTTATATTTTTTGGGTTCGGGTTACCTATTATATATATAGGGTATAGTTTTTGGAGGTAGAGTTTAGGGTTTGAGTTTTGAGAGAGAAAAAAATTAATGATATTATTTTTTTCTTTAAAAGTGGCATGTTTGCAATAAATTTTCAAGAGAGTCATATTTAAAAAAAATATTTTCAAAGGTGGCATGTTTGTAATTCTCCTTTGAAAAATTATTTTTTAACTTTAATTGGACAATCATATTTTTTTTTTAAATCCTTTTAACATTTTGTGTGTCGACTTCGTATTAATCAATATTCTTGTACTCTCCCAATTTTGCTAATACTGTTGTTTCAAAATAATGTTGTCTAATCTTTTTAAGCTAATTATTTTGTTTAAATCTAGTCTAAATTAATCAAATGTAAAACATAATAGAAATTTCAAAGGTTAACCTATTTTGTAAGAGTGGAACCGAGTATCTACTCATTTCATGTTAAATTGTCAAAACGATATGTTATTTGAAATGAAAGAGTACTATATTTGTTTATATAATTTTTTCAAGTATAATTTATCAGACTAGTGGGTGAAAGAAAAATATTGATCATAAGGAGTCTTTACGTTTCTTTAATGTCCATAAAAACATGTGTATGTTTACACTCCTACACACGATGTCATACACACACATGTAGAGAGAGAGAGAGGGATATTGCAGATTCTCATGGTGGATGTGGAAGCAAGATTATAAAAGGAAACGTAAATATGGAATGCAATGTCGTAAATTTCAGATGGATATGTTTGGCTACAAAAACATACTATTTGCTTACTCATTCCTCTCTTTTTCATCAATCAATCTGCTCATTTAAACACTAACAACCCTTTTCATATTGTTTTCTCATAATTTTATGTGATTTACGACCGATCTAGTCTCACAATAATACGTTGAAAGAGAGGGGATGGGAAGTTTGGTAATTATGGAGTGTTCAGTGGTCAGACCTTTAATTTTACTATAACATTCGATAATGTTAAATGTTATGTGGTGGAAGTAACTAGTAAGTAGTTTCGTGGAGTTGGTAAAGCTACATTCCTTATGCAATTGGGAATGCGTGACAAAAAGATCGATTTGGTCCATTCAAATAGTGCTGCGGTCCAATCGGCCGACTCGTTCCGACTTTTACTCCCTGCCTTATCCCACCTTATCTTATTATCCAAATTGTAATTCATTTTCATATGATACCTTTTTATTTAATAGATTTACAAGCCTAAAGATCTAACATTTATCATAGTCCGATTTCTCATGGGTGGAATCTGATGAAATCAAAATATTTGGATGTGTTTTGGACCTTGCATTGATGTCAATAGGCAAGGTGGGTACGGGGGTGTGGCATGTGCCTCCGTCTACTTTTTTTTTTTTTTTTTCCAATACGTAATTAAGAGAAATTCACTTATTTGCCTCTAGTCTATATATCACTTATTTGTTCGGGATGCGCATTTACATACATTAACGTTAGTAATTTAGCAGGGATATGTGGATATAGTGGATCAAATAAACAAGAGATTTATAAATAAACCACAGATTGAGATCTGATTATATGTGTGTTTAGGGGGAAGAGAACCAAACCAAGCGAGCCTAGTATTATCACAAGACCTCAAGGTCCACAACACTAAACATTTTATAACTATCTCAAAACTTTACATTAAAATAAAAACATTTTATTTTAACTGAAAAACTAGCTTGTAAAAATTGATAAAATGTGAAGGTTTCATATACTTCAATTCCAGATATTACCTTATCCGTGATTTCATAGTATTCATTTGGAGATGTTTAATTCAAATAATCTGACCATAAATGTATAGTCCAACACAAACAAAAAGCTGATGTCAAAACTGAAAAACAGAATTCAAATAGTTACATTTTTTTCTTTTTTTTAAGTTTAAATCTTTTGACCATAACATTATAAAAAGAAATACTCGCATAAACGTGTAATATTATTTCTTTGACTAGGCATTACTGTTAGCACTGCATTTCATGGTCCCGACCAAAAAAAAAGCATTGCATTACATGGTTTCAAATTTCTTATGGACAAAATATGAGTCACAAAGACCATAACTAAATTTAGAGACACGAAATTGAAAGTCTTGATGTCCGACTCTATTGGATCTTTGATCCAGTCTTGTCTCTTCACAACCTCTCTTTCTCTTATTTTTCTTCTATTTTTACTTCCTTCAACTCCCATTTTACTCCTCCATTTTTCTTCTTTCTCTTTTCAATCTTTTTTTGTTTTTTTCTCCACACAATATCACTGCAAGACCGTAAAGATGGCATTTGGGAAAGGACGTGGCAACAAGCGGGCTTCTACGTCGTCCTATGCGTCGACGATTACAATGGTCATCTTTGTGGCTCTATGTGTCATCGGTGTGTGGATGCTTTCTTCCAACTCCGTTATTCCACCACAGATCACACAAGCCTCCACTCGAACGGCCGTTGTAGAGACAGAGAGAAATGATGTTTCCGCCTCTTCAAACGCTAATGATGAGCCCGAACCCACAAAGTCAGAGCCTGAAGAGCAGCCCGCGTTTGAAGACAATCCGGGAAAGCTTCCCGACGATGCCATCAAGTCTGAAGACGAGCAACAAAAGTCAGCCAAAGAAAAGAGCTCGAAGACAGGAGAAGAGAGACAGAGTCAAAGAGAGATTCCGAAACAAGAGAGCCAACAAAACGACGAAAAGATTCCAGAGGCGAAAGAGAAAGAGAACAAGAAAGTGCAAGAGAATGATGAGGGTCAGCTAAAACAAGTGGTCAAGGAGTTTGAGAAAGAACAGAAGGAACAGCGAGACGAGGACGCCGGGACTCAAGCAGGTAACAACAAAGGAGCACAAGAACAAGAACAAGAGCAAGGACAAGGACAAAGACAAGGGAAAGAATCGCAGGACATGGAACAAGATGGAAAGAAACAAGTGCAAGATGTGGAACAAGGAACAAAACAAGAGGCGAATGCGGACGTGACATTCACTGATGCGACCAAAGAAGAGCAGCCGATGGAGGTGACACAGAGCGAAACATCAGAGAATTCAAAGAACGAAGAAAACAAACAGCAACAAGGGGAACAAAATTCAGGGAATAATGAAGACAATGGACAACAAAACGAGGAGAAGGTCACGGCTAATGAAGAAACCGAGAAGGAACAGAAGAGCATGAAGGACGAGAACAACCAACAAGAAGAACATAACACAACAGAGGATGAAACCGTAAACAAAGAAGAACAAAACACATCAACCGACGAAAATATAACGCAACAAGAAGAGCCGAAAGACGAGAAAAAGCAAGAGGGATCAGAAGCGAGTGGGTTTGGATCAGGAATACCGAAAGAATCTGCAGAATCTCAGAAGTCATGGAAGAGTCAGGCGACAGAATCTAAAGACGAGAAACAAAGACAGACATCGGAATCAAATACCGTAGAGAGTATAATGCATGGAAACCCATGGGTGTTGTGCAACGTAACTGCGGGTACTGATTATATACCATGCTTAGACAATGAAGAAGCTATAATGAAACTGAGAAGTAGAAGACATTTTGAGCACAGAGAGAGACATTGCCCAGAAGACCCACCAACGTGTCTTGTTTCTCTTCCAGAAGGGTATAAGGAGTCCATCAAGTGGCCAGAAAGCAGGGATAAGGTACAACATTCGACCGAAATTATTTTTTCGTTCTAGTAAAATTATCCGAAAATGGATAAAATGTTGACTCACGTTAAATCTAGTAGATATGGTACCACAACGTTCCACACACAAAGCTAGCAGAGGTGAAAGGACATCAGAATTGGCTGAAGGTCACTGGCGAGTTCTTGACGTTTCCCGGTGGTGGAACACAATTCATCCATGGAGCTCTCCATTATATCGATTTTCTTCAACAGGTGACCTAATTTCTTGATGATTTTAAAACTGCACCAAAGAAAGATAAGAAAGTTTCTGTAAATGTAATGCTTTCTTTTTCTTCCTATGGCAGTCTTTGAAAAACATTGCATGGGGTAAACGAACTCGAGTTATACTTGATGTTGGATGTGGAGTTGCGAGTTTCGGTGGTTTCCTATTTGAAAGAGATGTGATAGCCATGTCTCTTGCACCAAAAGATGAACATGAGGCTCAGGTCCAGTTTGCACTTGAAAGGAAGATTCCAGCCATCTCTGCAGTGATGGGCTCTAAACGACTACCATTCCCGAGCAGAGTGTTTGACCTTATCCATTGCGCACGTTGCAGAGTCCCTTGGCACAATGAGGGAGGTATGCTTCTTCTAGAACTTAATCGAATGCTTCGACCAGGAGGTTATTTCGTCTGGTCAGCAACACCGGTCTACCAGAAGCTCGAAGAAGATGTTGAAATATGGAAAGGTACAATGCTTGAGCTTAACCAGCATTACTCCTTTTTTGTTTGTGTTTCACTGAACCTGACATGTCATGAGTTATGCAGCTATGTCCTCATTGACAAAATCCTTGTGCTGGGAACTTGTGACAATCAACAAGGATAAACTCAATGGTGTTGGTGCTGCCATTTACCAAAAACCTGCCACAAATGAATGCTACGAGAAACGAAAGCTAAAGAAGCCTCCGATGTGTAAAAATGACGACGATTCAAATGCAGCCTGGTATGATTGTTTCTACAATTTGAAAGACCTTTCAGCCTTTAATAGAAGAAAGAAAGTTAATACTTGAATGCGAATTTCAGGTATGTACCGCTACAGGCATGTATGCATAAAGTACCAACGAATGTACTGGAGAGAGGAAGCAAGTGGCCTGTGAACTGGCCTCGTCGGCTTCAAACACCTCCTTACTGGCTAAACAGCTCTCAAATGGGGATCTATGGGAAACCAGCTCCTCGAGATTTCACTACAGATTATGAACATTGGAAGCATGTTGTTAGCAAAGTATACATGAACGAAATAGGAATCAGTTGGACTAATGTGAGGAATGTAATGGATATGAGAGCTGTCTACGGAGGGTAAGCATTAAAGAAACCGAAAAAGGATAAAAAAAATTTCAATTCAATCATCAAAGTCTAAAACTTTTAAACCAACTATGTCAAATATACAGGTTTGCAGCAGCATTAAAGGACTTGCAGGTTTGGGTCATGAATGTAGTGAACATAAACTCACCAGATACACTACCGATAATCTACGAGAGAGGCTTGTTCGGAATATATCATGACTGGTGTGAATCTTTTAGCACATACCCTCGAAGCTATGATCTTTTACACGCAGATCATCTTTTCTCCAAGTTGAAAGCAAGGTAAAAAAAGCTCTAACCTTTTCAAATAGGCAATCTCAAAACAAAGTCTAAAATATTCGATCTTTTTCCCCTTTGGAAGGTGCAATCTTGTTCCAGTAATGGCAGAAGTAGATAGAATAGTAAGACCAGGAGGTAAACTCATAGTTCGTGATGAATCTAATGTGATAAGAGAAGTTGAGAATATGTTGAAGTCATTGCATTGGGATGTTCATCTAATTTTCTCTAAACACCAAGAAGGAATATTAAGTGCTCAAAAAGGATTCTGGAGACCAGATACAACTTCTTCCTGAAAAAGACACACAAGTATTCTGAAATCTGCATTTGAAGATAGCAAAAGCACTAGTATGATACATTTTTATCACCCATTTATATATATATTTATAAGGTCCAAAAACTTCTTGGATAAAGAAATGTCAGTATAAGCAAATGCAAATAGTGTTTAGTCTTCTTAAAGTATACACTAATTAGAACATTTTCGTGTTCTAGTTCATATATATTTTTAAGATGTTTATGATTTTCTCATGTAAGGTTATCAACTTATGACTATGAATCATTCACTGGGAAAAAGTAAGGCATAAACAATAAATGGAATTTGTTCCAACAAGTCATAAAAAGAAAAACAGAGCGGTAATGGAGGCAACCAATTCTTTCGAATCTTTGCCCAAATGATATAATTCAAATTCAATCTTTAACACAAATTCAAATTCAATCTTTAACACAAAAGTTTTAGGTTTGGATTAACTATTTTACATTTAGGGTATAATTTTAGGAATATGGTTTGGGTTTTGGGTTTTGATTAACTATTTTATTGGATCAACCAAACGAAACAAACCCAGATTTTTAGATGAAATCAACCCAAATCGAATAAAAATCGAGAGAGAGAGAGAGAGGGAGAGAGAGAGAGAGGGGGAGAGAGAGAGAGAGTTTTAATGTTTTTGTCTTTGTTTTGTAAACTTTTCAACGTGGTTGTCATATTGGCAAACTTAAAAAAAACTTTTTAACCGTAGCATTGATAAAATTCTCCCAAAAATATACTTACAACACAATTCCTTAAGTATTTGTATATGGGAAATGTATATGTACATGTAAAAAGTCCCACATTCCTTAGATGGAACTTTTTCATGTGATATATATTAGAGTGAACATATAATAATGTTTAATAACATTAATATGTACATGGAGAGAAACAAAGAGACCACACGCGCGCACCTCCACCACCACCACCACCCGTGAACAACGAGATGAAGGAAGCACTTCCGGTACTTCAGCAAATGAAGTTAAACAAGTTGATGAAGATGAACCTAGACGAAGCAAAATAGCTCGTAAGGAAAAGACTTTCGGCAAAGATTTCTTAATGGCTTTTCTTACAGAAGGTGAGCCAAAAACATTTTAGGAAGCTATGTCTACACCGGACGCTCCTTACTGGAAGGAAGCCATCAACAGTGAAATGGATTCTATCTTGCAAGATAATACTTACGAGATAACCGAGTTACCATAAGGGTTTAAATCACTCGGCTGTAGATGGATTTTCAAAATAAAACTGAAAACCGATGGCGCAATAGATAAATACAATGCTAGACTTGTGGTGCAAGGATTCCGGCAAAAAGAGTGTTCAGATTTCTTTGATACTTATTCTCCGGTGACGAGAATAACTTCAATCAAAATGATTATAAGCATTGCAGCCGTACGAGACCTCAAAATTCATCAAATGGATGTTAAAACAACCTTTCTAAATGGAGAATTATAAGAGGAAATATATATGAAACAACCCAAAGGGTTTGTTATCCCAGGACAAAAACACAAAGTCTGTAGACTTGTGAAGTCATTATATGGACTTAAACAGAACTCCCGAAGGAAAATTTGACATGAAAGACATGGGATTAGCGGATGTAATTCTAATGATTAAAATTATCAGAACTCCCGAAGGAATCACTCTATCTCAAGATCATTATGCTGAAAAGATACTCAATAGATTCAAGAATTATTCGAGTGGAACTGTAAAAACTATAGTGGACCCTCAACTCCACCTCACCAAAAATTCGGGTGATGCAGTATCACAAGTGGAGTATGCAAGAATAATCGGGAGTCTGATGTACTTGACAAATTGTACTAGATCAGACTTGGCGCACTCAGTAAACGTACTTAGTCGCTACACCAGTAATCCGGGACATATGCATTGGAAAGCTATAACTAGAGTATTAAACTACCTATGTTATAATAAAAAGCTAACTGGATCGCAGACTCCAAAAAGTCAAAATCCACTAGCTGATACATCTTTACACTTGGCAGTGCAACAGTGTCCTGGAAATCTTCCAAACAAACTCTGTTGGCCAGATCGACCATGGAATATGAATTTATAGCTTTAAACAAAGCTGCAGAGGAAGCATAGTGGCTTCGTAACTTCTTGGAAGATATCCCGATGTGGAAGAAACCTATGCCTGCAATACGTGTACACTGTGATAGCTAATCAGCTATAGCTCGGGTATAGAATAATCTATATAATGGTAAATCTCGTCATATCAAAAGACGACATAAAACCATTCGACAACTTATCTCAAACGGTGTAATCACGTTAGATTACATTAAGTCATCAAAAAACCTAGTGGATCCGTTTACTAAAGGTTTGACAAGAGATCAAATTACAAAATTGTAACACCCGCATTTTTTTTTTTAAATAATTAACAATTACTAATTAACCAGGTGAACCAAGCGGAAATAACCAACAATTAACCAATTCAATTCCAATAAATAATAACCAATAATCCAGCAAATATTAAACTCAGGAAATAACAAGTCTAACAAATTCCAAAGAACATCTAGCAACCTAACAGGCTACTAAACAAATCCATAACATAAAACTCAATACTATCATCCCTCGTCCTCGCCTCGATTCCACGATCACATCTTTCCTTTACCTGCAACTCAAAAGAAACCAGGAGTTGCGTGAGTATTACCATAAATACTCAGTGGAGCGGTCATCCCGCACGGATTATCATAAATAACAATTTACAGGTAAAACACATTTATCACAATTTACCAGTTAATTAAGTTTTAGGATTTCAACAATTTTTCTTAATTACAACCATGTGTCGATCGACACACCACGGCGGTGTCGATCGACACTCGATACTCTGGTACAGAAAACAGTACCGAATGT
The DNA here is from genome assembly GCA_963576765.1 of Draba incana. NCBI lineage: Eukaryota > Viridiplantae > Streptophyta > Magnoliopsida > Brassicales > Brassicaceae > Draba > Draba incana. Next base: position 17,944,864 of record OY755217.1, read on the forward strand.
CGATCGACACAACCACTAGATGTCGCTCGACACTCGCTAATACGAGCATCACTTTCATTTCGTCGTGTCGATCGACACAACCTCTAGGTGTCGATCGACACGCTGTTACAGAATCCAGAGCCGAGACTCTCCTCTCACGTCTCGACTCGGGATCAACATTTTTCACAATTCCGATTAATCACAATGAAAAACGACAGCCAAACATCAACAGAACAACAACAATCAATCATATATCACAACTATCAATCAAATCATTCACACAAAGTCTCTAAAAATGCTATCTACGAGGATCCTAGTGATCACGCACTCACCTCGCTAAACGGGGATGAATGAACGGGAAAACTGCGACGAATCAACTGAACGCAGCCACGAAACCACCGATCTCTCGTTGGAAACCGACGAGAAACACTCACGAACGATTCCACACATGAACGAAAGACGAAACTTCGAGAATTCGGAACAAACTCGCGAACGAACGATTTCCCCTTCGGTTTCTCCTTTTTCTCTCTAAAACTTCTGACTTTTCTCTGATATCCCTAACGGCTCGCGCTCCCAGACTCTTAAAAGGACCGAACATAGGGTTTTTCGAGAATTAATCGCGTGAAAAACGCGGTTTTCGCTAACTCAGACCGAAATTAAAAACTTTGTGTTGATCGACACCGACACCACCCACCGGTGTCGATCGACACAACCCAAAAACAGCCAAAATTGGGTTTCGGTCGTTACAATTCTCCCCCACCAACACTGGATTCGCCCTCGAATCCTGACAAAAACCGCCAATTACTGGCCTCAACTCCAAAACCCGACCATAAACCGGTCAAACAAACCGAGATCCTAAAACTCGATCTCCGAGGCTCTAGTTCTGTCTCATGTTTATACGCCCGTTTTCTGACATCTATTACTCTTAACTCATTCGACACCCCTCCTACTCGCGGGATGCATCCTTTGAGCTATCGGTGCCTCGTGTCCCTTCCACTCTCAGGACGCATCCTTTGAGCTCCGGGTACACAGGGGAACTAATCATCCCTCGATACTCGCAATGGAAACTAATCATTCAAAGAGTATACAGGAGAACTAATTATCTCCTATGAGGAAATAATCATCCTCGCTGAAGAATTAATCATCTCCAGATAAAAATGAATGAGTTATTCGGGACCGTAGCCCCTAGAGTAATAAATTCAAAAACGTTTATAAACATCTATCGACCAAAACTACCTCGCGTGGCCAACTCGATACTCCCTAAACCCGGGATATCACCACGTAACACATATAAGAAAAACTCATCCTATAGCACACAAAAATAAATTAGGAACAACTCCATCTTATTAATCTCAAAACGTAAAGTTGTTACAACATAAACGGAAATACACGATACAAAAGCATCAACATGCTAAACGAAACTAGAACCGCAAAGAGAAATAAAGCTCACGCCGCGACCTGCTTGTCGAATCACTTCCTGAACTTTAACTTCATCTTCGCCTCCGGCTCCCAAGTCTCCTCTTGGCAACCGCCACAATCCCAAAAAATCCTCAATAATGGAATCTTCTTCCGACGCAGCTCCTTGACTCCTCTCTCCAGAATCCTCACAGGAACCGCCGGAACTGTCAAATCTGGCTGAAGATCCGCAGGGATCTTAGGCACTAACTCCTCCGACTCATGCAGGCACTTCCGCAACATCGAAACATGGAAAACCTTATGAAATGCCTTCATGATCGGAGGTAACTCAAGCCGATACGCAACTGGTCCAACACGCTCCACCACAGGAAACAGACCCATAAACCGCAGACTCAACTTGTTCTCCCTGATCGACCTGTTAGGACCTCTCAACATAGCCATCTTGAGATATACGCGATCACCAACCGCAAACTCAAGCTCTCGCCTCCGCTTATCAGCGTAGCTCCTCTGACGATCCTGAGCTTCCTTCATGTTCAATCTCACGACTCGGATCTTCTTCGTCGTTTCCTGAAAATTAGTAGCTCCAAGCATACTGCGCTCCCCCACTTGGGCCCAACATAACGGCGTCCTACTTGGCCTCCCATACAAAGCCTCAAAAGGAGCCATACCGATACTCGCCTGAAAACTGTTATTGTAAGCGAACTCGACCAAACTCAAATGATCCGCCCAATAACCACCCCAATTCAGCACACACATCCTCAGCAAATCCTCCATAGTCTGGATAGTCCTCTCTGACTGCCCATCAGTCTGCGGATGATAAGCTGTACTCATATGCACCTTAATGCCCATCTATGCCTGAAACGCTCTCCAGAACTTTGAGGTAAACTTGGAATCCCGGTCGGAAACAATACTAGCTGGCACTCCATGCAACCTCACTATCTCCTTCACAAACCTCTTAGCCAACTTAGCCGCTCCATCGGTCTTCTTAATGGCCAAGAAGTGCGCTGACATAGTCAATCGATCCACGACGACCCAGATAGCATCATATGTCCGCGAAGTAGGCAAACCAACCACGAAATCCATCGTAATCATATCCCACTTCCACTCAGGAATGGGCAGACTCTGCAGAAGACCACTCGGAACTCCATGCTCGGCCTTAACCAATGAGCAAGTATTGCACTTAGAAACATAAGCTGCCATATCTCTCTTCATCTCGACCCAGTGATAATACCGTTTGAGGTCTCGGTACATCTTAGTCTCACCCGGATGAATCGAGAACTTGCTCGAATGAGCCTCACTCAGAATCTCCTGCCTCAATGCCTCATCTCGAGGAACACAAACTCGACCGCGAATCAGAATCGTCCCATTCGGAGAGACCAAAAACTCAGAACCTGCCGCTCGCAACAACCCAATCAAACTCTGATTGCTCTGCTGAGCCACTCTGATCCTGCTGAGAAAATCCGCCTGATCAACTGCCTCTAAGCCCAAAGGCTCCTGCAAAATAGCACAGAGGCGCAACGTGCTAATCTCGCCTACTAAATCCTCGATATCTTGATCACGGGCTGAATCGGACCTCCGTCGACTCAAGGCATCCGCTACCTGATTAGCCTTGCCCGGATGATACGTGATCTCCAGATCGTAATCCGCCAACAACTCTACCCAGCGTCTTTGTCTCATATTCAGCAATGGCTGAGTGAGATGTGCTGCAGATTCTTATGATCCGTAAAAATCTGCACTCTGCCTCCATACAGGTAAGATCTCTAGATCTTCAGAGCGAACACCACGGCTCCCAACTCTAGATCATGCGTAGGCCGATTACGCTCACTACCCTGCAACTGCCTCGAAGCATAAGCAAAAACTCGACCCTCCTGCATCAGAACGCATCCCAGACCAACTCCTGAAGCATCAGTATACACAGTGTAAGGCTTCCCCGGCTCGGGTAATGCCAACACCGGCGTACTATTCAACATCTCCTTGAGCCTCGCAAAGCTCTCCTCGCACTCCGGCGACCAAACAAGCGGAACATCCTTACCGGTCAACTTTGTCATTGGCTGTGCCATACTCGCAAAGCCCTTGACAAATCTCCGATAATAACCTGCTAAACCCAAAAAACTCCTGATCTCGGTAGCACTACTCGGTCTCGGCCAATCTCGAATCGCCTCAATCTTGGCCGGATCCACAGAAACTCCCTCTGCAGACACAATATGACTCAGGATTCCCATCTGTCTCTGCCAGAAACTGCACTTGCTCAACTTTGCGTAAAGCTTCTGCTCCCGAAGCTTCTCCAAAACTAACCGCAAATGAGTCTCGTGCTCCTCGGGACTCCTCGAGTAAACCAAGATATCATCAATGAAAATGATCACGAACACTTCCAGATACTCCTTGAACACATCGTTCATCAATCTCATGAATGCCGCTGGCGCATTCGTCAACCCAAAAGGCATAACTACGAACTCAACATGCCCATATCTCGTCCTGAAAGCCGTGTTACGAACATCTGCCTCGGCAATCGGAATCTGATAATACCCTGAAGCCAAATCTATCTTGGAGAACCAGGTCGCACCCCTCAACTGATCCAACAACTCATCAATCCTCGGAAGAGGGTACCTGTTCTTCACGGTAACTCGGTTAAGTCCCCGGTAATCAATGCATAACCGGAAACTACCATCTTTCTTCTTCACGAACAACACTGGCGCTCCCCACGGCGAAACACTCGGACGAATAAAACTCTTCTCCAGAAGGTCCTCCAACTGCTTCTTCAACTCTGCTAACTCTGCCGAAGCCATCCTGTAAGGAGCCTTAGATGTCAGAGCTGTCCCGGGTTCTAACTCAATCGTGAAAGGATCGGACCGAGACGGTGGCAATCCCTTCAACGACCGAAAAACATCCTCGAAGTCCTGAACAACTCAAATATCCTCCAAAGCAACCTTACTACTGCCCTCTGACATCACAATCGTCGCCAAAAACGCTTCGCAACCTCACTCTAACATCTGCTCTGCCTGAATAGCCAAAATCACAAGGCTACTAGAAGTCGGTCCCGCGCACTCGAAGACCACCCTGCCACGAAAACAATCCAAGTGAACCCGGTAGAATGACAACCAATCCATGCCGAGAATCACATCATACAGCGCTACTGGACTAATCATTAAGTCCGCTGGCATCGAATGCCCTGCGATCTGAACATCCACTGCCCTAGCACGGCCCGAAGTAGCCAGGAACCCTCCTCCAGCCACCTTAACCATGCATGCGCGCTCGCCAGCGCTGCTCCAAATGCATCTGCTCTCAGCATACTCAGGAGTAATATAGGAGTGCGATGCTCCCGAATCAAACAACACGTGGGACTCAAAACCGCCCACTAACAAGGTCCCTACACAATTTCATATGCGTTGAGAACCCTGAAGACTCGACCACAAGTAAAATAAAAGAACACTTGCACAACAACAACCCAAAAAATTCTACCACTAGGAATTTTAAGAAGTTAGAGTCTAGAATTTTGCCTGTGATCTGCCCGGCGTTACTGTTCTGACCGAACTCTGCTGGCGAAAACACTCTCGGTGCCGGCCCGATCTGCTCAATCGGCTGCTGCACTGCCTCTATCTAACCTCTCGGCTGCACCTCAACTGGCTGAATCGCAGCTACAGCCGCCGGCTACAATCTGGGACACATAGTCCTGATATGCCTTTGCTCTCTGCAGTGGAAACACACTCTCAATTCCCGCTGCTGCGCCTGCGGCTGCTGCTGTAACAACTGCTGGTCGCCCTTACGGGGGCAACTCGACAAACGATGCTCCAGACTCCCGCATCCATAGCATGCTCCGCCCCTCTGACTGGACATGGAAGCACCATCCCATTTCCGTTTCTGGCCCTGCGCAGGCTTGCCACCTTTGCCGGAGCCAAAACCGGAACAACTCTGCTGCTGTTGCTGTTGCTGTCTCCTCGGCTGGACAGCAGGAACAACCGACACGGGTACAGCCGCTGGAACGGCTACAGCTAACTGACCTCTCAGATCCTCCTTGATGCCTGCAGCCATCTCAACCAGCTTCGCCCTCGAGGCGTACTCCGAAATCCTGCAGCGAATCCTCAAATCAGCGCGAACTCCCCTCAAGCACCTCTGAACCTGCGTCCGCTCGTCCTCCATGCCACGATCCGCACAGACAAGCAACCTGCTGAACTCGGCATCATACTCACGCACAGTACGATCACTCTGAACCAGCTCCACGAATCTCGTCCCAAGACGATCTAAAGCCTCCTAAGGAAAGTACTTGGCGTTAAACTCAGCCACGAACTCTCCCCAGGTCCAAACAGCACTGGGCCTCCTAGCCTCAATCGCTCTCCACCATAAATGAGCATCTCCGGACAGATAATGGATAGCAATCTCAACACGATAATCCTCCGTGCATCGAACCGAATGGAAGTTGCGCTCCATGCGCATACGCCATTCATCTGCCTTCTCTGGCCCAACACTGCCTGCGAAGAAAGCAGTACTCATCTGCCGCATCTGACCCATCATCTCAAGATAAGTCGGACGCGCCATAGCCATCGCAGCCCTCGGCTGCACCTCTGCCACTGGAGCCTGAACTGGAACTGCCGCCGGAAAACGCCCCAATAACTCTGTCAGAATCCCCTCCATGCGATCCATACGGTCCTGAGCTGGAACGGCACCCACACCCGGGCCCGCTCCTCTACCAGCCATCACGGCGCCCGTCCCGGCACCCACAGCACCCACACTGGCACTAACACTGGTCTCGCTCACAGAACCCAAAAGATGCGTAGGAGTCTCTGACGTCTGCGTCACACTCGCAGCCACGCTGCTGGACGACTCAACCAATGGTCCGCGACCACGACCTCGGCCTCCACGGCCACCAACTCTGCCACCTTGGGCACCAGCTCTGCCACGACCTCTAGCTCCAGGAACCATACTGCACTGCATTTCCCAAAAACACAGGCTAAGCTACTAGAAGTCACAAAGAACAAAAACATAACATACCGTGGAATCACACTGAAGGCTCTGGGGGATGATCTAAGACTCTATGCTACACAATAACTCACATAGTCTCAGATCACACAATCTATGTCCTAAAACCGTATAGGCTCTGATACCAAAATGTAACACCCACATTTTTTTTTTTAAATAATTAACAATTACTAATTAACCAGGTGAACCAAGCGGAAATAACCAACAATTAACCAATTCAATTCCAATAAATAATAACCAATAATCCAACAAATATTAAACTCAGGAAATAACAAGTCTAACAAATTCCAAAGAACATCTAGCAACCTAACAGGCTACTAAACAAATCCATAACATAAAACTCAATACTATCATCCCCCGTCCTCGCCTCGATTCCACGATCACATCTTTACTTTACCTGCAACTCAAAAGAAACCGGGAGTTGCATGAGTATTATCATAAATACTCAGTGGAGCGGTCATCCCGCACGGATTATCATAAATAACAATTTACAGGTAAAACACATTTATCATAATTTACCAGTTAATTAAGTTTTAGGATTTCAACAAATTTTCTTAATTACAACCATGTGTCGATCGACACACCACGGCGGTGTCGATCGACACTCGATACTCTGGTACAGAAAACTGCACCGAATGTCGATCGACACAACCACTAGGTGTCGCTCGACACTCGCTAATACGAGCATCACTTTCATTTCGTCGTGTCGATCGACACAACCTCTAGGTGTCGATCGACACGCTGTTACAGAATCCAGAGCCGAGACTCTCCTCTCATGTCTCGACTCGGGATCAACATTTTTCACAATTCCGATTAATCACACTGAAAAACGACAGTCAAACATCAACGGAACAACATCAATTAATCATATATCACAACTATCAATCAAATCATTCACACAAAGTCTCTAAAAACGCTATCTACGAGGATCCTAGCGATCACGCACTCACCTCGCTAAGCGGGGATGAATGAACGGGAAAACTGCGACGAATTGACTGAACGCAGCCACGAAACCACCGATCTCTCGCTGGAAACCGACGAGAAACACTCACGAACGATTCCACACACGAACGAAAGACGAAACTTCGAGAATTCGGAACAAACTCGCGAACGAACAATTTCTCCTTCGGTTTCTCCATTTTCTCTCTAAAACTTCTGACTTTTCTCTGATATCCATGACGGCTCGCGCTCCCAGACTCTTAAAAGGACCGAACCTAGGGTTTTTTGGGAATTAATCGCTTGAAAAACGCGGTTTTCGCTAACTCAGACCGAAATTAAAACCTTCGTGTCGATCGACACCACCCACCGGTGTCGATCGACACAACCCAAAAACAGCCAAAATTGGGTTTCGGTCGTTACAAAAATCATCAATTGGAATGGGTTTAAAGCCTACAACATAAGACGAAACTTGATGGAAACCCCACCTACTCTAATTGGAGATCCCATGATGTAGGTTCATAGGAAAAACTAAATCAAGCAGAATCTACTAAAGAGCACTGAGAGACTAATGTCTTATCCCAGTTCCTAGGATGATGCACTGTGCTTCATGTATGTGTAAAGGATAAGCTAAAGCTTTTAATGATTTGAGTCCATAACTTTGAGATATCAATGAAGTACTACATGATACTTCTGCAAACAAAGTAAATGGCAAATCATTTTATAAATGTGAAATGAGGCCGTTTCCAGGAGAATAAACGAAAGGCTATATTCTCTAAGTTCACTCATGAATAACCAGACAGTTCAAGGCCAAAATGAATACAATAAAGAACTAAGTTGTACGAGAAAACGAAGCTGGGTTTCAGATGTTTTCTCGGTTTACACTAACCTTCGGATGGTTCAAGAGTAATTAAGTTGTTCACCATCTGACCAAGTAAACCCGACAAATATTAACAATGAGTAATTCAAGGCTGAAAAACGCCACCATCTAAGAAACAATTAGTTTTCGCATATACTCCCAAATAAAAATTAGACCAGAAGATTAAGAAATGAGAATGTTTCTACACTAAAATCAATCTATATCTTGCAGAAAATGTAGAAGAGAAAAAGGAAAGTAGATTTAACCTAAATTTAGTGACTACAAAGTCGAGAATGCTGGAAGCTGTGGCAAGAGCAGTCTTCCACGATGAAATCTCATCTACGGTACGTTTCCGGTACCTCGGCACCGCAAAGCTCTTGTTTTGCTTCTCGATGTCTGATTTTGCGACTTTATAGAAGATTGGGACCACCAATTGCTGGTTTTTGTTCCTGCATTCGAGGATCTTCGTACTCTCGAAGTCACCAAGCAGAATTCGCGTAATTTGCAGAGAGACGGTGATTACGATCTTCGATTTCTCGATTGTTTCGAAAAGCGCAGTTAGATCGTCTCCTCGCCGGAGATTGTCGTCGATGAAGGAGTTGATTCCTCTCAGGCGGAGCGCTTTTTGGAGATGGTCGGTGAAGTTGTTGTGTGTGGCAATGCCTCTGAAACTGAGAAACACAGCGAGCTCATTAGACGAAGAAGAAAGAGACTCCATGGGAGAGATTCAGAAGCTTCGATGGAAATTTCCAAGTTTCTCTATTCAACAACATGAACCAATTGATTCATGGGAATCGAGAAAGAATCAAAGAAGAAAAAAAAAAGTAAGATTTGGTCTGAGAGAAGATAATTTTTTTTGGATATATAATTTTATTATTATTTAAAACCGAAATCTATAAGAAAAACAAGTCAAATGTATGTATTTGTGTTGTTCACGTTTTAGAGGAAAAAATCCACAGAAATCCATTATAACTTATATCTTCTAAAATCAAGGGCTCATTGAATAACAGTGATCCCCTTACTATTAAATAGGAAGTAGCTTAAGTGAAAAAGCTTAGTTTTTATAATTTTATTGGCTTAAAAATATGACATGGAATGATGATGTGGAATGACGACATTGCTTAAAATGGTTCGATTAATAATTTATTGTTTTGGTAAATTATTAAATAAATAATGAGAATTTCAAACATGAAAATGATGAGAATTTTACTATTTTGTGCATTTGGAATAAAACGAGATTTGCTATTTTTATTCTGTATACGTTTGCAAAATCATTAAAATGTTTTTAATATTTTTATGATTTTTTGTGAGAACCAATTTAATTTATTTTCAACAGATAAGATTTTAAGATTTGATGCATTTAGAATAAACACAAGATTTTCCTATAAGCTCATTATGTTACAATTATTTAAAAAATTCTATTAAAAACATCACAAAATTACTTTGAACATTTGTTTTTGGGTTTTTAGGAACTAATTAGGATATCCGATATATCTATTAAATAAAATCACACAATAATTTTTTTATTAACGTAATATCTAATAAAATCATAAAATATTAGATAAAATCACAAAATAATACACATTCTATTAATTATTATATGTATGATTGATCTAAAAAATAATTTATAGAACAATAATTTTCTCATCTATTATCAAAATGTCTATCACACCAAAACAAAACTCTTCATTCATACTTTTTGACAATAATTAATAAATATTGTGAAGATATAATAATAATTTGTGTCATTAGAAGGGGTCATATCATAATTCATGGAGGTAATCTTCATATGACTATAAATTATTACTTTCTACCGTATTATTGAATTGAAGTAAACTTACTCCGAAAAAAACTTACTATGACTATAAATTATATAGCACTTTTGAATTGTTAAAAATAACTTCAGGTAATCAAACTTGAAGATGTACCCAATCATTATTTGAGAATAAAGACTGATGTTCCTATCATGTGTCTCCCTACATTTATCCCTACATTTATCCAAAAGAAGGGTTATGTAGTGGTATAGGTTTATTATTATTCAGCTAGAGTACTATGTGCCTTAAGGTAGAATCATAACAAAAAAGAATAAACAAAACAACAAAGTTTTAATCTTTAGTCTTTAGGATGTTTGTCATTCCATCATAAAAAATAAAAAATTCTTTTCATAATGCATTTCAAATGATTTGGATTAAAAATCATAATTACCGACAAAGAAAGAAAAATACATAAGAAAATAATGAATATTGTCTATAGGAAAATATTTCAAAACCTTACGAAAAATGTTCATACCCGCACATGGTGCGGGAAGTCACCTAGTTTTATTGTATTTTAGAATACATCAAACAAATGTTAAATCTAATAACAAAAGATTGTAATGGATTTATATGGAATACACAATTGAATAACAAATATTTTACTCTGATTTTAAAATACATTAAAATCCTCAATCCAATAATCTCTCCTTAGGATTTTTTGGTAGAAACAAAAAAGAAACCAAACTACAAAAATAAAGTTGCTGTTGATTTAGGTTATCTATGTTTGTGTATTGCCCCTCCCCAAGGTCTAAGTGGTGGATTAGCTTTATTAGGAAAAGTGTCTTATTAGGAAAAGATCTCTTAATCACACTAATATCGTCCTCATTCCAATGAAGACAAATGTAAAACCGGAGAAAATGGGTTATTTTTGGCTAATTAGTCTACGCAACGTTGCCTCTGAAGCCATGATATACCCGGTATTTTACCACTTTTACTATCCGTTTTTATCTATTTTATATTCTATTTAATAAGCTTTTCTATCAAAAGAGGTAGTTTTTTCGTATATTTGGTTTTGAAGAGTCATATAGGTCAAATCATCAAAAAGGGCGTAAAAAGGAGCAAAATGAGTATTTTTCATCCTACAACAACTTACCAAGGTCAAAGGATCCTATCTAACTCACCCAAGTTGAAGATTTCACAATTTCCCAAGTTGGATAGAAAGTACGTCTCCGAAAGATCGCCTCGGAAGGAGGACCAAATAAACTTGGACGGCGATGAAATATAACATGGAGATAGCCCTTTGAGTCAGCTTTCCAACGAGTCTAGAACTATATCAAATGAAGTTGTAGTTTGGAAGTTATTCAAGTTTTACTGAAGACATGTCATTATGCCTAGAAGAAGAATCAAGTCCAAGATGGGCCTAAGCACCAAACCAACCCATGGGCCAGCTCATTTAAGTAAAGCCACGCACAAGGAGATGATTTTTATCCAGACCCCGGACAAATTCACGTGACCGGTGCCACCGCCCGGTGCCGTGGCCACTTTTCCGCACTTATCGACAAACAGACGTTTTTGCCCGAACTGAAACCCTAGGAGTTCTACCGACCCAAGACCTCTTCCTACACCTATATATACTTTCTTTTAGCCTCTTGAGAGAAGTAGAGCAGCCCTAGGCACCACAAATCAATAATAAACATGTATTTTCGTTATTCTCTTTAGTTCTTCATCTTTATCCTTTGTAAAAGAGCGATGAATACCATGGTGTTCTTCTCAAGCCTTGTGCTTCGAAATCCACCTATGCCAAGCCCTTACTTAGCACGAATATACTGTTTTATCAACTTCTCTAGTTTCTCCATGTTTCATAACATGTAGAGTAGTTGTATGTTTGATAATAAGTTATTTTTAAGTTCTTTTGCTTGCATCTTCTACATATCTATTGAGTTTGTTTCTAGCATGATGCTCTATCTTTATTTGTGCTCAAGGCGTGATCTAGACTAGCTACCTAGTGACCGATATTAGATTGGTACCGATTCCAAAAGCTTTTGTACCGTTCGGAACTAATATTTGATAGGTTAGGCGTCTTAACAATCGAAAGTTTAGTTAAGGAGTCTAGTGAGCAATCAAATCTAATTCTTACAGCTTGATTCCACCTTGCAATAACCATCAAAAGTTGAGTCTATTGGGGTAGGAGTTATAGGTTTCGGAGCCTCGAAAGGGGTATGATTCTACCATAGTGATTTGAGCTCTAGAACACTAGTTGCATCTCCTTAAAAACCGTGTAGTTCATGTTGCATTAGTTCCTTTCAATTGCTTTTATCTTGCGTGTTTTGATTTTTCTATCCCTTTATTTTATTGCTTTGCTTTATTTCATTAAAAACCCCAAAACCAAATATATTTTCTCTTAGCTTATTTTGCATCATATAGATTTATAGCGTAACAACATAGTCTCATGTGGATTGACCCCTAAGTACTACAATTGTCAACTGTGCACTTGCAGATTAGGGTTTATAAATTTAAAACTCTTTGCATCTCCCTAATCGGGAGGCATCAAGCCATTTCCAAGATCCTAGTGATCCGTATGCAACCATTTCTACCCGATATCATTTCCGATAACCAATCCGCCTTTGTACCAGGTCACAACATATTGATAGCTCATGAACTCAGTCATTCGTTAAAAGCTCAGAGACGTCAAGCCCAAAACTTACATGGCGGTGAAAACCTATATAAGTAAGGCTTACGATCGTGTAAAATGGAATTTTCTTAGGCACATGATGCTCTCTCTTGGTTTTTGTGCGAAGTGGACAGATTGGATTATGTCTTGTGTTAACTCGGTGACTTACTCAGTCCTTGTTAATGAATCCCCATATGGTTTCGTTCAGTCACATCGAGGTACTAGACAAGGAGATCCACTATTTCCTTATCTCTTCCTACTATGCGCTGAAATGCTCTCCTAGAAAATAGACATTGCACAACAACAACATAAAATCCAAGGTTTGTCCATTAATATTGGAGGTCCGAGAGTAACTCACTTATTTTTTGCCGATGATTCTCTGTTTTTTTGTCGTGCAAATGACAAGGATAGTAACTTTAGCTTCCATATTAGCACAATACGGGAAGTATTCTGGTTAATTGGTTAACTATGAAAAGTTTTCAATCTCATGTGGTTCAGAAGTCTTTCAAAGAAACATAGACACGGTACAACGTAATGTTAAGATTACGTCACTAGGAGGCTGCGGTAAATATGTAGGATTTCCAGAACAATTTAGTCGCAAGAAAACAAAAATGTTTCAGTATATAATTGAAAGGGTTAAGCACATGACTAGCAGTTGGAATAATAAATTTATGTCGATAGCCGGAAAAGAAATCGTACTTTAATCAGTCGTTCTTGCTATGCCGGTCTACACCATGAATTGTTTTAAATTACCTAAGACAATTTGTGATAACATCAACAAATCCTTTCTAATTTTTGGTGGGGTACTCAAAATGGAAAGAGGAAAATATCTTGGTTAAGTTGGAATCGTATGACGTTGTCTAAAAAAACAAGGTGGCCTTGGTTTTAGGGATCTATCAAATTTCAACCAATCTTTGCTTGGAAAATAAGCTTGGTTATATACAATTCTTAAGAGTCGATATTTCCCCGATGGCGACTCTTTACACGCTACCTCTGGATCAAAACCGTCTTATGGGTGGACCTCCATGCTACATGGTCGAGACCTCCTATCATCATGTTTGAGACGGAACATCAGTGATGGTAATATTCTTGCCTTCATAAAAAATTAGATCCCGTCTAACCACCGAAACCATTATCGCCCATGGCTTTGAATAGTAACACAAGCTTTGGAACTTGGACATGCTCCATCTTTTTGATGATAGATTGTGATCTAATCAAGAACATGTACATATCCAAGTTTCCAACAGAAGATAAACAAGTCTAGCACTATACCAAAGATTGAGCTTATACTGTTAAGTCAGGGTATTGGCTTGCTTCCCAATTAAGAGAAGAAGCAACAGTCCCTCCAACTGGAAACGTAGAACTCAAGACAAAGATTTGATCACCTTAATTGGCACCAAAGCTTAAAATGTTCATATGGAGAGTTTTGTCTCATGCTTTAGGTAAAACCTCTTCACTCTCAGGTCGAGGCATCCCAATTGACCCGATATGCCAATCTTGCTACCAAGCGATGAAACTCCAAATCACATATTATGTACATGCCCCGACGCTATCACTACATGGTCCTCTTCTACCATGAATCCCTTTCACCTTTAACCTCCAACTAACAACCTAGATGAAAACTTCCAAACATTACTTTCTTCTTCCAATAACTCGACAAGTAGCTCAGCGGACGGAACCATCCTGTTTTGGACTACGTGGAGCCTTTGGAAGGCTAGAAACGATCGTATTTTCAATGCTAGACGATGGAATCCCATTGATATCTATCGCCGTGCTCAAGTTGAAGCTATAGAATGGATTTCGGCAAATAAAACTTCTCCAAAAACGTCTACCTCTCAACAATCATCAACAACCTCATCCATAGCATCTTGGTCACCACCGCAAGAAGGCTGGCTTAAATGTAATCATGATGCTGCTTATCACCCTTTCATTCCACAAACAGGTTCATGATGGATCATTCGTAATGCCCACAGTGAATTCATTTGCGCTGCTTCTTCTTTCATGCTATGCAAACAACTTGGTCTCGAGGAGAGAGGTAGTTGATGATGTTTTAAAAATTATGAGACAAAATCTTTTAAAACCCTTTAAAATCTGATTTTTATGAAAATTTTGGTTTAATTCCGGTTAAAATCGGTTTAGAAACCGACTTGGAAACCAGAAAAATCACTTACCTGGTCCGGCTTACCTTGGCTCGAGTCACAAACAGGTCAGTGAGCACCGCATAACGATCGGCTGGGGGACAGACGGACACAGATCGGGACGCGGACGGTACGCAGGACAAGACGGGTTGCACTCGCACAGAACGCAGATACAATCGGGGGCGAGCGTCTGGGGTCTGGGCCCTTCATTCATTCCGCGGATCGATCTCGGATGCGGTGACTCAGCACCGGTCAAAACCACGTGTCGGGTGTCGTGGTCCGGGGTTTGGTCCGAATTTTTTTTTATCCTACAAAAACTAAAATAAAATCATTAGCAAAACTTTTAAACTTATAAAACTTATAAATTGAAATTTAAAAACTAGATTAAGCATGAAATTTTTTAAAAAAATCTGGACTGCCTACCACAAAGCACTTGTTTAAAGTCAATTAGCTCGACCCCTTTGTCGGTTTTAGACTTGTGATGATTCCACCAAAGGAATTATGGTTCCTTTAGCTTCCTTAATCTCTGAATCCTCGACTTCTTTAGTGACTTTTGACGGATCTCCATCATCGAGGTTGATAACAATGCTCATGGGAAAAAGTTTCAAAGTGTTCTCAAACTTCCTTTGAATTGTCTCCTCATCCTTTTGCTCGGCTTCTCTAGATACGAGGATTTTGATCACCGTGGGTGGCTCATAGACGAGTCTGTGCTTTCGTCTATCCCCCTTGTTGTCGATGGTGATTTCTTTAGTAGTCACAATTGAGTTTTTACTCTTGGAGACACTCCTTTGCTTCTCCTTAGTCGATTTCTCAACGGTCTTAGCACAAAGATCTTCCTTTTTAACTTGAGGGCTTCCTTGTACAGCGTCTCCGGGGTCTATACTTGGTTTGGTAACCTTCATTCCCACCGAGTTTGGTACACTTGCAACATTCATCGCGTAATAGAAAAGTTGCTTGTTGATTTTGGTGAAGCAAATTCTCCGGTTAAGGAAATCAATGACGGCTCCAGTGGTTGCTAAAAATGAAAGACCAAGTATCAAAGGCTTCATATTTCCGGTCTTCATCTCCAAGACTTAAAATTCAGTGGGGACATCTCTCCCTCCAACTTTAAGCATTACGTTCTCTAGGACTCCAAAAGGCATAGAAGATGATAAATCTGCATATTCGATGCATACCTTGGATTAGGCCTGGGCATATTTCCCTAAACCGAAAACAGAACCCGAAACCAACCCGAAAAAATCGGGTTCGGTTCGGTTTTGGTTTATGGTCAAAACCTGTTCGGTTTCCATAGGGTTCGGGTTTCGGGTTTACCCGAATTAATTTCGGTTTCCCGAATTACCCGGGTTTTTTTTTTGGAGGTCGAATTTAAAATTTAGATATTATATACAAAAATTTGTGGGTTATTTAGGATTATTTTCGGTTTATTCGGGTTTTTCGGGTAATTTTGGGTAATTTTCAGTTTATTTTCAGGTAATTCAGTTTTTCGGTTAATTTCGGTTTTCAATCCCAAAACTCAAAACCGAACCGAACTCGACCTTAACCAAACCGAATCCGAACCGAATTTTTACAAAATCCGAATGGTTTATAGATTCTTAAACCCGAAAACCCCAAACCGTATTACCCAAACCGAAAACCGATCGGTTAACCGAATGCCCAGGCCTACCTTGGATGTTTGGAAACTAGAGAATTCAAGTTCCTTTGCTATTGCTAAGGACATAACGTTGACACTTGCTCCCGTGTAACATATGAAATCATAGACTTCAATTCCATTAATGGAACATGGAATAGAAAACTTTCTAGGATTATCGACTTTCTCCAAAGGGGTGCTTCTAACTCTCCTCTTGTACGCTCTTCTAGATTCATCGGGTAAATGCTTTTCTACTTGTTTTAAAGCTACTATAGATTTGTCTTCAATAGGGTTGAAAGTGTTCATGCTCCTCAGTAGACACCATGTTACAAAATGGTTCTTCCTTCTCCCTGGCTTGTTTTCGAAGTGTTTCAAAAACTTGTGCTAATTGGACATTCGTCTTGGAAATGTGAGTAGTGAGAGATTCACACTTGGTGTTAAGATCTTTATACATCCCATCCATCATTTGAGATAACTCCTTCTTGGTTTGGTTCACCGCTTCTAGCAATTGGTTCTTGAACTCTTCAAGCTGCGAATCCGAATTAGTCAGGGCTTCAGTTGAAGGAAATACGAACGGTTGCTTAGTTTGTTACACTCCTTTAGGGTAGAACGGTTGTTTAGGAGGTATTGGAATCCTTGGTTGTAGTTTTACATTGAATAGACTTGATCTTGAGGGTTCTCAATGTTGTTGCTTTGGTAGGACATATTTTTGTTCGGTCGGTAATTGTTGTTGTAACCTCGATTCCCATAATTTTCTCTAATGTAGTTCACTTCCTCTTAATTCTCCTCTGATCCATCTCCAATAAACTCCAAATTAGGATCATAGTTAGGCCCCACGACATCTTTTACGGCATGGACTCCTCGTTGAACTTTAAGTAGTTGTGAAACCATGTTCTTGAGCTCGGCCATTTGAGTAGATTCGGACGATGATCGTGTGGTGTTGATGGTCCTATTGTAGTCTTGAGAAGAGTTAACATCACTAGCAGCAAGGTTCTCAATCAAAAGCTTAGCTTCCGGTACGAGTCTAGTCATGAAAGACGTTGATGCTTGTAATCAATTCCATTGTAGAAAGTATTCCACAAGTTACCTTCGATGAAACCATGATTAGGACAATCTCTAGTGTACTCCTTGAAATGTTCCAAGGCTTCAAAGAAAGATTCGGTTACTCCTTGCTTGAAACTTGAGATCTTGTTCCTTATAGAATTCGATCTTTACTTAGTGTAGAATTGGTTCAAGAAGGCACCTTTATATTCGTCCCAAGTAGTGATGAACCGTGGTGGTAGAGACTTCATCTATCTAAGAGCTTTATCGTTTAGAGAAAATGAAAATAGCATGCATTTTAAGTAGTCGGGAGGAACTCCATTAGCACGAGTCGTACTACAAATTTCTTCAAAAGTGTCGATATGGTCGAGAGGATGCTCGGATGGTAATCCAAGAAATTGGTTTTGTTTCACCAAGGCAATGATTTATGGTTTGATCTCGAAATCATTCCTTTGAGGAGGTGGTGAACGAATTGAATTCATATCCAAGAAAAGGGCGTCGGAAGAGTCGATATCTCCGATAGTTTGACGGTTTCGAACATGGATAATTTGAGGTTGTCTTTGGTGTTGAGGATGCTGGGGATTGTTGTTGGACCCTCAAATCTCTAGGTGGTACGAGATGTTGATCTTCACGAGGTTGGTTATGATTCTCTTTCGGAGGAATGTCATCTTCACCATTTCGGGCTTGATTGTTTCGGCCACATTGGATTCGGTTTTCATCAAGATTGTCTCTCTCTTGAGCGGCTTCGACATCGAGTGCTCGCTCTTCATCGGTTGGTTTTGTAAATCGGCCATTCTTTGTTGTCGAAGTCTTCTAAGAGTGCGTTCAAGCTTGTCTATCTCTTGTTCAGGTTTTACTAGGCTTTTCTAGTTAGAAAATCTAGTGGTAGGCATAAACTCTTGAAACACAAGAAGAAAGAACGAAGTAACAAAGTTAAAATCGAAAGAAAAAGAAACAAAAACGAAAATAAAAGAAAATAAAAGAAATAATGAAAATTAGAAGCGTTCTAGACGAGATTTTAATCAAAAATTCGAAAGTGATGTTCTTCCAAGTCCCCGGCAACGGCGCCAAAAACTTGATGTGGTGTAAGTTTTACCACTTAACCAATTTCCTGCAAGTGCACAACAATCACAATTAATATATATAAGAGATCGAATCCACGAGGACTTGTTAACCACACTGCGAATTGTAATGATCAAAATAAAGTTAGAACAAAATATGGTCTGGTCGTTTTTTTTATTGTGAAATAGCATGGATGCAATATTAAATGAAACTAAAATCAACAAGAGAAAAGCGTTAGGACTTAGAAAATCGCAGAGAATCATGCAACAATAATGATAGGTTATACCGAACCATCTAGAACTCATAACACAAATGTATAGTCTTTTCACTTTCGTGGCTCCAACCACTATATTTAATCACCCTAATAGACTCAAATTTCGATGGTTATTACAAGGTGAAAACATGCAATAAAAGCTCAAGTTATGATATTGTTCACCGAACTCCTTAACTAAACTTTTGATTGTTAAGACGCTTGGCTCATCAAATACTAGTTCATGCAATATAAAAGCTTTTGGAATCTATATTAACCTATGATCAAATTGCTAAATGCGCGGTAAAGCAATTATGCATATAGTACAAGTAAAGATGAAGATTCTATTATTATCCCTAAACAATAATCAACCAATTATTGAATTATGAAACTCATTGAAAACTTAAAACCTAACAAGTAAATTACTCAGACATGGTGCACAAAAAACAACAAGAGATAGATGAAAACATGATGATAAACTTTATTAAAAGAGTAGGGATAAGTAGATTCTTCTCTATACCGAAGTACAAAGTGAAATCATCCACAAAAAGTTCCTAAATCAAGATCTATGATCAATTCCTCCAAAGGAAGTGTGGCTGATTTTCTCTATAGGCAAAATTATTTATTATTTTTGGCACACCCTAAACAAGAGGCTAAAAACAAGTATTTATAGTGCTAGAGTCTTCTAGGGTTTTTCATGGGCAAAACCGTCTTTTTGTCGCAACTGCTTAAACCTAGGAGTGTTATGACGGCCACGTGAGTTTGGGCTCATACATGGGCTTAAAAACACTCCATATTGAGCTGAGAATGGTCACTAACACCGGCCTTAAAGTCCATCAATGCTTGACTTCATTCTGCACCTTCTTCATCTTCGAGGCAGTTTGACATGTCCTCAGTAAATCCAGTGTATCTTCTAGCTCACAGTTCCAAATAAGATAATTCTAACTCTCCTAGAAATCTTACTCAGAGACCTTGAAATGTAGCTAAGTCACATAAGAATCCAAGTTGATTTGGTCTTCCTTCTGTAGCAAAACTTCAGACTCTTCGCTTATGTCCAACTTGGTAAATTGTGATATCTTGAGAAATTATTGACTTGGACTAAGTCTTTGGCTTGATACGCTTGTTGTAGCTTAGAATACACCTTTTTAATCTCTTTTTGCTCATTTTTGATGATTTTCCCTGTTAAGACTCTAAAACCAAATACGAGGAAAAACTATCCCTTCGGTGTAAAACCTTATTAAAATACTTATAAAATGCATTAAAATAGATAAAAAAATATAGGTAAAATATGAGGTATATCAATATTCACTCCAATCACCTCTAATATCTACTCTAAACTTGCTTTTTAGATCTGGAATTGCCAAATAATGCCAAAAGTTACAAATATTGATAACAATGCCAGCATTAAAGGACTAATTAAAACACAATTAATAAAATTTGATAAACTTTAGATCACAATTATCTCCAAAGGGATGCATAAACTGGCAATCTCCATGTTGGTCTACCAACCCCACCAAAATGATCTACCATATGGAATATATCTTCCATGTTCTTTTCAAATGTAAGACGCCCCCATGGAAATGTCTTACACAATTCCAGATCATCTACAACTCTTTGAAAGAAAGGCTCTACCTCTGTTGCCTTCTTACAACTCTTTTTATGGGCAATTAAGACACTACCTAAGAAGTAAAGTATTGCCATTTTCAGTCTATCTCCACAAGCCTCCATATTCAGCAATTTCTCTTCAACATGTTTGATGGTTACTACTGTTCCCTCTTCGAAATACCTTTCCACAAACTCCATACTGCCGCAAGAATTTGCATAATTTTCAGGCAATTGATGGCAATCTAATCCAGAGATAAGATCATGTTCTCTTAAGGAATAACGGATGGGAGTTCCATTAACAACAAACCAACATTCTTTGGGCTTATCAGTACAAGCCCTGTGAAGAATTAACATCCACATTCCAGTTACCTTATGGTGTAAACATGTGGAAGAAGTGCTTAAATTGAGAGTGCTCGTGAAACCACCTCTTCTCATCTTCTAGAAGTACACGGTTTATAGTATCAACCGCCTCTTTTACAAAAAACCTTGTTGAAATCTTACATAACTTGGTATACTCACTGGGATTAAAGTACATCTCCATTGGTTGAATTTGTTCCATTTCCTCTTCTTCTTCCTCCACTATTGGCTCTCCTTTTTCCTCTTCTGCTTCATCCACAACTGGTTCTCCTCTTTCCTCCTCTGATTCCTCTTCTAATTCTTCTCCCGATTTGTCTTCATATTCGTTCTCGGATTCGTCCTCGGATTCATCCCCGTATTCGTTGCTCTCTTCGTCTCCATTGCTCTCTTCTTCTCTATTATTATCTTCTTCTCTATTCCTCTCTTCCTCTGCTACTCTTGGGTCCTCAAAATTTGATTTTGCGACGCCAGTAAAAATTGATATTCGCTCAGCTGCCTATTTTCTACGAGCCATTTTCTCCAAATCCGTCAAATCCTAAACACACTTACAAGGATTTCACACACCTGAGAATGAACTAATTTTTTGGATTCGAAGTTTCTATGTGTTTGAAAGAAGAAGGAGAAGAGAAAGAACAAAAAAATTTTAAAAAAAAACCTAAGTGTTGAATCCAATTAGATCGAATTGGATATGAGATTTTGGTTAATTTGGGTGGGTTTTGGGTTTGGGCGGATTGACTCATTTCAGATCCGGAAATGTCAAGGGTCGTTCCGTCTTTAACCTTCGTTTTCATTTAAAAAAAAAAAAAAAAAATCAACTATTAAATAGAGGGTAATTCTAGCAATTGGTTTAACCTAGAAGGGTAACCCAACAATTGATCCCTTTCGATCGCACTATTAGAATAAACCTCAAATTACTTCCAAATGAAAGCTAACTTGACACTCTATCTTGTGTCAAAATTAATGTGGATCCATTGGTGGAAAATCATTCAACAAATACCAAACTCTTGACGTTTTATGCCTTTGCTTCCATTCCTTGCTTATTTTGCTTAGACTCCATTCAAATGTGTTTAACCTGAAAAAACTCTAACGACATAGAAAAAACTAAAAAAAATCATTGAAACATTTGGTTAGACTCCGTCAAAAACGCAATCCATCATGCCCCAAGTTCTATGGCCCGGTGAAAGACAAGTAAAGGGACCTCCGCTTTAACCAAGGTTGAAATGATTTGCAAGGTTAGTAAACATGACTTTAGAGCCTCCTGGACTAACGCACCGACCGTCGGACATGGTGGGCCCACAAGCCTGTGAATGGACGGGGGCCCATGGGAGGGACGGTCGGGGAGTTACAAGTGGTATCAGAGCGAATCCTGACATCTATGAAGAGTCAGATTGTAGGGGGTAACGATCTTGGTATGCGCAACGAGGACGTTGCGATCTGTTAGTGGGGATGATTATGACACCCCGGTTTTCAGAGCATATATGGTATATGCGGTATATGCAAAGAGGCTTAAAAAGAATTGATTTGGCTACCTATGCCACCAAAGTGCACTTATCTTTTCGGTCACAGGTCTTGAGAGAACTCCAGAGTTAAGCGTGCTTTAGCTGGAGTAGTTTCATGATGGGTGACCTACTGGGAAGTCATTTCCAGTACCGTGTGAGTGAGGTCAAAACATGGGAAAATATCGCATGGTGATTTGCAGGGTTAGTAAACATGACTTTAGAGCCTCCCGGACTAACGCACCGACCGTCGGACATGGTGGGCCCATGTGCGAACTGGAATAATCACACAATAGAATTTGTGAAGATTCGTTGAAATAGAACTTCTTTAGGGTTTTCAAACACTTAGAGAAAGATAAAATTAGGGTTCTTGAGATTGTTCTTATTAATCAAGATTAGAGCTGTCAACAGTGTTTTTATCAGAAATTTCGGATCCTCAACAATGAGAGGGATACAAGTTTATTTATAGCTAAATGAGGCGGTATGAACAGTGCCGAACAGTGTCGGACCTTTAGTGGGCCTCTGTCTTCTGGGCCAGTTTGTCGTGAGATTTGGCTCTGCTACCGGTTATCCGGATCTATGGAATTGCCGGTTTAACGTATACTTAGTCGTTTGGTTTATCGATTCTTCTAGGGGAGATTTGACCCCTACAGTTAGCCCCCCAGTTCAACAATTTTACTTATAAAACTGTTAAACTAAGGGTGTCCAGGAGAAGAATCGATTCCCGTTTAGACTGTTAACGTGTTGACCAAAGTTGCCGAGCCCGAATGATTTGGTTGTACCCGATTCGGCGAGCTGACCGAGTGATGTTGCAAGCGAGTCGATTTCAGTCAGGCGAAGTCGCGAGCCGATCGAATGTAACGTTATAGGCGAGTCGATTTTGATCTTGAGAAGTCGCGAGCCGCTTGAAGATGCGAGGCGCCGAGATGAAGATGCATAAGTGTGTGAACGAGCCTCAGTAAAAACCTTGTCTAGAAAACCCAGAGGGAGAAAATAAAATCAAGGGAAAAAGAGCACAAGTCACACACTCGTTCTAGTCGCGAGTTGATCTGATGAGATGGAGTCGCGAGTTGATTTCCATGGAGAGAAAGTCGCGAGCTGATCCATTGAGATGGACTCGCGAGTTGATTTCTATGGAGAGAAAGTCGCGAGCTGATCCATTGAGATGGAGTCGCGAGTTGATTTCTATGGAGAGAAAGTCGCGAGCCGATCCATTGAGATGGAGTCGCGAGTTGGTTTCTATGGAGAGAAAGTCGCGAGCCGATCCATTGAGATGGACTCGCGAGTTGATTTCTATGGAGAGGAAGTCACGAGCTGATCCATTGAAATGGAGTCGCGAGTTGATTTCTATGGAGAGGAAGTCGCGAGCCGATCCATTGAGAAGGAGTCGCGAGTTGGTTTCTATGGAGAGAAAGTCGCGAGCCGATCCATTGAAATGGAGTCGCGAGTTGATTTCTATGGAGAGAAAGTCGCGAGCTGATCCATTGAGATGGAGTCGCGAGTTGATTTCTATGGAGAGAAAGTCGCGAGCTGATCCATTGAGATGGAGTCGCGAGTTGATTTATATGGAGAGAAAGTCGTAAGCTGCGAGTTGGTGAAGTCGCAGATTTATTCGTAAGTGAAGTCGCGAGGTCGCGCCATACTTTGAAGATCAAAATCCTGAGAATATCGAAACTATGAAGTCGCGAAACAAATCAAGGAGGAGCTCGCGGAGTCGCATTTCGAGCCAGATAAAAATTGTGGAAATCATAGATTTGGATCAATCTCGCGAAACTGATCTTCTGAGCCCAGAATCTTTGGGCCCATTAAGAAATGAGGCCCACCTCGAAAGTCGAACCGTCAAAAATGTCTTTATAAGGAGCAACGCTCCTCAGATACTTCTCATTATTTTCATTCCTCCGAAAAACAGGTTCGCTCTCTCTCTCCCTTTTCTCTCGTTTTTCTTTCGAGTATTAGATAGGAATTTTGCCGTCCCATAACTTCGCCGCCGCCGTGTTCTTCGTCGCCGCCGCAGTGTTCTTCAGAGAAACTGAAAAAACTTAAGTTTTGATCCAAAGAAAGATGTCGTCGACGAGTTCTTTTGCATCCGCGAAGTCTGCCGAGCTCCCTGAGAAGGGAAAATCGGCCTGGGAGTATTCTCCCAATAGCAAATCGATTGCAGATGCGAGTTCGAGTTGCAGTGGGCTCCGTGGGCAAGAGGAAGTGAGTTCTTCGGGCCGCGAGGAGGCGAGCCCTATTAGTCGAGAAGATCGAGCTGGAGGCCATTCTCCTCTTGCCGAACTGTTCTCTTATCCTACTCCCGTCTTAAGACGAAGTCGCGAGACGGGGGAGTCTACTTCGCCCATGCAAGCTGAACGAACTGACTTTGAAGAGGGAGTTGGGACTTCGCATCCTTCGCAAATTGGCGAGGCCTCGACCACTGACGAGCGAAGGCTAGTTGTGGAGATTCCACAACTCCGCGACGAGTCCCTCAGTCCTGCCGAGCTGTCGATTCCCCGAGTGAAGATTGAGGAAGGTAACTGGTCATATAACTCTCTCGCAGAAAAAGAGAGACTGGAAGCCTGGGTTGGATGCGGATTCGCTGAAGTAGAAAAGGTCACTCAAGGATAAACAAAAAAGGGGGAGTGGGTCCGTATATTCATACTCCCACTCGCAATTCGCAATAAGCTAAGGTTTTAACCAAGTCTTATTCGCTCAACTCGCAAACAACTCCGG
Source organism: Draba incana (assembly GCA_963576765.1). Classification (NCBI taxonomy): domain Eukaryota; kingdom Viridiplantae; phylum Streptophyta; class Magnoliopsida; order Brassicales; family Brassicaceae; genus Draba; species Draba incana. The sequence goes on from OY755217.1 coordinate 17,969,744, forward strand.
TCTAAACGCGATAATCGATTCGCAATAAGCTAATGTTTTAACCAAGTCTTATTCGCTCAACTCGCAAATGACTCCGGTCTAAACGCGATAATCGATTCGCAATAAGCTAAGGTTTTAACCAAGTCTTATTCGCTCAACTCGTAAACGACTCCGGTCTAAACGCGATAATCAATTCGCAATAAGCTAAGGTTTTAACCAAGTCTTATTCGCTCAACTCGCAAAGGACTCCGGTCTAAACGCGATAATCGATTCGCAATAAGCTAAGGTTTTAACCAAGTCTTATTCGCTCAACTCGCAAACGACTCCGGTCTAAACGCGATAATCGATTCGCAATAAGCTAAGGTTTTAACCAAGTCTTATTCGCTCAACTCGCAAACGACTCCGGTCTAAACGCGATAATCGATACGCAATAAGCTAAGGTTTTAACCAAGTCTTATTCGCTCAACTCGCAAACGACTCCGGTCTAAACGCGATAATCGATTCGCAATAAGCTAAGGTTTTAACCAAGTCTTATTCGCTCAACTCGCAAACGACTCCGGTCTAAACGCGATAATCGATTCGCAATAAGCAAAGGTTTTAACCAAGTCTTATTCGCTCAACTCGCTAAACGACTTAACTGTCTAAACGTGAGATCAATAACAATTAGGCGTCATTATGGCCATAATAGCGACCTGATTAAAACTTCATCATCATTATGAAGTATACTTACACATCCTCAACGGATAAAGCGCGCTATATAAGTTTAGAGTTCGTGCGAGTATTGTCCGTTAGCCGGGATGTCCATCTCGCGAGTCCATCTCGGGATAGACACATTCGGTAGAATGTGTCCGTTAGCCAGGATGTTTGACTCGCAAACCCAGTTTTAACCTTAACAAACTGGTCAAACTTAGCAAATATATATTTGCCTGGATAAAATATATTCAGTAGAATATAACCAGGATGTTCGTCTTGCAAAACCCAGTTACACTGGTCAACAATGGCAAAATCTACGGCAGTGATATCAATCGCCTCGCCATTAAGCGTCTTAAAACCGCATCAAACCTAAGCGTCTTAAAACCGCATCGCCATTAAGCGTCTTAAAACCGTATCGCGTCTTAAAACCGCATCGCCATTAAGCGTCTTAAAACCGCATCAAACCTAAGCGTCTTAAAACCGCATCGCCATTAAGCGTCTTAAAACCGCATCGCGTCTTAAAACCGCATCGCCCCTAAGCGTCTTAAAACCGCATCGCGTCTTAAAACCGCATCGTGTCTTAAAACCGCATCGCCTCTAAGTGTCTTAAAACCGCATTATTTCCAACTTATGGAATTGCTTAAGGGCATTCATACAGTTATGAAATTATTTAAAAACAGTTAAGGAATTGCTTAAGGGCATTCATATTAATCTGCTTGACCAACTCGGCATAAAAGTAATGTCACAAGTTGGATAAAGCCATCCAGGCACAAAACAAAAATCGAGTTTTAAAAACCTTAAGCAAAAACAAAAGATAATCCTAAGCAAAAACTATTACATATTTGGGATCAAGCGACAGACTCGCCCCCTTCAGCTTCATTGTCGTTGGTGACAAGCTCGCCTTCCTCGACTCCTGTTCCTTCGACTTCCTTAGCCTCGACCGGAGCAGCGATAACAGCCGAACTCGCAGCTTCACCAGTCTTCGGGTCCTGCTCTGAGCGAGCAGACTCGCGTAGAGGTTCGGGTTCCGCAACTGGAGTCGACTCGACAACCTTGTCAACCCCATCCGACTCGCCAGACTTGCTCTCGCTCGAATCTTTGCTCGCACCTTGCAGGCGCAGACCCAAGGAGCCGTCGTTGGACCCAGAAGCTGCATTAACACCAACAGACTTAGCGCTGATCTCGACTCGCGGAGAAAAAACTAAGTCCCTTAAGTTAATGGGAACCACGTAGTTCTTACCTAGCGTCTTCCCCAGCTCAAGGGCCATCGCTTCAAAGGTCTCGTCAGCCTTTGCAAGAGACTTCTTGTTGTCAACCAGAAGAGCGCGCTCAGCCTTGGGATCGAAGGGCTCCTCAGGATTTGGCTTCTCCATATCGTCAAGAAGCTGAAGGTTGGCATCCGCTTGAGCAAGATAGACCATCTTCTTAAGCGGCTTCTTCATCATCTGATGAAACAGCTCGTAAGACCGGTTAAGCTGGCCTTGCACTTCGGCGGCCGCAGATCGTCTCGCAGAAGAGACAGCCTCTTCAAGATCCTGCTCGCGACTCGCCTTCAGAGCAGATAGCTCTTTCACCAGCTCGGCGTTTTTCTCCACGACCTTCTCCTTATCCTTACCGACTCTGTGAAGGTGCACGCCCATATCGTCAGAACTCTTCTTATACATATCTCGCTCAGCAGCGAGATTTTTCATTTGGGCCGCGACTTGTTCCTTCTCGACCTCTTCTCTCTGCCTGGCCTCGCCTATAAAGAGCTCCTTAGACCTCGAGTCTTGATCATACGACATGATCAGCCTGTTGAAATGGGCGATGGCTTGCGAAGGAGTTGATAGTATGAGAAAAAAAGCAAAATGAAAAAGAAAGAATAAAGTGTGAAATTACCTTAGCCTGACGAGACGCGAACTCCTTATAGAGCTCGCTCTTTACCAGCCTATCCGGGATCGGCATACGATCACCTAGATATGTAACCTTAGCCATCATGGCAGCTGCGGCTAAGGGATCAGTGTAGAGCCCATCGGAACTTCCAGGAATAGGATATCCTGGGGACAGAGTCGGCAACTCGCGACGAGATTTCTTCTTCTCGCCAACTTTGCCTTTGCCTTTCTTCGAGGCAGAGCGTTTTCTTTTCCGGTGCAATTGCTCCTCAGGCTCTGCGGGCTCGTCAGAAAAAATGGTAGTTGGCTGTGAAGTAATAACAGCCAATGCACCACTCGCGGCTACAGCAACCGCTTCATCGCCCTCAGCAACAGGAGTATTTTCCTTGTCGACACTCCGCTCGGACGTCTCGACAATGGAAGCAGTGGCCTTCGGGTCGGCCTTTCTCTTAGCCTTCTCGGCTTTTTTCTTGGCGAGATCGCGGAAAGTGAGCTTGGGAGGCATTATTTCTAGATCGTCGGACTCGCTCTGTTCGATCTCCTCTTCTTCGTCGTATGAAATGAACTCGCGAGCTAGAATAACCCTTCGAATATTGAAGTGACGATTCCAGAGGCACTTCCGAGCCTTCAACTTATTGACCAAATCGTTGATGTTGGCAACAGGAGTGAATAGCAGTCTGTAGCTGTAAAAACAAATTGGCAGAAAAGTTAGTATAAAACATAAGGGGACAGTTCGCGCGATAAACATTCGAGAAAATCTACCAAGTGTCCCCCACTTCGCCACCACTAAGTGTTCGTCCTCGGCCGACGCGGCCGATATCGGCACGAAGAAAAAATATTTTCTCCAGCTGTGATCTTTGTTCGGGAAGTCGTCCAGTATTTTATAAAGAGAACGACTCGCTAGATTGTAGTACTTCATGCCACCCGGGTTGGATTGCTTGCGCCATTCAAGAAGGTTGTGTAGATGGCGTACTCCAATGGACTCGCGACATTCGGCCGCTCGCGTCGTAATTCCCACCAATCGGTGAATTCCTCTCGAGTTGATCTGCGCGAGCGCGATTTTGTGAACCCGCGCGAACCGGAGAATCAGCGCATGGATGGGGAACGTGAGGTAACAATCTTGGAACCAGCACGCGTAGGCGGTAAATGTGCCGGCAGGGGGATCGTCTTCTCGCTGCTCGACAGAGGGCGCGATCAGCTCGACACTCTGAGCGATAGTCTTCCATAAATTCCTCATCGCACCATGAGGAACTTGGAGGCGGGCGTTGTTTTCGCCTCGATTTCTTTTTCTTCTGGACCACTTCAGCGAATCCGCATCCAACCCAGGCTTCCAGTCTCTCTTTTTCTGCGAGAGAGTTATATGACCAGTTACCTTCCTCAATCTTCACTCGGGGAATCGACAGCTCGGCAGGACTGAGGGACTCGTCGCGGAGTTGTGGAATCTCCACAACTAGCCTTCGCTCGTCAGTGGTCGAGGCCTCGCCAATTTGCGAAGGATGCGAAGT